>JACDOX010000028.1:461517-786250 GCA_014549065.1 Cardinalis cardinalis
GGGGTTTTTTGGGTGGTTTTTGGTGGGTTGTTTTTTTGTGTTGTTGTTTTGGGGGTTTTGGGGCTTTTTTGTGTATGTTATCCTTGGAAACATATTTGTGATTTTCCAGTATCTTTTAAAAATGCTGAACCTGAGATTTCACCAAACATATGTGATGGTAATATAGCAAGTGAATTTGGGCTGTCAGAAGGTGTAATGAGCTCTGTATGGCTCCCCTGTGGCTCACCAGACTGGGGCTAACTACACACTTTCCCAGGAACGCATATTGTGCATATTTTTCCACTTTCCAAGTTTTTGATATAGATATTGAGTGGCACTAGCCAAGGCAGTATTCACCTGGGAGGCCCTGAACTGTGTGTGCTTCAAGCTGCAAAGAGGAGCTGGTGGCTTTTGAGGGTCTGTATGGCCAGAGTAATGTTTCAATTACCAGGTGAGAACTAGTGACAGAGCAGGTGCTTTATCTGCATGGGCACATCTCTCTCTGTGCTGGGGACGCCCCTGTGCCTGTCTCAGTAGCATGCCTCTGCCAGGATGGAGAGCAGAAACTGATGCACAACATGCATGCTCCAAAGCTGCCAAGTCTGTGGAAGAAATATGGGCTGAGTGTTGCCCTCCTTCTTCAAATTGTAGAGCAAATGGTGCAGGTGACAATGAAAGTGCCACATGGCAGAGTCTAGCCTGTGTAGTCCTTGCTGTAAAACTCAGTATGGAACTGTCCTGGTGGGTGTCTCAGCCATGCATCCACCTAGACCTGGGGTAGCTGCTGGTTCTGACCCTGCCTGCAACTCTCTGCTTCTGCCTGGGGCTTTCTGACACCAGTGGTGCCCTGGCCTGTCTCTCCAGGCCTCAGCAAGGGGTGAGAAATCACCACATGACATTATCCCCAGGTGGGGCTTTGGGATGGAGGCAGCTCCAGCACCACGCGAATGAGTCAGCCTCCCGTGTCACAGAGTGTTTCTTAATTTAGATGTACCCGGCTGCAGTTCCTCCAGATACTCATCCTGAGCCCTTGTGCTCACATTTGCTTTATTGTTGGCTCTCTGGTGGTCTCCTGTGACTTTCTGAGGGTGACTGACAGCCTCCCAGGGGCACTGGTGGGGAAGGAGGAGCTGTGCCATGATGGGAAACATTTCCACAACGTGACCAGGCAAGCAGCACCAATTGCTTTAGAAGCATCATTGCTGTACTAAGCTCCAGAACTTGGCCTATGTGTCGTGCTTGTATCACAGAGGTATTGCCCAAATGATTGTGGAATCAAGGTCTTTGAATGTGTCCCACCTCAAATAATGCACATTAAGAGCTAAGAATTTCCTCGTATTATTATTAAATTTTGTTAATCTAAGTAATGGGTCTTCTTACTGAGGTCCTTTTTGCTAGTCATTGAGGCAAGAGGTGATGATTTTCTTTTCAAAGTGAAATCTTAATAGTGTCCCACAAAGAGTGTGGGGGAACTCCTGACATAAACTTCCTCAATCACTGCTTGCAGAGGGAGCATGACGGCAGTCAGATGTGCACCTTGTTTGGCTCACCTTGTCTCTGGCTGTTATCTTGCTCAGTTTCAGACAGGTTAGTAGTGAACCTACAGAGCAAGTAACGGAGAGGAAGAAATGATATTTTATTATTGTTATTAATTATTTTCACTATGCTGGCTTCTAGCAGTGGAGGCACAGAACAGGAACCTGCTGGGGAAAGCACTCTGCAGGTGGAATGGAAAGGCAATTCCTGCCCCAAGCAGCACAAACATTAAACAAAAAGATTATGAGAGAAGAGACTAGGTCTCAGTGTCATAAACCTCTTATTTCCTTCTGCATCGGTGAAAACATGAAAATCAAAGATTATTGCCTGACAGATGTTTCCATAAAGCAATAAAACGAGCAGGGAGAAGAGCAGTCTTCCATGAAGACAAAAATTTCCCTTTGGATGCTTGACTGCTGCTTCACTGGGAAATTTTCCATGTCCTCCTCCATCCTCCTGACTAGCAGCCATTCTTCTCTGTGAGCAATTTCTTGAAGCCAACGAGGGAAAGCCTTGGGACAAGAAAACCTCTGGAGTGGGAAACCTCCAGAACACACCTCTTCAATGCTGTGTGTTCTCTGTAACCTCCTGCAGGGAAACTTCTCCCAGGGGCTGTTTCAATACTCAACAGAAATAACTTTCTTGTGTTCACTGTGAAGTCATGTGTCAGAATTACTCCAGATATTTTATTAATGGGACAATGCCCACATGCAGTGTACTGAAGCCAGCTCTTGGCCTCTCCAGACCAGCAGCAATACCTATACCACCTCTATAAGGGTGAATAAGTAATGTCCTAAGCAGCTAAAGCTCTCAGGTGCTGTTTTCTCCTCAATACCAGTACGTGTGAGCAAGGGTCTGGTTTTGGAGTTGAAGCTGCTTATTGCATCCCCAGCATTTCTGTGGCCAGTGGGGAAAAGGCAGTAATGCAAATTTCTGTTTTGTGGTATGATCTGAAGAAAGCTTCATTTAGTAATACCCATGTATTATTTAAACATTTATCACTTTGCTCTTTCTCAGAACTAGTTCTCATCAATTTATCATGTGCCTTACATTTTGCTACCTACATTTTCTTCCTTTTTGTAAATCTTTTAAAGGCGACCTGGAAAGTTACAGCACCAACCATGAGCCACTTTGCATGTTGGTGGCTGGGTGCCTGAATTACTCTGTTGCTCAGGGTTCAGAAAATTGTGTCTGAAAACCCCAATCCCACTCTTCTGATGGTAATGTCCCACTGCCAGCACCCTCCGTCTCCACCAAGACACCGAACCCAAGACAAGGCACTGGAATAAGCCCATACGGATGTGGAGAAAAACAGCTTTTGGTATCTCTCTCTGCCTTCTCTGCCCACCTTGGCATCCAGGCCCTGGGCAGTGCTGGCTGGGGCACAGAACTGTGCCCCTGAGGGCTGGAACCAGCCTGCAGCATCTGGCTGCAGGGCTGTGGTGAACAATGGCAGCAGTGGTACCTCCTGCCTGGACAGGGCCTTGGGGTCTTTGGCAAGTGCTGTGAGCTGCTCCTCTGGGTCTGGGCTCACAATCTGGGTGGTCTGCAAATACCTGACTGAACCCTGGCCAGAGGAAGCCCCCCAGCCACCCTACTTCACCCATTATGGGTAACCAGCTTCCGGATACCTTGGGGGCAGTGAGCACCCGGGAAGTCAGTGAGGAAAGATGGAATCTCTCCCTGCTGGAACAGTGGTATGGGGCAGCTGAGCCCTCTCCCCTGCTGGCATGGGGAGAGCTGGGACTGGCATGCTGCTTGTGCCCATCACCCCAAAGGGTTTCACAGTGCACCAGATTCCAGCTTTGAACATTTAAGTGCAGGCTGGCTGCTTCCCCCCATCACAAAGGAGTTGTTTCTCTGCATGTTTTATTTATAGATGAACATTAGCATTTGCAAGAGGAATGACTTGGGCTCTGAGTTATCACTTCCTATTAACCTGAAATTATTGAGTGTCTGAAATTCGTGAGGAAACCCAGTGAGCAGAAAGTATAAGGAAAATGTTCCTCTCCTTTCCTTGGAGCACAGAGAATAAACAGCCTCCCCCCTTTGGAGGGCTGTGCACAGAAATGTCAAACAAAAGTGACAGCAATTGCCTTTTTAAAGAATCACAGACATTATCCATTTTCCATCTCATATGTATACAGCTCTTAATATATATTGCATAACATGCACATTATCAGATTCCTATTTGCCATTAATAATTGATTTTAGATTGCACAGAAGGGCAGGTCCTGCAGCCTTCTGTTGTACTTTACAGCCCTTGCTCCTATGAAAATGTTTCCCTCTAGCAATAGTACAGCAGCCTTGAACAGGATCTGAGGGGGCTGAGGAAGAAAAAGTGCCTTTCAGCTGCACAGGGCTGGCCAGGGGAATGGGGAAGGCTGAATGGCTCCTTTGCCCCACTGCTTTGGGATCAGACCCATTCCCATCCCCAACGGTGGATTTCTGTGTTGGCTTGTGGGTGGCTTGGGATATAGGGCAAGGCTCATCTTGGCAAGTTTAGATACCTACAGTTTGGGCACCTTAATATGATTGCCTGGGTCCCTCCTTCATCCTGCCTGGGGCCAGCTGCCCCACACAGAGGTGGCCAAACAGGCAATCACAGATGGCTGAGCTGCTCTCCCCTCTTCCCCAGTGACAGCAGGGAGCACTTCACCAATTAGCTCATGAGAGATGTTTAACTTCTTTTTATGTTTATAAGTGATCCAGCAGGAAGCTTAGGCAGTGAGGAGGAGGGCATTCCTCACACCCCTAGAGCAGACCCTGCAGTTTTACAGAAGGCCCTTGTTGTCCTGAGCCCAGATATCGGGGCGAGGCTCGGAAACGAAGCCCTCATCTTTTAACCTCCACATCTGAAAGGGAATATTTTTAGTGCCTCATTTTCAAGCATTCTTCCTCTTCATTCATCCAAATCACGAATAATCATTTGCATTTATGAAGCAACTTTTAGGCAGAACTCTAAAATGCTTTACAGATCCAAGATGGCTCTTTAAACTGCTTTTTAAAAAAACATCCTCCTTATGCTCTGGATAGGGACAAGCTGGTATCAATCAGTTCTTTCCATGCTTATGAACTTCCATGATCTGTGACTGACAGCTTTAATAATCATCTTTATAAGCCTAGGCAGCATCCAGAGTAGCACCTAAATGGCCCCCAGGAGCTGTAATTAAAATTAAGCCGCCCATGGGTTGCTTTGATTACAACGGGGCAGGCCAGCTTAACCTTCAATTTATGCTGACTTAAAAGATGGCTCATACAGAGAACCTGTTTGCCAGACATAGATTTGAATTAATTATGCTGATTCTCCAGTTTTATTTTACTATCTGATTAGGCTTACAAATGAAATCACGGTCCCATCTTTTGCAGAGGCTTTGGTGGGAATGCCACGTCCCAGCAGGCTGCTGTGGATACCTGTGGGTGTTCTGTCCCTCCCCCAGCACAAGGGAGGTGTTTGGGCATCTGTGGGAGGTGGTGGCCTGTTATGCACCCACTGCTGAACTACCCCTGGCCACAGACACAAAGCTTCTAATTTAATCTCAGAGCTGCTGGGCTGGAAATGTGTACTGAGCATAAGCAACCAACCCTGGCAAACCCCAGCTCAGCCGGATGCACTTCTTCCTCCTGATTCTCACTAATGGAACAGGTTTTCAGGCATTTCTTGCCTTCCAGCTGCAAGGAGTAGACTCTTAATCAGCAGCAACAGAATCTGAAAAACTAATCAGAAAATATGATTTCTTAGGTAAGGTTATTTTCTAACTTCTGTGTACCAAAACACAGCTTCACATAGGGCATTTTGCATGAATTAAGCTAGGTGTCTCTCATGTTGTGTGGTTTGAAAAGCCAGAACTGAAAGGTGGTGGATGCATTACAACAAGGCTGTAATTTTGTTACAATCACTTTTTGAAAATGTCAAAATACAGATATGAAACCTCCCCCTCAGCAAATTTACCAAACCCATTGCTAACAGTTGAGAAGCACATAGCATTGCTTCTTATCAAACTTCTTAACTTAATAATTGTATTTTTATTTTTTTTTTCTTTCCTAAAAGCCTGTATCATACAACCAGCTGAGCTACAGTATTGTTTTCCCCTAACTTGACAAAGTACATGGAGTTAGGGAATTTCTTATGTCTGTTTTCCTCTGTGTCATGGTTTAGGGTGTTCCACCTGGAGAAAAGGAGCATCAGGGGAGACCTTGCTGATCTCTACAACTGCCTGAAAGGAGGCTGTGGCCAAGTGGATGTTTGTGTCTTCTCCCAGGTAACAAATGACAGGATCCGAGAAAATGGTCTCCAGCTGTGCCCAGGGAGCTTCAGACTGGATATTAGGAAAAATTTCTTCACTGCAAGATTATCAAGCAGTAGAACAGGCTGTCCAGGGAAGTAGTGGATTCACAATACATGGAGGCATTTAAAGGACACGTAGATGTGGTTTAGTAGTGGATTTGGCAGCCAGCAATTCAGCCCCACAAAGCCACTCACTCACTCCTCCATGGTGGGATGGAAGAGAAAATCAGAAGGGTTTAAGCAAGAAAAATTTGTGGGTTGAGCTAAATACTGTTTACTAGGTAAAGGCTGTGCACACAAGCAAAGCAAAACAAGCAATTAATTAATCCCTTCCCATGGGCAGACAGGTGCTCAGCCTTCCCCAGGAAAGCAGGGCTCCATCATGGATAACAATGACTTAGGAAAACAAACACCATCACTTGGACTGCCTCTGCCTCTTCTTCCCCCAGCCCTATATGCTGAGCATGATGCCACATGGTCTGGAACACCCCCAGGGTCAGCTGGGGTCACCTGTCCTGGCTGTGTCCCCTCCCACCCCTCGAGCTTCATTGCTGGTTGGGTGGGGTGATGGGCAGAGAAGGCCTTGACCCTGTGTAAGCTCAGCAGGGACTAAAACATCCCTGAACTGGCAGCACTGCTTCCAGCACAAATGCACAACACAGCCCCATACCAGCTGCTATGAAGAAAATTAGCTCTACTCCAGCCAAAGCCAGCACACTGACAAAATATTATCCTTTTCCAGCAGCAAAGACATTCCATGTGCTTTTCCTGCACCTGTGGTAGATCCAGACTGCAATTTCATTGGCATCTTTTAATGCAATACAGTTAAAATAAAGCTACTATGTGCCTTTCTTGGTGAGTATGGCATAAAACAGGCTTGAACTCCTCTTATCAGTCCATGAACAGATAAGTAGGTTGAGATAAGGAAATACTAGAATGGAGTGACTGCTAGTGCCTAAGATCATGCATATCCCTGTTGATCTGTAGGGTGCCACTGTCCACAGCTGCCTACCCCTGGCTTTCCAGGGCACAGCTGGCACCCACACCTCTTGTGGGGCAGCAGCTAGGGGTCCTGAGTTGGCTAAATGGGGGAGAAGTCTCCCTCTCTCCTTGTATCTGCAGGTGGAGACGGATCCCACTTGAGGATGAGGGCACCCCATGAGCAGACCACAGCACCAGCCTGGGCTCTGTGGCACACAGGACTCTTGTACAGCACAGGAAATATTGGCCAAGCGCAGCTTATTTCTCACATGTGATTTTTAAAGTTTCAAGACACTGCTTTTGCAAGTTCAGGTGGTTGATGTGATAATTTCTGCTGCTCTTCTATTGAGGATGTCCATACAGAGAATTGCTTCCCATCTTCTGTAAAGTTATTGGCTCAGCATGTGAGCAGCTTCTTCAAACACCATCCTAAAATGTCCACTGCAAGGATAGCAGAATATTAAGTGCTTTGATAGGAAGGTTTTGGAGAGTTTAAGCCTAAAATTCCTCTCCTCTGTCATCTTCAGGCACTCAACTCTTGCAGTGAGAGCCACAGTACTGCAGTTGGAGTAGGTCTTCCTCTGAAAAGAGAATCAGGAATTTGCCAGATACTTGGCTTATCAGGCACTGTGTTCCAGATGTTTTAGGAAGGCTTTAAATACAGGGCCTGAGATTTACTTCTTAATTTACACAAATTATTAAACTGGCAATCTTCATATTGCTGTTGAAACCTTATTAAATTTTTTCAAATTATCATTACAAATTGAATCTTCTCCCGTGTGTCTCATGTACTATGAGTCCTATTTTCTTAGCACAGCAATATTCCAAGTCTAGAATTAAAGCCAGAAGGATTGGTATAGTAATTAGCCTTTGAAATAACTCTATCTGGAGTACTCTGATGCCTTTTAATATTCGGTCAGTTAATGGCAGAGCGTTTCCTAGCAGCAGCTCTGTCTCTTCATTTTTGTAATGCCATTTGAAATGGGAATTGGTTTAACTGCGAAAGGGCTGGGTCCAATCCAGTGGGAGGTGGTTGGATCTGGTATTTCTCAGCCTCCCACTGGTCCAGTCCAGTGGGAGGCTGAGAAATACTTTTGGATGGTGACTGTAAGGACAAGGAAAGTAGGACCAGGCTTTGCCTTGCTTTCAGAGACTCTGGGGACACAGCCTGGTAGGGCTATGTCTCCTGTGCTCTGCAACAGCAAGGGAGGAGCCCAGAGCCTGCCTTTGTGAGCTCCCAAAGATGTATCTCAGTGACTGGGTACAATCCTGCACCTCCTGGGACCACCTTACCTGCATATGTCACCTTCTGCTAAGTCCCGATCTGTGGCAGCCCATTTCCAAGGCAGCCTCTCAAAAATGTTCTGCTGACTTGACCTATGTAAACATAATTGGAGAACAGTAAATTTCAAAGAAAGTTTTAAATAAGCAGGACTGGTCAGGGAGGAGAAAGAAGAGCCACAGCCACACACAGATTTTGCCCAGTGGCAAACCCATCACTAGCAGCTAGCTGATTGTGTTTCTGGAGTCAGGCAGACTCCAGCCCATCTCTCTGCTGTAATCCCAGTCTTGTGATGGCTCAGGGGGACAGCAAACTGGTTTAAAAGCTACACAGACATGGTGGTTGGATAGCCCTTGTGGAGGCATCCAGCCCATCCTAGAGAAAAAGTGGGACAAAACACAGTCAGGCACAGCAACTTGTCTGTCTTACCTGAATACTGAGGATCTCCACAGCAGAGGCTTCCTCAGCCTCTCTGGGCAGCCTCTCTCTCACTGCCCTGATGAAGGGAGTGCAGCCTTACCACAGCTGATGTGCCTGGCAGCAAGGCTTGGTGTGTCCTCTCCCAGCAGCCAGGAGTTTGTGCCACTGCCAGGGTGAAGGCAGGGGTTACTCCACCGAGGGATTTTGCTCCTCTGCTTGGAATACAAACAGCTGGGTTTCACTGCCAAAGCTGCTCTACATCACTGCTGGGAGGCAGCACTCTTGGAGGCACAACTGCTGGAGGTTATGTGGAGATAGCTGCTTTTTTTTCCCTGAACGTCAGTGGAAAGTAAAGCTGCAGTTTTGATCACTAAGGACAGGAATATATCTCTAGTGCAGGTAGGTTAAGTTTTAATTTACCTCCTGCTGTGTCTGTCAAATGTCAAGAAGAGAATGTGCATCATAAAGTACCACAGAGAGCCAAGGTAAGTCAGTTAATAGTTCTGGTCCTTTAAAAATCTTTTAGGTTTCCTTTTCACAAATCAAATTAATATGGCCATTTTCATGGCTGCTTTGATTATGTTGTTGTGTCCTTCCTAGAGCTCTGTAAGCATCATGAGTGTGCAGCTGATATTAATTGCTAAAGGACAGATTATTAAGGGTAACAGCCCTTAGACAAAGAATGTGGGAGAACCAAACCAAACAGAATTAAGTCAGTCAGCTTCAAGAAAGAGATTTCAGTAGGCAAAGAGAGATAATAAATAATAGTTTGTAGAAAAACAATCTAAAAGTCAATAGTTCAGGAGAACTGTCAGTTCCTTGTACAAAATGATGTTAAGATACAATTCTACCAGCATGTAGTCACACTGGAAATTGCAGCAGGAGACCAGTTTGGACTACTTCAGCTCTTCAGTAAACTCATACAAGAAAGAAGTACAGAAAAATTGGGCTTGAGGTCAAGTGAGCAAGGATGGCTATCAAAGAACAGTGTGTGCTGGAAGGGAGAAAATCAAATTCAAGAGAAAAAGAAATAAAGAATAGCAAACCCCACAATGTGTGGAGGCATTGGAAAGGGAAATAGCAGATGACACATTGGTTCACTACTCACTGCAGAATGAAAGTTAATGACAAGAAATACCAAGGAGACAGAATACCTCTTTTGCGTCAGTTGTTACAAGATGCTTTGGTAGTGATTGAACAGCTACTCTAACAGAGGGGAAATGGTTCAAACTCAGATTAAAAGAACAGAAACATGAAAGATGTTAGAAAGTGCAGCAATAGATAAAATATTTTCAAATTGCTGGGGCCTCATGGAATTTGAAAGTTGGATGCTCTCCAAGGATACTTTGAGAAGTGCATGTAAAATATCTGAGTAGAAGTGAAGAACCAAGAAATTCCATAAAATAAAATTGTATCTCTTGGTGAGAAAAGGCAAAAGGAGGCTCTGGTAAGTGCACATAATTTGGCTTATTCCTGAATCTCAGAAGAGGTCTTGAAACAAAAACCATCCCACTTTTAAGTGTTTCAACTCTATCACATATACAAGAAATAGCCACTATAGGTTTGTCATACACCAACAGTGTGTATTGATGGCTTTGGGCTGTGATCTTCTTGGCACCTCACAGATGTCATGGGATGGCTCCTGAGACTGAACTGCAGGAATGGAAGGGTACAGGCTCCTTAGGAATAACAGGCAGGAGAGATGAGAAGGGGGTGTTACCCTCTAGGTCAATGGGCTGTGGGGCTGTGCTCCCATGGCCTGGGAGAGGGCAGTGGGAGTGGGTCAGACCAACATCCCACCCTGATGTGGGATAGCTCATCCTGTCCCTGTCCCACACACGAGGAATCAGGGAGCACATAGGAAAAGAGGGGGAATGTGGCAAAGATGCTTCTCTGGTAATGAGCCTGTGACAAGCTGCTCCAGGCACCTCTCCTGCCCTACGGAGTGGGTGGCACCAAGATATCCACAGGGGATTGTGGCAACTCTGATTTCTTCAACAGCTGATGTGGGAGGGCCTTTGAAGGGGCCAGGGCCATTTCCCTGCTCCAGCATGTGCATCCATGGGTACTGCAGGGGGATCCCCCTGCCCTGATCCCAGCCGTGGCAGGCACAGGAGGAGCTGCTTCCCGTCACTGGAGTGGGGACAAGCAGGATCATGGTTGCAGGTGACCTGACCAGTGCTGTTCCTCGTGACACCAAAGAATTAAAATGTAACCAGTTCAACGTGGATGCAGGTGACACTGAGACAAAAGCTGTCACAGGACATGTAGGAATTTATTCAGGGGATTGTCAAATACCATCAATAAAATGATGGAGGAAAAAATGCATCCTGCTCCAACAGGTCTTAACCCCCTGGCCTTTCCAGTTGATTGTTAAGAGACACAAAAGGAATTTTAATCCTATCTAGAGAGTACTGAACAGTGTCCTTCAACTGATTTTAATTACCATAAACACTGTCACTGTTTTTCAAGTTTCAGTATTCAGATGCAGTGAGCAAAGCCTGCTCCACCAAAAAAAAAATAAAAAAATCAGACTGCGCAGTGTGAAGATTAATTCATGGTCGCTGTCAAGGAACTTGGATATAATAAAGGAGAAATAAAGTGTTTCTTGTAAACCTAATATTAAAACATTGTTCTTTTCTGTTCTACTGCAAAGAACATTTTAATGGGACTCTGTAGGTGAAAACTGCATTAAAAACAATTATCTCTGTAATTGCTATCTTGCTGCTCTTGACCTCAGAACACACAATCCTGCACTCACTGCTAGGGAATTATTCCTGGGATAGATGCCTATGTAAATGGGGTCAAATCTGTGAGACATTTAAGATCGATGGATAGCAGGAAAGCAGAGTGATCAGAGGCTACAGGTGAGTTTTCACTTGTAGAGGACTTGTGCAGGGGCTGAGCTCCCAGCATTTCTCACCCCTGCTGCTCCAAGCATTCACACAATCACTGCTTCTCTGGCACTCAACAGCCAATATTGAGGGTGTCTGACAGCAGCTGTACTCTGAACTGCTTCCAAACACTGCACTATTTACAACTGCAAATGAGTGCCCACGAGCAACTGAGGCTCACATTCCCTCCTACAATGGTACTTGGCACTCAGTCAAAAAATATCCTGGCAATTGCCTCTGTGTCAGATGATGAACCTCAGTCCAGATTTGCTGTGCAAGCCACAGATTTCCAGCGGGAGATGTATTGAAGCAACAACAACAAAAGTTTCATCCCACCTTTTTACATATGACTAGATTAATATCTATGGCACTTGGCTGCTGAATTAGGATTCAGGATTCTGGATTCTGTAAACTGTCCTATGCTGTTGGAGAAGGGCTCCCCAGTAGCCCTGATGGAAATCATCCAGTTGGGTTAAAATGAAAGCAGGTAACCGGACTTCTTAGAAACCTGTCCCCTTTCTGCTTTTGCACTGGAAAACAGGGAAGCATCATCACATTTATTTTATTTTAATCCCTCTGGCAGGATGGCTCTCCATGATGCTCAGACACTGCACCCTCGGTGCTGCCTCCCTGCTGCCTGCCAGCTTGCAGCAAAGTGAGGGAGAGACAGTGCTTGTGCAGCTTCTCCATGAACCCTGTGTGTGTGAGGGCTCTGGTTTGCCCGCTCAGCTTGAGCTGTTGCTGACACTCCTGACACCACCAGGGGCTCAGGACAGCCCAGCACCTCATGGAGCATGGATTTCTGTTGGAAAGATGCAGCTGCTCGGATGCTCTGACCTAGAGGTTGTTATGAGCTATCCCCATCACAGATGCTACTTTTAATCACTTTAACCATTGCAACTAATTCAACAAGAGGGCCTAAAATACCTGTTAGTTGTGCCTGGCCCATGATGCTCACCTGGGGTATTTGAGGATTAAAAGCCTTTTTCCCCATTATAAAAATGTGTGTCAGGCACCCTGCTGCCATAAACGGCACGGGGAATTTCTTCCCTACCATTTGCATAAGACAAATGATGTTTCTAGATCTTTTTGTCTGCAAGACAAACATGGAATACTCTGAAAAAATGTCCCATTGATCCCCTGAATCTGCAGAGACTCAGAAGCACCGGCCTGGGCCAGTGACTACCACATTTACCTGAATGGAGCACTAAGGGTCAGGTCTGGCCATGCCACGAAGAGCTGAGCTGAGAGGACTGGCAAGGATCTCCTGTTTCTTTTCTCAGGGGTTGCAGTATTAAACTGTCCCTGATGTGCTGGAGCAGACAAGACTGCAGGCCCTAAGGAGAGTTACAGCTGATCACACACGAGGAAGCAGGGAGCAGACAAGGAAAGAGAGATGCTTGGCCTCTACTTTTGACTTAAACTGAGTGCAGATGCCTGAAAACAGCACGAGAGTCAGGGTTTGTCTATGGGTATGACAGCTACCTGCGAGTAGCTCTGTCCTGCTGGGTGTGTCAGCTGGACACAGCACAGTTACAGCAATCTCCTCTGCATGTACCTAGAGCAACTGTGGAGGAAATGCTCTGCCTCTAAACATAACCTTGTTATAAACATCTCTGTACCAGAATTGAGTCCAGACTCTTCAGAGGAAAATGCCTGCTGCCTCCTCCTCAGGAGAAGAAATGACCTCCCTGCAGTGCCTCCAGCTGAATCTCCAGCTCCCTGGCAAAAGGCAATTAGATGGCCAAAGTTACAGTTGCTGGGTCACGTCAGCAGTGAAGCTGCTCCTGGATGGTGTCAAGTGAGTTTGTTCAGTGAAACAAAATGCAAATTTTAAATCAGTGGGAATTATCAGTTTTATTGGGTTGGTCTTACTCTTTAAAGCTCAAAAGGAACTTTCATTTCATTTCTGGTTACAGTTTCAGTGCCTCTTGCATTCGGAAATGGTTGTTCTTTCTCTCTGCCTGGCTGTGTATTAGTCAGAATACTTTTCACAGGCTCCTTTATATACTGAAATTGGTTTTAGAAGAGGGCACCTTGCCAGTTATTTTTCTTCCATTTTCTTGGAAAAGGATCAGACATATTTATTGTCCTTGTATTTGTAACCATGGCAAAGTATCTTATCTTCTCTGATGCTTATGTGGTAACACTGCTGTTTTCTCCTGGAAGTGTGTCAAACTGCCTCCCAGAGCTTTTAAGTCCATTAACATTTTCATAGGTACCTTTCTTACAGATGTATTGGAGTTGAACTATACAATCTCCTCAGCAGATTTTAGGCTTTGTGTTTTGTAATGACATGAGTTCTGTGCTTACATGATCAAGGCTAGAGATCAGTGCTTTTGTTTGGTGGATATGGAAGAAAAAGGAGGAGTATCATTGTCCTGCCCAAGAAATGTGAATATCCCCGAGCAATGCCAAATCCCTTGGGCCTGTCTGCTGCCAAGAAAGACACTGTATTTTCTCCAGAAATGTACTAATCAAAAAGCAGATCTTTTGGGTGCT
The DNA here is from genome assembly GCA_014549065.1 of Cardinalis cardinalis. Classification (NCBI taxonomy): domain Eukaryota; kingdom Metazoa; phylum Chordata; class Aves; order Passeriformes; family Cardinalidae; genus Cardinalis; species Cardinalis cardinalis. Next base: position 475,400 of record JACDOX010000028.1, read on the forward strand.
GAAAAATGACACCAAAGCATAACAAAATAGGGAAGTACAGTTGTGCAGAAATTGTGTGAAAGAATAAAATTGCATGAGGAAAACAAAGATAGTAAGATAAAGTGTAAATGTTCTAGATGCATTGAGGCAGCAAGGACTAATAGAAACGATATTGGAAGAATATTGCATATTGCTGCCTCTGTATTAAACAAATTGTCTTCTATTAAGATCTTAAACACAGCAAATTTTCTTGCTTAGATTTTTGACCACTCTCAATTTCAGTTGATTAAGCACAACTAAATCAGTTAAGGATATCTTTAAAGATGACCTGAAAGGGAAAGAAGTACTTCTGCTTCATTACCAAGTAAGCATCTTTTTCTTAATGTCTCACACCAAGGGTATAACACTTCTTGTTTGCTTCAATATTTTTAGTTTTTTGTTGTGCTTTGGGAATTTATAACTGATTTTCACAAGGTATTTGTGTATATTTTGGTGTGTGCATATACAATGAGATCATACAATTATTTTTCTACAAGACTGGAGGCCAAATGTGTTGATAATGCAAAGAGAATAACATTTGAACAACTGACAGAGGCAGAAGTTTTTGTCAAACTATTTAAAAAGGTTTGACTTTGTTTTTAGGGTTTACTACCTCCAACTTCCCATAGTGCTGTTTGTATCAGCAAAAATGTGACCAGCCGGTCTAGGACAGGCATCATTCCCCTGTGCTTGGGACTTGTGAGGTTGCACCTTGACTCCTGAGATCAATTTTGAGGTGCCGGAGCATGTCCAGAGAAGGGCACAAGGAGCACAAGTCCTGTGAGGAGCAGCTGAGGGAGCTGGTGGTGTTCAGCCTGGGGAAAAGGGGGCTCAGGGGAAACCTTGTTGATCTCTACAGCTGCCTGAAAGGAGCCTGTAGCCAAGTGGGTGTTGGTATCTTCTCCCAGGTAACAAATGACAGGATCAGAGAAAATGGTCTCCAGCTGTGCCCAGGGAAGTTCAGACTGGATATTAGGAAAAATTTCTTCACTGCAAGGTTATCAAGCACTGGAACAGGCTGCCCAGGGAAGTAGTGGAGTCACAATACATGGAGGCATTTAAAGGACGTGTAGATGTGGCACTTAGGGACATGGTTTAGTGGTGGATTTGGCAGGACTGGGTTAACAGTTGGACTTGATGATCTTAAAGGTCTTTTCCCATCAACAGTTCTTTGATTCTGTAATACTGCTGCCTGCAGGCAGAGGTAGAGCCCACAATGAAGCTGCACAATGGAAAGATCCAGCATTGTAAGCAAACACAGCATTGTTATCAAACACAGCAAACACTTTGCCCTGGGCCCTTCGTCCTGCAGCTTAGCTCACATCTTCATGCACCTGGAGAAAAGGTTCTATCCTCTTACATTATTGGGATGGTTGATTTAAGAGTCACGATATTTAAACTAGAATTGGAGATGAAAGAGAGTGACAGAGTCTGTCTCAACAGGGATGAAAGACCCAGAGGTGTCAGAGGGCAACCAGAGCCTGCGTGTGTAAATGGCCACATCTGAGCTGGCCTTCCTTTATAGTCACCAGAGAGAAACAGGCACAACCTCTGTGAAAACTCACTGCATTCTAATGAAGCTGACAGAAATAGTCCAGCTTAGTCACACCCCGTGAGAGCTCATTTCTCACTCTTCACAAGAAAGGGAGCTCAGGGTGATGGGCTCATCTATAGATATTTGCACCACAGATTTCTAACATTAAGGCAGGTGGATCCTTTGATTCCTTCCTATCTGGCTTCAGTTCCAACACCTCCTGCCTCTGTGTATTTTTTCCTGTCTTCAGAAGTATTATATGACTTACAAGACAAGCTTCTTTGGGAAAGAACAAATAAAATTTATCAAAAATGAACTATGGCCTCTTGATACAGCAAATAGACTTGGATGAAATGAGATAAGAGAAAAACCTGTCAATATTTGAAGGCCTTGCAAATTATAATTTTGGCACAATTGTGCTAATTTGCAGCCTGTCTGCTGCTATAGAGTCCAGAAGTGGCCCCTTGATGCTGTTATTAGCAGTCATTGATTTCTATTGTGCTACAGACATGCAAATTTCTTTGCCAAAGAAATTGATCTTTGGAGGTGTGCAGGGTTCAGGAAACCTGTTGAGTGCCCTGAAAACTGAGGCCATTCATGTAGGACATAAGGCAGGCCCCAGTCTCTCCTCAGTCTGTCCCAGCCCCGATGTTCAGAGCTTTCCCAGCAGCTCCCTTTCCCTGGAGGTTTGAGCCAAATGAAGCTTTAGGCTGATATTAATGATCTCATAAAAGTGTTCCTTTTCCAAATACCCCAGCCAGCAATTCCTTTTTAAAAAGGTAGGCAGTAACCCCATACAGCAGAATATCCTATCATACAAACATTCTCCTATATTTGATTTTCTTCCACTGTTTGTTGGTTTTCTTCTTTTATCCAGAAGGACATTCATTTTGGTGGTTCTCCATCAGCCCTGTGCTCTTTAACTCTGGATGTTGGACTGCTGGTGAGACCAGTTTGACATGGTGGGACTGAAAGCTGAGAGAGAGAGCAAAATCTGTGGTGTATCACCTAAGGTCTTTAGCAAACACCTTCACAGTTGTTTTACTAACAAGTGGTCTGTGCTCCTTGGTTTGTTCAACTCATAAAGACAGCTTACCGGGCTTTGGGATCCCAGAAGGAGATTAAAGCAGATTCAATCAGCAATTTAAAGCCAGCCTTGAGAGGGGAAGGAAAAGCCATACTGTCCATGGCTAACCAAAAACATGAAAATTGAGTTCACAGTTGACTGGTGGCACAAAGGTAGGACAGGAATAGATAATTTAGTGCAACGCTTGGCAAGATCCAGAACCAAAAATTTTGGCCTGTAAAAAAAGGGTCTGAGGTTAATAGAGTCCTCACAACCACCCCCCCCCCCCCATGTTTGTCAGTCAGTGGGACTCTGTTACAACAGACTTAGGTTGCTCAAAGGCATTGGCAAAAGCAGGTGCTGTTCATCAGGGCCAAGGCCAAATGAGCATTTCTGGGATCATGGTGCAGCTCAGGGGCCTGAAGGACCATTCCCTGCTCCTGCTGGGACAGCCACATGCTTTGGTGAGGGGCAAAGCAGGCATCACCCTCAACTCAGGCTGCAGGCAAACCTCGATAGCACTTTGGGAGCATGGAGCTGCAGAGATCTATCATCTAGCCTGTAATGCCTATTTTATGTTATCAGTTTTAATTTGGACAGGGCTTGTGTTATGCTCTTTCACTGTATCACCCTGCTCTTGGGGGAGAGGGCTCACAGAAGTACCTGATTCATCTTCCTTCCAGCACTTATTGCTTTTTGCTTACTGCTGCATCCTCTTCTGTGTCTTAGCTAAAGCCTAATACGTCCAACTTTCTTGGTCCTTTCACACAGCAGTCCCAAGACACTGCTAATGAGAACAAATTATATTTTGGCATTAAAGTTTTTGAGATCCAAGGGGAGGCTAAAGGTACAAGAACTTAGAAGATATGTACCATCAATTTGTGCAATGACATTAAAATGGGGCTCTAATGACTGGAAGCTGATCCTGGATAAATTTAAGCTAGCAGGAAAACAATGACTTTGAGCAGAGTAATTCATCAGTAAAATAGCTGGGCTGGCATGATGGAATACTCAATTTAATTGAAGATGAGGTGTCCCCTTCTGGAGAGGTGATTTTCTTGAATTTCTTTTCTGATTTTTAAATCTATGTGGGAATTCTCTTTTATGGGCTTTTTTTTTCCCCCTTGCCCAGGTTTGCATACTTTGGAAATTATTTTGTCTAGTTGAAAAATCAATAATCACAGGGAAGTCCACAAGAAAGTACTGTCATGTTGGCCATGCTGAAGGGAAGACCAGATAGCTGGTATCTCCCTCACAGACTTGTAGGGCTGGTTTTGAATTTATGCTCTTGTCTGCAGCCACCCTACTGCTCTGTTTGCATTTTAACCTCTGAGTGTCCCAAGGAATTTCTTTACTTTACAATCAGGGTAATCCAGAGCTGCTGTGTTGGATTTCAGCAGCAGCAAGGGCTGTTGTAGAAGGTCCATCTTCATGTCAGGGGTAACAGATATGTCACCCTGCTTCCCTGTGTGCTCCCCGACTTTGGATGGTGCTCACCCAGGAGTCACCCGGCTCCTTGGGCAGAGAGGCAGATAAAAGCCCTGAACTGCAGTGGGTTTGTGCCTCATCTGCTCAGAGGATACGTTTGTTGACATCACTTGGGGAGCTTGACATGCTTGTGTTGGAGAAGCAGGGAGGTGGAGCAGTGGAATCTGGTACCACATTCTACCACATGCCCCACATGTGCTAGAGCAGCACTATTGCCCTTTTCCAGACTGGAAAAAGATCTGCTCCCAAACACACTTCTGTTCTCTGTTTCTTGGCAGTGTCTCTGGAAGGGAAGGTGGTTTGGAGGAGAAGTCACATGAGCTTATAGCAGGTCAACCTGATGGATATTTCTCATGTGTTCCAGTAAAGGACTCCTCCTTAAGACAAAGGATCTGCCTTTTGTGAGGCATCACAAAGCAGAACATCAAACACCTGCTCTCACTGTCAGCATTCAGAAAGCTCTGGCCCTGGGCTGAAACTAATATCAGGTGTCAGGATTTCAGGAGGCCATGGCTGTACTTGGGAAGCCTGAAAGAGCTCTTCTTCTTTGTGTAAGGATTTTTAATCTGTCTTCTGAAAAATACAGGACACTTTAGCCTTCACCTGTTGAGTCTTAGAATGTTATGAGAATTTCTCTATGTTAAATGCAGATCATTGAGTCTTTTTACTACAACAGTAATGTGTCTTACAGGAACTCCTGACAGACAGTTATACAGGTGGAAAGAAGACAAGAAAAGGCCCCCTGCTCCAGCTGGAGCTTAGGCAAATACGCTCCAGGAGCCACTGTTGGTAGAGTCCTCCTCATCTCTGCAGCCAGGAGCTGGGAAGAGCCACTGCCACACAAACCCTGCTCTTTGAGGCTGCCAAGCACAGCAATGTATCCTTTCAGTGTCTAATATAACTGGTGAAGAAAAGATAATTTCTAAGTCCTTTTTAGCTGATAGTGAGATTAAACCTGGCCCAGCTCACTAGGCTCAACAAATGAACCAAGAACCAGCTGTCCACCTGAAATATATGGCAATGGCCAAACCCAGCACAGCAGTGTCCCCACCTGAAACCTTTCCACTCCTGGGGGACCCCTGACTCTGCAGGCAGAGCTGTGGCTATTGCACCACCAGCAAGATATTGGAAATTCAAGATGGTTTATTACCATCTGCCTGTTGTCTATTATAGCATTTATAACAAAAGAAAGGAAATTTTTTCTCTGACAGTAAATCTACACCATGGAACAGAAGAAAAAGCTTTGTTTTGACTTGTAATCTGAGCAAACCTGACAAGGAAAGAACAAAAAAAGCAAAGGAACAAAAGGCCATTTTTAATAGCAGTTTTTTACAAAATAGAAATCATGAAGCTGAAGTAAAACACCTGAAATGTTCAAAGTGTTCCTGCTAGAGCCATTCCCTCTCAGTATTTTTCCAAAGTCACCTTCTAAACAACTAATGCAACTATTACCTCTGTAACCATGTTAAAAACATTTGACCACTTGTTTGCAAGTATTAAGGATTTTCAAGGAAAGAGGAGTTGTGTATCTGAAATTCATTCTCAAAACAGTTAAAAATAATCTAACTCAATGTAGGGATTGAGGATTCCCTGTGAAACCAAATCAGCAAGGCAGTAAAGTACAACCTGCTCTGATATATCTGCTGTATCTCATCTCTTTCTCCTCAATATACAAGGAATTATACTTTTCAACATGTGTGCACCCCAGATTTGCTGTCTTGACATGCTTTTGATCCCCATTAAAACTCCAAATCATACATGATAATATATGTGAGTTTTCCCATGCATGATGCAAAAGTAATACTGAATTTCTTCCTTTGGCATTCACTGGATGAAATGCACAGTTTCAGTATAGCAGAGAAGACAGGCATGAGGTCTGAATGTGGTCTTTGGAGATGGCAAGCTGGTCCCAGTCCAGGGCTCAGGTTACCCAGTGCTTAGTGTATGGCCTTTGACAAGGGCTGCAGGAACCCAGGAGTCAGCAGAAGTCCGTGATCTGCAGGTGTGACATAACTGAACAGGTACTCCTTGAAACCACTCGGCTTTCCCAGCTGCAGCAAAAGAGACATTCGTCACTGAAGATTGCTCCAGACAGGCATGACATTGTTATCTCAAACCATCCCCAGACCTCCTGCATATCATGGTGGTGTCAGAGCCACATTTGGCAGGCCCAACTACCCTGTGAAGAGCTTCTAGGGGAGGGAATTTGGAGAATGTACCCCATTAGGGTTTCCTGTATTTGGCTGATATGCATAGAGCAATTTCCATGTATTACCCCATTCAGTGCTTCTCCCTGCCTCTGAGATGCTGTCAAGCAGGTTTCTCAAATGCACAGAAGAGAGTTTAGGAGCAGATCCTTCCCCCAGCCTGGAAAATGGGGATGCTGCTGCTATGGTGTGTGAGAGGTTTGTGGTCCTGTTGTACCAGACACAATTGCTCAGCCCTGAATCTGCCTCCTTCAGCAGGAGAACAAGGCATCCCAAGTGTTGTGGCACAGATGGAGCCTCAGCAGCCCTGGCTGCCATGCAGCCCACACAGGTGAGAAACTGTGAGCAGCCATGGTGCCCAGACAGAGGTCCATCTCCACAAGCATCAATGACTGCCAGGATGACACTGAAACTATGAAATATCCCAGTTATTTCTTGGAAGTCAATCCAGTGGCACCCCATCATTGTGCTGAAGCAAATACTCTCCTACCGTCCTTGCTCTGTTTTTTCTAAAGCAGCATGGCCCTGTGTATTCAGCAAGGAACACAGAGTTGAATGCACCAGGAGATTGCTGCTGAGAATGTAGATCAAGCCACTCCCTTCCTGGTGCTCACCTCCACAGACTCCATTTCCTCAAGCTCATGTTTTCACAGAGGGCTCTGTGATGGAAGGGGTCCCTGGATGAGAGCTGTTCCAGTGCCGAGCTCAGCTTACATCAGATTTCTCAAGGTAATACCCAGCTGAGAATGCTGCTAGGAGAGAGGCTGACTGTTCAAAGGAGACCTTCTCTCCTCTCCTCTCCTCTCTGCACAACATGTAGGGTTTGGGTTGGTCTGAAGGATGGTCCCTGGTCTGGATGGTTGTGGTCAGGGCAGTGCTTATCTAGAGCTGAGCTCTGAGTCCTGCCAGAGGTACCTGAACTGCTCTGCATTGCCAGCTCACTTCCCCACAGCCTGTGAGCCTCTGAAACCATTCAGATTGTTTCCTCTAGTTGAAATATTTTTAACCCACCTTAAGAGCCCTGAAAAGTGAGATTCTGCCTCAGATTTCTTTTTTTCCTGTGGATGAACTGATAAAGGAGAGAGGAATAAAGAGATGGAAGAGCTGTGAGCTGAAAATAGGACATGACTGTAAGATGAAGCACAAGAGGGACACATACAAAAAGTGAAGGCAACATGGATAGTGAAGAAAGACAACATTCAGAGGCCATTTTCATTTAACAGCTCTCTTACGAGGAATAGAAGTCATGGAAAAGACAAACTTCTCTCATATAGAAAGCTCTTACCACATCACAAGGTAATCCACAAGGATTTTTGTCCTTGTACCTCCAAATGGAAAGGGCTCTGCCTCCCACACCAGGGAGGATGTGCCGCAAAGGCACAGGCCCGAAGGAAAACAGCAGCAGTTCTTCCTCCACTGCTTCACTGAGGGCAAAGTAGAAACTCCAAAGCACAGAGTAGCCAGGACATGTAAGAAATGTGGTCATTTTACATTATGTATTTAGAGCCATATCCCATGTCTGAGCCCTGCTCTGCCTTAGCACCCACCTGCTCTCAGTGGGGATTGCTCCGTCACCCTTTTCTCCTGACAGGAAGCAAGCAGGAAGCAGGCAGTGATTTACAGTGCTCTTCTTGCCATTCCCAGCTCCACCCAAGAGGAGTCTGTGTGGTTCAGAGGCCTCACTGCTACCCAGGGGAGGTAACTGCAAGTCCAAGTTTAAGAGCAGAAGCCTCACAGCCTCTGTGGGTGAAAAATCAAACAGAGCAGACTAAATGGATTACACTAATTAGGAGATGCAATATCCAGAGAAGAACAAAACAGTGCTTTCTTTGGGGGTATTAGCTGTTTCACAGATGAAAAATAAAGTCTTCCCAGCTGATCTGTCCTGGCTAATGTCCTTGCAGATAGGCTTTGGAATATGTTTGCAAAGTCTTTGGTTTGGGCTTATATCTTCAGTTATCCCATATCCTCTAAGACTTTTGCTATTGAAGTTCACTCATTGAAAGAATAAATTAAAAAATGTTTAGTAATTGAAAGGAAAACGAATGCTGTTTTCCCAGCACTTGGAAACATGTCACACTGTCATGCGTTCAGCTACCTGAGAGCCAAGTCTTGTCATGTAACTGTAGTTGTAGGAGGTTTTGTTCTGCACCCCTCTGGCCAGGAGGCTGCCAAGACTGCCCTCAAATTCACCACTGTCCAGTGTGATTCATGGCATGGCTGGTGCAGACCAGGATTCAGCCCTGCACTCGGGAGCCTCTCAGAGCTGCAGCTGCTGACAGCTGTACCAGGAGAGCAGCTGCTGCTGCCAGTGACATTTGCCACACCCATGCTTAAAAATGCAACAGCAGGACCTGGAAGCAGGGTAGGGTTGAGCATTGGAGCTTGGGAATCAAACAGAACTATCAGGAGTAGGGCAAAGAGCTTGCTGGTGCATGCAAGCCTATTTAATACTTCTGGGCGAGTGGCAATGCAGTGTGCTGCAAGCAGATAAACACTGCTGAGATCTTTGGTTTGTAAGGCTAAGTCACATCACACTTGCCACAAACAAATGCCACACTCAGAGACAAATTAGTGAAGGAGGTCTCTTTTCTGACTGAAATCTAAATTATTTTTATGCTGCCACCTGAGCTTCTCCAAGTATTATAAAACCAGTCTTGACCCTAGCAAGTCATCCCTGTGGATGAAGAGTAGGATGCTGCTGGCAGCTCCACTGCTGGGCAGTGAAAATGCTGAGCTCTCCTTTGCCCTCCCCTGCTGCCCAAACTCTGGGCTGCAGGCCTGGAAGAGCCCCCAGCCCCCTGCCCACACCAGCTGCCCTGGCAGTGCAGGGCTCCTCCAGGCTTGCTCCTGGAGCCTGGGGTGCGCTGCAGACACATCCTCAGCCCAGGCTGGCTGCCTCCAGCCACATGGTCCTGGTGCAAATTGCTGTTTACAGAAATGATGTATCTTCCCCTTTGGTCTCTGTTTTCCCTTGTGCAGAATCTTCCCAATTAGGGATAGATTTTTGGCTGTTTAGTAGATCAGTCCCATGTTTATGTATTAAAATTTTCTTCAGCCTGTTTATTCCTCATCCAAGGGTTTAATCAGCAATTATGCTTAAGGGTAGCCTGTGTTTTTATTATCTACTTAATCAGATGAAAGAAGGCCCTTTTGTCTTTTTTAAAATTTATTCTTAATTAAGAAAATAACGAGGCCTGTTCCATAAGAGGAGTGCAGCCTTGTAGCTCCCAGGCAGGAGCAAGCAATGTTGCCAGGGGAAATATTTTGTACACAATCTTCCTTTCAGATCTAGTTATAAAAAAGTAGTGGCATGGACATGATCAATTTGATAGAAACCAGCTGCTCACTTACTGAGCCCTCCACCAACCTTGGACAACTTTAAATGCACTTATTAGAACAGTTTATCCCTATTTATTTTTATAGATAAATGTATAAAAATTAAATATATAAACTAACATATGTAGTCAATACACAAATACTTCTTTCTTTGAGGTTAGTATTGATTCCAGCAAAGCACAATTATGCTGAAAGATAGATAAAATATAATAGAATACATGAAATTCTAATCCCCTAGAACAGCTCTCTGGTCTTCCCAAACCATCTGCTTCTCAGCCAGGTGTCCCCTGCCCTTGCAGGAGCAACACACACCTGGCTGGAAGCCAGGCTGCAGAAGGACCCACTGTTACAGCAGCTTCCCCAGTGCAGGTTTTAGGTCAGTGACAGCTCATCAGTTTTATCCCTTCAATAATCTCGTCACAGCTTTGCTCTTCCTCTTGGGAACCAGCACTGTGCTCAGTTCCTTTCCTTCTCTGCAGAGAATTTCTGATCTTTCCATGGGATCTCCTTCAGTGAGCTCCTTGTGGCCACTTTGCTCTTCCACAGGCCAGGCCTGCTGGGCGATGGCATCTCCAGGGTTGTCCAGTGTGTCACCAGTGTTGTTGTGCCCCATGGTGACAGTGGTGGCAGGGCTGCACACCCATCCTGTGCTGTGCTTGTTCCTCTACCCATTCCCCACATCCCTGCCACTGTGCCTCTGCCACCACGCCCTGCCACACACACCCCCAGCCACCAGCCCAGCACTGCTCCAGCAGCCAGTGCAGATCTCTGGGGCTGCCCTCTCCTCTGGGAAACACATGAGAGGAATACCTGGGTACCTTTGGCAGTGTGACTGTGTTTGCAAATCCCCTTCTCCTCTAAGCCCAGGATGAATGCTCATGCACACACAGGGGCCAGACCTCTGCCCTGTCCTTCTTTCACTAGAGCCCACAACAATAGATGAAACCCTCCAAGGCAACCTTTTCTGGCATCACAGCCAACACTTGACTTGAAAGATTTTCATCAGCTTCACAGAGCACTATCAAGGCATTACTTCAAGTGCCAAGTGCTTGAATTTAAACCCAGAGAATTCATTGCAGACCAAGACTCTGGCAATCACTCCCAGACCCTCCAGTGATAATTGGTCATCAGTCGAGGTTGCCAGCTCTGCAGAGAGCTCTATCCCAGGACAACCTGTGTAAGGATGGACTTCCAGCAGAGAACCCAAGAAAGAAGGCTCACCACAAGACAGTTTCTCATGGTTATCATTACTATACAGTCTCTTAATTGAAAGCACCTGTTTGGCAAATGCCTTCTTTTTGTGTTGGTTTTGTTGGTTTTTTATTCAGTTCCTTGTGAGGGCAAACGCCAGCCTGGTGATTCTGACAGCAGGTAAGATCTAAGTTGTTGAATTTTACCCATTTCACATCTTTGATCTTTATGAAGTTTGCCTCCCACTCTTTGATGTGACAGGACAGGGGGATATTCTTGCTTTTCCTGTCAATTCCTACCAGCAGCTGGGAAAATGGTGATTTCCTTGCAAAAGAAGTGCATTCCAAAAGCTGTGATTCTGCCTACATTTTGCTCAGGTTTTGCTTAGGTTTAACTGAAGGTTTGTCAGCAGCCACACAGGTATAAATGAGAAATAGCTCCATGCCTGACTCATCCAGTACTCCACCACATATCCTACCTCGCAAGAGCTCCTGTTCATCTGCTGCAGCACAGATTTCTTGCTCTCAGGAGGGGGCTGAGAGGTCAGAGATCCTTTTCAGGAGTTTGTTTAAACAATAATCCGTGAGGCCACAGCTTATGCCCTCTTATCTCCCAGGCTGACTGTGCCCACTGCAAGAGCAAGACCTGCCCCATCTCCCTGGCTGGGGAGCTCTGCTGGCACCTGGACCACAGGTCTTCAGACATCAACTCTTCTGCCTCTGCCAGATGGGAACATTGGAGGAAACAAATGTGCTCCCAAAAATAGTGGCTCCCTTTGTGGCTTTGAACAGCCATGTGTCACACACTCCTGCTGAGTCTGACTTCAGGTACAGCTGGCTGCTCTGGGTAAAGAGGGCTATTACTTCTTTCCAGAGCAGATTGTCCAGATGATGGACATACACAGTGGTTCAATCTTTAGAAAAGCCCTACACTCCAGGAGAAGGGCTGTTGAACCAGCCCTAAGGGCCAGGGCAGAGGCAGCACAAGGCCCCAGATGGCAGTGCTAGAGGAGGTCACTGCCAGCCCTGCCCTTCCCCACCCAGCCCCCCCTGGGGTTTGCTCCCTCAGCACCTGCCTGTGGGGCTCAGGGGGGTGTCATGATGAGACAGGGGTGGCTGTCACTGCAGTGCTCTCTCACTGCAGCCCTGTGTGCAACAGAAGGTGCTGGACAAGCCACGAAGGTGGAGGGGTGGAAGGCACAGCAGAGGGAAGAAAGGGAACAGAGGGAGGTGCTCCTGCTCTGAGTCTCTGCTGAAGCTCAGATTTGAGGTTAAACAGCACACAAACTTAAAACAAACAGGTGGGAGAGTTTTCAAATCATACAGGGACTTCTCCCTCCTTCTTAACTCTTGTGACATCTGCCTGGGCACAGGCACAAGCCAGCAGGGAAGGCAAAGCAGTGCATGGCCAAACCCCTGCACTCCCACTCCTAATGAAATTCACGCAAATTTTAGAAAGCGATGGAGATGTCTGGAGCTTCCTCCACCTGTCACTGCCTTATTTCTAACAGATGCCATAATGAGGCACCTGGAGGACAAGATCATTTAGTTTTCTTTAGAGTAATCACAATTTAGATGGTCTGTAATTTAATAAGAGTGAGAAGGGAGCAGCAACCGGAAGAGCTCTCTGGCTGCTCAGGCCTGATGAGCTGCAGCACAGGGGCCCTGCCATGTGAGCAATGCAGCTTTGCAGTGCTCACTTACAATAAAATCTGCCTGCTGCTGCCCTTGGGGGTCGAGCATGCTGGCCTGAGGCAGAACCACCCAGCAGCTGGGTGCCCTGGCTGCCCTGCTGCACCTCTTAGAGCATGCAGCAGTCCAGCACACAGCAAAAGCCAGCAGCTCCTGGAGAGAAGAGCACATATTGCAGCTCCTGCCAACTCAGGAGGGGAGCACTTGCCCACAAAGCACAGTGATACTTTAAACATCCTCTTTTTCCTATTCAGTCTAACAGGTTTTAAATAAAGCAACATTTCAGTTGGTTTTGTCATTGTGAAAAAGAGATTTTGGAAGCCTGGTACTTCCTTGCAATGACAGGTAATAGACAGATCTATTGATAATGACACAGTACACGCATGAACGAGCATTTAGAGTCTTCTGAACCATGAAGCACCTAACAGTGCCAGAGAAAACCCCTCACTAATATGGTGGGTGTGTGCTCAAACACATTTCTTCTCTTACTAATTCTTCCAGGACAGTGGGAAATGCTGCAGTGCAGCTGACAGCATTTCTCCAATCATGAAATGCTGCAGTTCAGTGGTTTTTCACACTCACAGTGGCATCATCTTCGTCTTGCCTGCATTCTTCTGAGAGGCTTAGCAAGAAGGGAAAAGCTACTTCAGAAGCAACTGTGTGTGTCTACAACTGAGGTGTAGGTTTGGGGTTTTATATGCTGTAAAACCTCTTCTTATGCTGGAGGGCACTTAGCAACAGGTAAATAGCCAATTTCATTAGCAGGTGTGATTTCTCCATAGTGTCAGTTCTAGTGGCTGAATCACTGAGTAAAATGCTAGAAAGAAGTCTTATTTTAGGCTTTTTGTAGGGCTACCACAGTGGCATTTGCTGAGTTTTGTATAGGTCTGAGTTATAGAAAGATGACAAGTTTTGAGGAGGTCTAGATAGGAGAAAAGGAGGATGAGTCATGTTTAAAACCAGAGGGGTTCTTGTTATCAAATGCTTTTGGTTACAACAAAAGAGTGAATGTCTGCAGCTCCAACTGGAGGAGAAAGCCATGAGCTCAACAGGTCAGTGAGGGAGAGCAATTACAGCTTGCATTGTAAAGTGATTTCCCCTCCCTACAAAGGGGGCATTTATTTCTGAATTTTAACATGATAAACATGCAAAGCACAGATTTAAAAGCATCTGATAGTGTCAATCTAACAATAGCTTTATTCCAACATTCTTTAAAGATTCCTCAATTCTCTTATGCAAAGATTTGCCTGCTATCAGTGAGTGAAGCAGGGATATGAGGCAAATACCAGTTTTTGTTACTGAAGGAACTGCATGTTTCAGTACAGCCTAGTGCTATGAATCTCAAGGAGCTGAGAGCATATTTTGTGCTGTACCTTTTAAAGGAATCATAGGGAATGTTTCTGGGTGTTGCTGGGTTTTGGTTGGTAAGATCAGTTGAGTGAGTACATCAAGCCAAGGTGTCATGACTGTAGAGTTGACTGTACTTAATTATCAGTGGGACAGCTTTCCTGCTGTTCCAACACCTTGTTGCAAAACCTCAGGTGTACAGGTGGGGACTCCCATCTTGCTGGCCACTTACACCAATTTGCTTGGCATATCCTGCTCCTCACCTGACCTTCACCATGAGATTTTCCCTCCTCATAGCCTTTGGTCACACACAGGGGCTGGTTACCTCTCCTGCCCACTGGATGCAAGTCTCCTTAGGGTCTCTGTCTTCATGAACCTCTTGAGCCATACTTTGGAAACAGGTGACTGGAAGCATACATGTATTTCAGACAAGATCTCACCAGGGCTTTCTTTAGCCCTCCTTGTGCCTTCCTAATCACCCATGCACTCCAATCATCTCCCTCTGCATTATCCTTTCTTCTCTCTTAGTTAGGCCACCTACTTTTGTAGGACTGACTAAAGGGGCTTCAGGAGGATATTTAACTATTTAATGTATTATTTCCCTGTTCAGAAGGAGRCTGCACAATGAGGGAATCCCTAGCAGCTCTCCAGTGTGATCTAAACAAATTTCTAAGACAAAGATGATCTCATTTCCCTGAGATGCACTAGAAGGGGCCTCCAGACAGTTTGGGAGGTTTGTCTGTCTGCCCATGGAAGCCACCCCTGCTGCCAAAGACAGCAACATCACCCATCACTGCTGGCCTTTGAGAAGAGCACCCCTTGCACAGACACAGTTACCACACTCCTTCTGGTTAGGGCATACAAAACACACCTAAGTGCTTTACTTTTTTCCTCACAGGTTAAAAACCATCTGCTTTTATTCTCTCCTGGACTCTTTCAAAATTGTCTGTGTGGTTCCTAAAGTGCAACCCCATGGACAAGACACAGCTCAGGCTTCAGCACAGCTTAGCCTGGAGAAATTATTCTCTCTCTTGCAATATGAACACACCTGCTGCCAACATCTTCCAGGGTGATCTTTGCTTTTTATGCAGCAGTATCACAATTGGATTCATATTCTGTTTGCAGCTCAGCTGTAATCCACAAATTATTTAGTACCAAACTGCTGCTTTAAAAGTGTCTTTATTTTCATTCCTTTGTGCTTATTTATCTCCCTCCTGAATGTAATATTTTCCACCATTTTTCCCTGACCTTCCCTCCAACTCATCAAAACAATTTTTTAATTTATTCAGGCTTCCCAGCCTGCAATCCTGGTGAGCTAATACTTTCATTCACTCTAAAAATGTAGCCTCCAACTCCTTTGTTTACTGCATTAATGGCAACGTTTGCCACAAACTGTCATGAGAGTCTTCCTTTCCTCCAGGTTTGGGCACCTATTGATATTTTCCATTCTCTCCTGCTCACAGAAAGCCATAGACCAAGGCTGCCTGGTCACTCCTGTCCTTCCAGGGCCCTCCTGCCTTGTACCCAGGCAAGTATTTCATCTTCTCCACAGTCTGCAGTAGCCCTTTGCTCATGGAAGAGATAATTTTCTTCTCCTTGAATTCCCTCTGGCTGGTGATTGTGTGCTGATGGCCCACTCAGTTTAAAACACAGCATTCAGTGCTAATCACTGTGCACATCCAGTCAATTGCTTTGATTTCATGATCAGCCTGGAGCAGAGCAAACCACAGAGCAGCCTGTGGCACAGGGACACACAGGCCCCTCAGTCATTACTGCAATCTTGTTCTTCTCAGAGCTGGGCAGGATTTTTGCTCCCTGGGAAACAAGGCAGTGCAGGAGTGATGGAATTGTTCGGTGCATGGGCACAGCCTGCAGGGGCTTGGGAAGGTTCTCCCACCACCTGAGGCACAGGATCCACACTGCATGATTCCTGGGCAGGGTCTCACAACACCTGTGCACCTTCTGCAGGATGGGATATCTGTAAGAACACTCAGTCACTTCAATGCCTTTGATGGTTTGCAAAATAAAATCATCAAATAAAAATTCCAATGATGAAATTTATTATTGTCAACTGTTCAGCTGTAGGCACATGCTCCAAACTGAAGTACTCTACACCCTTTCTTTAGATGGCCAGCTTGAAAATACCAGTCATCTAGAGTCACTTGCACACTCATGGCAATGCATAATGCTGGCTGGAAGGAGCACCTGAAACCATACCCTACCAACTCGGTGGCAAAGAAGCAAAAATCCACCATGGAGTGCTGCAGAAAATGTGCACAAGTGCTACAAGCCAGTTTAAAAGTGGAGGACATTTCACATGAAAAAGATGAACAGTATGAAACAGCAATCCAGCAATGGGAATGGACACAGTCTGTCCTTCTGAAAATGTTTCTGCTGCAGTGACACCCACCCGCTTCCCCACACATCCATTCAGCAGGGCTGAATGCATCATGCATCACCCTGGCTCTGGGAGCTCAGAGTTAGAGATGACCTCTGGTGAAGAGGGCATCCCACTGAAATCCTCCCTGGTCATTTGCCCAGATTGTTCTGGCAGTCCTCAGTGCCCCTCTGAGTCTTTCCAGTTGATCCTTGTGATATCTGAAGTCTCAAAACGGCACCCAGTACATGAGCCAAAGCCTTATTAATGTGAGAACGTGGATTATCTCAGGTGGCCATTATTCAATGTTTTACTCATGACACCTTCCCCTCTCTCTCGTTTTGTGACCCACTACAGCCTCAGACACAAAACCTCAGTTCTAAGGAATTGCTGCACAGCCAAAAAGTGCTGTAACTGCGCAGCGGATTTTTGTTACTCCAGTACTCTTACCTATTTGTCCTGATTGAATTTGCTCCTCTCTTTTAGGCAATTTCTCTAATTAATAAAAATAATTTCAAGTTTTAATTTAATTTTTGGAAGTGATTAAATTATCTCCAGTTTATATAATCCAATAATTTAATAACAAAATATTATATATTGCTTCATCAGTGGGAATAGCCGAGTAATATCAAAAGCAAGACAGGTCCCTAGGGAACAGCAATTGTTCTATTTCTTGAGTTTGATGATGGAAGACTGATAGCATTTTTCTGAACAATCTAACAAGCCTTAGAGTACTTCACAACACTTCAAACAAGGCCAGTATCCTGCTTTGCTTTTAAAATGTCTTCTTAAAGCAGCTGTTTCTCTTTTTTATCCTAAAGCTCATTATATTGCTTTTTAAGATAATTGTTCCAAAACTGTGTAGTAGTAGCAAATTTTTATTGGCAGAGGTAAACCTTAGTCTGGATTTATTTTTAATTGACTATTTAATTCAATTATTATCCCTCTGCTGTGAAGCCTGAAGGAAAAAACACCATTGAGTACTTAGGTTTTTCCTAATGGACTAAATGCTCATCCTTTTGCTAAATAATTGATTTAACTTCCCTTTCAGTAGAGGTTTCATTAGGCTTTTACGGTCATAAATTTTTTTGAGTTTTTCTGTTCTTTTTTACACATATCTTGCTTTTACATTTATACATAGCTACATATTCTTTCTACTTTTATTGATTTTTCTTTTTAAAGAACTTCTGGAACAATTATAATGGCCTCTTACTATGCTCCCAGGTTTCCCATTGCACTGGTGTAACTTCTCATTACGTGTCCTTTTATTAGTTCTTAAAGGTGATAAATAATTTATCATTCTGTTTGTTTCAACCATTTTATTAAGTATCTTGGAGCGAATTTCATCTGCTCCTGCTAAGGTGAGAATTTCCAGCTTTCCAAAATGCAACTTCTTAGAGAATCCCTAAACTCTCCTGAATCCTCTTCATCTCCTAGAAACACCTCCCTGTGGCACCACACAACAAACTCTTTTTGTAGACCACTGATTTGAAGCCCATGTAAATTCTATTGTATAGCTTTCCATCTTTGCCTAAAATGACAAAATTCTATTTTGTAACCAAAATCAAAGCAGTTTCTTCTTCCAGATTAGCATCAATTCCTCACCAGTCTGAATCTAGGAGTCACTCTTAACTTAGACTCCATGAGCCAGTGGAATCTAATTCAAGAGTGAATTTCCTCATTTGAAGGAAATTTGTGCCAGAAAATTTTCTGCATGTATAATGAAGAAAATATCCATTCCAAGATGGAATACCAGTGGAAGAAAGGTTTTGTCATAGCCAACAGTTTCTCTCAGGACAACTCATTTGTCACATAATGTGTCACCTTTTACTTTTTGTAAACACAAAAACTCTCTGCTACTCTTCAGGCATGGTGAGTTAGTAAATTTTGATAGCAGCTAGCATTTCTTGGGAAGGAATAAGAATTTTGTGTTCCATCACTCTTGAGAATAAAGCCAGGAGTAAAAATGGCTGTTGGTGATTTTTTGGAGAAATTCAAGCTCTGAGCTTTAACTCTCATCCCAAAAAAACTGGAATGAGAGTTAATATGTGAGATTATGTAATGATTCTCACATGTTACAGATTCAAGATGCCAAGCAGAGAGACAGGGACTCTCACAGGTCTGGAAAGAGCCCTTTGCCACTAGAGTTCGCACTCCACTTATCACAACTATTTATTTCCATTAAATATGTTATATTTAGAACCCAATACTAATCAGAAGAAAAAACCCCAACAGTGTGGAATAGAATAGACTGGTGCTTAGGCTGGATAGACAACATAACTTTGATGAAGTAACACCTTTCTTTAAAAGTTCTTTCACTTGTTAAATGAACTGCTAGATTAGTTTTGAGATTAAACTAATAAAGGTATACTGGCTAAATGAGAGCTAATAAACTACTCTCAGCTGAGTAAGTTTGTGTTCTGGCCTTCCAGTGATGTGTTGAATACATGGCCACTGGGAACCAGCACAAATATCAGCATAAAGATTTGTCTAATCAAATGAAACAAGAGAAACATAGTACAACTTCAGTTTTTTCAAAAGTGTCAACACTGATCATGCAAAAAACTAATGTAGAAGATGAAAGGAGAAGACCACCACCATATTTTAGATTTAAAGTTATTCTTTATGGTGCACTTTCATCAAAATTTGTAGTTGCCAAGTATCAAATTTCAGTCATGCAACATTAATCCACTAAGAAATACATATTTTGGTGAGAAAATTAAACTCCATATTTATGTAAAAACTGTTTCAAAATAAAAATAAAACAAGATTTTTTTTTTACCAAAAAAAGATTTTTTTTGTTTTTGTTAACAGAATAATTATTTGGAAAACGTAATTTTCCACATGAAATAGTTAAAGGAAGTTAAATATATTTAAAAATGGAAGATTCTGCATTTACGTAGTTATGCCATTAATATTGAAGATATGTTTTCTGCCAAAAAACTTCTCATGCTTAAAAAATGCACCTCAGTTTTATACTGTACATTACAACATACAGTAGTAAGAAACAGAATTAGTAAACAGGTTATATGCAAAGAAAAAAGTTATGTATACAAGACAATTACAACTGTGACACAAAAAAATTAATGTTCAGTTTAAACAGTATCTGAAGGCAATTCACAATCATTTCAGGAGTTCTGTGAAATTTAAGGCCATTAGTTCTAAATAAAATGTATCTGACACAAATTCACAAAACTGTGTATTTTGTACAAAATATACATGCAAAACCATTTTATAATTATATATCAACAGGCATATAATAAATTTTTTTGGGTAGTTCCGTACACAAAAATTGTGAACAAAGCAACATAGCTGTGCAATTTTCAAACCAGTTAATTAACTTTATTATTCATGCACCCTGAATGGAAATGTGATTAAATGACAGTATTAAACCCAAATATTATTAAGCCCAATATCCCTTTGAATGGGCAATCTAGACAAAAAAAAAAAGTTAATATTTAAAATTTTTAGAGTTTAAAATGGTCCATTATAAAACATCTGCTGTAATCACTTCAAAAGACATTTCTGATTCAAAATTTCCAGTGATTTAAGGAATGTATTGTATGATTTTAATGAGCTCAGTGAGTCAACTATAATACTCTGATAGTTCTGGATTGAGGTAATTTTCTTTAATTAATTATAGTAAGTAACTATTCTAATTTGTTTCAGTAGTTAGTTAAAAAAACCGTAAACTTAGACAAACTCAGGAATTGGAGAATCTCTGAAAAAATACACATACCTCCCCCTCAGTCTGGAGCCAGTTATAAGTCATATGCATTTATGTTATTCACATTTAGGAGCTGATATTTTCAATACATGAGATGAATGGATACTGAGAACTGATTGAAGCACTTCAGTTAGTTTAAAACACGCTGATATATTTGTCCTTAGCTTTCATTTGTATTTGTCTGGACAAACATTCAAAGAGATATTGCTTCTCTTGTTATCTTGTGACAAACTATTGCAAGCTAGAAGACATGTGAGTCAATATTCCAAACTTTTATTCTTAAGAATAGTTATAAAAGTACTGAAATTTAAAAATAGTAACATGTAAACATTGATACAGAGTAATAGCATTCCTATACATTTATGTACACACAGTATTCAGAGAGGACCCAATCTTTTGTGTTGAAGACCTGACTTGTGCTTCCCCCCTCCAATAAATACATCAAAAAGTAGGGTGTTTGGACTAAAAAAAAAAGTCTCAGAACATCAACATTTTGCTCCTAGCATTTAAAAACTTTCCAGTTGCTTATGCAACTAATAGGAGAATTTTGGTATGTGAAGAGAACTTTTCTAGCTCCAAAAAGTTACCAGAAGCTACTGCTGCATCCAGAGATTTGTGATAAATGCTAAACACTTCAGAGCAGTCATATCTGAGTCTGCAGCACGTGAATTGGGGGTGTGTAGGGGGGTGGTGCAGGTGATGGCTTTATTCCTCTGACTCTCATGTAGGACAGAAACTGCTCTGGGATTTCAGCCAATACATCTTTAGCCAGTCTTGCCATGCTCAGCACGTGGTTTCCACTTCTGTCAATGTAATCTCGGAATGGCACAAACTACAAAACAAGAGATGTTCACTCAGACACAGAATGTATCTTACAACATTAAAATAAGAAAGCTTAACCTAGGGGGTAAAAGTACATGAACATGTTACCTTACACAGTTTTAATGTACATATACATACATTGCATTTTATGTCATATATTTAAAAATACACATTGTATCTCAATTTTTATAGATCTGCCTTCTAATAAAAATAGTGTAACACTTTCACTTGGGTGAACCCTTTCACATGAGCCATGGCTAGCTCAGGTTGCTGATGACGTGCTTCACTGATGTATTTGGGTTATCTCTCAACCCTTCCCATGCAAGAAGGCAATTTTGTCTCAGAAAGCCACTCTCAGCTTCCATTCTCTGCTGCACCCACCACACTGCCTCCACTCTGGCCCCTGGTGTGTAGATTTTTTTGACCTCTGAAGTGAACAAAACAGAAAGGATGACTTTAAAATTTTGACCATTTTGCATTATACCTGGTAGAACTCTGAACCACTTGAACACTTTTAATATGATATTAACAAATGCATAAAGAAGCTAAGTAAAAATGACTGGATCAAAAAAGAACTTGTTATGTGATATCCACATGTTCAACACCTAAACCATTTACCTACCCAGCCCTGGCTTGGATTTTGTAATGCTTAATGAGAATCTTGTGCTACTGGCATACCAAAAGGAAACAATCCAGGCTCCTTGATTTCTTTTCCTTGTGTAAAAAGTACATGCAGTCTAAGTTAAAGAACATGTATCCCATCCTAGGAGATCCCCTTACCCATTAGTCTGCAGACATGAAATCTCAGACCACTGTTCTGTAGCAAAGTGGGGCTATTTCAACAGTGCAATTGTTGAAATGCAGTTATACAATACAGATGGTCTGATTTTGATCTTCTCCTCTCCCCACACTGCAGAGATGTCAGAGCAGCTGGAGGAACAGGAAAGCAAACCTAGAGATGTACAAGGGCAGCTAACATGGAGATGGCAGAGGAACAGAGTGAAAGGCATAAGAGAAACCAAAGGGAAACTGATGGAATGCCAAGTGCTTTTTCTGTAATTTAAGAGTTTAATTAAAAGGCTGATATGCAAAATTCTCAGGAGAAACAACAGGTGCATCACTGTAAGTAAATATTCTCCTAAAATGTCTTAAACTGCAAAAGGATAAGAAAGGAGCAGAAATTAAACAAAACCAAGGAAGAATTTGTACACATGTAGTACAGAGTCCCACATCATGTATCCATACTAGTGAGGAGGAGATAGTGAAGAACATGCCTCTACATGAGTTGCAGCCAGTAGTAAATATAACATGTACAGTGACTCACTGGTAACAGACAAACTTTTCCTGTACTAATTTAATCAAAACATTTCACAACACTGTTAGAATTAATAGGTAATTTCACTAGTTAATTTTAATTAACCTAATACACAAAAAACCAAACTCTTTTTATTTGAGTAGTTAGTTTTATAAAGGCAAATCAGTTTCAGCCTGCTAGATACAAAATAAAGGTCAAACCAAATTTAGACAGTTTGACAGAATCCCTTTTTATTTATTTAGTTAGTCTATAAAGTCAATATTTGTTAGTATTTAGACAGAAAAAGAGCACAAAATAATACTGTCTTTGGATAATTCAATATTGCATGGGGCAACATTCTGATTAAAATATACTAATAATAAATAAACATTTTATTACAATTCTGATATGCAATGAATTCCAAAGAAATACAAAAGGGTATTCACTGCATTTTTTTTTTCAGCACAGGTTAGTAATCTCAAAGCAAAGCATTTTCACAAATCTTGTTTATAGTATGTTAGAACTCTATCCATTTATGCTCTTTAAAGCTTTTTGGGCTGTTATTATTAGAGAAACTGCGTTGCTTATATTTAAATGCATTTAAACCTAAGTGTAATGCTTGCCAGAAGATACCTGAATTAGCTTTAAAAAATCTGAGATGGCACACAGGGCTTTGCAGAAATAAAAGCTTGGGGTCCACCCCACACCCTGCTCTGCTGAAAGCACTGACATTTACAGAACAACACATTACAGACAGCCCCTCTCCAACCCAATGTGGACACCAAGGAACACTGCAAAGACTCTGACAAAACGAGAAAGAATTTCCTATCTCCTGTAAGCTGTCTTACATCATCCCTACCTTCAAAACTATCTGACAACAATGTCCAAAGAAGCCAGCATGTTTTACTCTTCTAAGGGTGTTGGTATGCCACTTTCTCATCAGTTGTTATCTCTGTATGTTGCAAAAATGAAAAAAGTATCCTTCTCAACTATTAGAATTCAGGAATTCATTACTTTCTCAAATGTATATCCATATAGGGTATGAGGGTAATTTATTTTCTGTCATCTTATGCTCATTTCTCATTCCCATTTAGAAAAAAAAAAAATAGAGGGAATTTTAAAGTAGTATGCAAGAAGACTGAAGACTGAAAAAAGAGTTCAGATCATTTTAATTTCCATATATTTATGTAGCTTTCTTTATTTTTGTATTCTAATAAAACCAAACTATAAAATCAGGTGTCAAATACACACTTTGAACACGTCCTTGGATTGAAATATTACATCCACCAGCAGTTATCAATCAATCCTTAAACATTCACATATCAGTATTTGTAATATTAAACATTTTGAAGTTTCAGTTCCTGCAGATATAAATGGAAACAAATAAACATATCCCAAAATTCATCAGCTGCTATCTGACCTTAACTATCATGCAGTATGAGCTACTGATATGGCTCACTTATTCTCCCTCTATATATATTCTATTAAACAACAATATAAAAATCCAACCTGTCTTGAACATAAGTGCAAATAAGTAAGAGGAAAAATAAGTGAACACTATGAAGTTTGACAAATAGGAGGAATAAAGGAAGAAGAAGAAATGGCAGTTCTAAGGTGAGGTTTGAATCTGTCAGTGTTTAAGAGGCATCTGGACAATGCCCTTATTGACAAGCTCTAACTTTCAGTCAGCCCTGTACTTAAATGGCCAGGCAGTTGCACTAGATGTCTGCTCTAAGTCCTTTCCAACTTAAATACTCTATTTTATAAATGTATTCAGCCACTACCAGGAAATATGGCTTCCATGTAAGATTTACTTTTAGCCAGAACCCATTTTTTTCTAGAAACATCATGTTTCTCCAGTAGCTGACTCTTCTCCATGGCTATATATATCACCAAGACTTTATTACAATGTTATAACCAGTTAGGGGTCATTTCCTAACAAATGCAGATCCACTCCTGTGTGTTATAAAAAGGCTTAGAGCTGTCACAGAGAGTTTCTGAGCTTGTTATAAACACCTCAAGATAAAGTATGCCAGTGCTAAGGCAAAATGAAAGGTAGGAATATAGACAGAAATGACAATTCAAAACAAAGAGGAACAGTAAAATCTATCTATGAGAATATATTTTCTCTCCCACCTGCACAATGTCTCTTTCTGCAAATCTTCCTCTTGAAGAAATCCTCACTACATCCCCATCCAGTTCTTCCATAGCTTAAAAAAATAAACAAAAAACCCTAAGAGTTCAGGTACACAATAAAATCATCTTACTGAGAAAAAGTTCACACAACTTACACTTTTGAGCAATAAAAATCAACAATTCTTCTTTAGGTAACTGTTAAGATCATTTGCATCAGAAAGTACATCATGTTTTGTAGCTGTTTTGCACTTTTTCATGGTGACAATACATACTTTTAACTTTATTGTCACCTTCAAAAAAGAACAGACTATGACAAAGTTTTTATCCTTTCATCTCTCAAAACAGCAAGTATATCTGGTTTTGTTAGGCAATATATATATATTTTCAGAGGTGCAGAAGAATTCATCTTCAGCAGCTATTGTTACAGAAGATACCAGAGGATACGGCACAGAGAGGTAATAACTCACAGTCACACTCCAAAAGCAGTATCTTGTAATGCTAAGGAATGAGGAGTTGTTAAAAAATTATTAAATTTACTGGGTAATTCTTCTTGTATCTTCTGAGCAGGATACAGGTAAGCTCTGTTGTCCAGATACCTGGAAGCTATTCTAGGTGGAAAGATGTACCTGCTCTCTTGTCAGTGTTGAAATGGATGGATTTGGGATCTCAGATTATTGCTGAGACATTGGATCTGCAGTTCTACAAACCTTCTTTCAGTGTGTGCTATGAAAACCAAAGCCCTGCACCTCAGCTTCTCAGGGGTTTACAACCTGGGCTAAATTCACTGAAACCAGCACTTCAAACCCTAGTTCTTCTGAAGCAAGAACTAGAAAGTGTAAATGACACCATCGGAAGCCAAGCTAACCGAGTATATTTGCTCAAACAAACAAATCAGTGGGTCTGCAGAGCATGTTGCCTGATGATGCTGTTGCAAAAATGTACATGTGTTCAAACCAGGACACTGCACAAGTGCTTGAAGGAGTTTTACTAAAAAATGTCCAAAACAAACATAAAGCACATTCTGCCCAGGAAACTCCAACCTTAAACCAGTATTCAGGGAAATATCAAGTTTGCTTAGTCCGTTCTTAACGTTCTCTAGGGAACTACCCATGGCCATGTCAGATACAGAACCTGGGCAAAAATGCTTCTGTTGTGACCTGCTACAGTCATCCTCACATCCTTTAAGTGAAGCTCTGCCAAATGTATGTGTCATCTACCCAAATTTCCAAGTTTTAAGAACCCCTCTGGTATCCCCCAGGGGCTGGGAGATGTAGGGAACAGGGAGATCTGAAGAGGAGCAGCTTGGTCTCTCTAGGGCAGAACTGAAGCTCCAGGGGCACTTGAATGTGCAGACACCCTGAACATCACCCTCCTGCAGGCACAGCAGACATGGAGTCTGTTCATTGCAGAAGGAATTTCTGCTTGTTCCAGAAGGAATTTCTGTAAATGGAACTAATTCCTCTGTCCTCTTGGGCACTGAGGGACCACAGACTTGGCACACAGCTCAGGGTGAATCTCCCTGAGGCAGTACATGCTGGGATTGTGGCTCCAAAGACAGAAACTGCATCCTGCAGCACAAACAGAATCCCAGCTTCAGGGAAGGAGGAGGGAGGACACCCCAAGAACGTGTCCTGACTGAGAAAGGGAGCCTGGGCAAATCCAAGGACTAGACAAACAGGGAGAAAGGGAAAATGCAATGGAGGGGATAGAGAATTGTAAGTAACACAGGACTACATTGGAATTCCCAGGAGTAAAAATGAAGTTCACAAATTTCCATCATATGGGTTTATGAACATAAACTGTCCTCTCTCACTGATTGTGGCATACAATCACCTGAAGTGCAAGTGTTCACCTGGACAATTTCTTCATGGAGTAAGATACTTAAAATTATGACTACTATACCACTTGCCAAGCAGCATAAGAATAATGGTTGTAATAAAAGAAAATAAATTTTCAATAAAATAATTTTTGTCTTGTTTTTTCCTCTTTTTTCCTACATTTAGAATATTTGTACAAAAAATTAACATGTACAGTCATTAGTGAACACTAAACATCTGTGGCAGTAGTACTGAGTATATTTCATGTACAACAGAAGGCACACTGTATAACCAGATGTACTAGAATTAAAAAGAAATATTCAGGACTTTGAGGAACAGATACACATAATGCCTACACTTCATAGGGCAGTGATACCTACTTAATAAATTAATACAAATAATGGAAGCAGCTTAGTTATTACAACAGAGAATGGCGTTCCAGAATATCATAGAAAGAATACATAAATAACCTGGTAATTTCTCTCCTGCTGTAATATTCTGTCAATGCTGCTGCACAGTAGGGCTCACTCCTGTCACCAAGTGAAACCCTGTTTAATCCAGATCACCTCAAATGTATTTATTTTTCTCAAGATTTTATTACTGCAGTAAGATCAATATTTCCACTCAACTGACACTTCACAAGGCATCTAAATATTTGTGTTGAAGAAATTGAACATTTCTTGAGTATACTTTACTGAAAACGCTGAGCCCCCATATGGCTCTGACTTGAACAGAGAGCCTGAGGGGCTACACAGCTCCACATGGTAGCTTGTAATCACACCGAGTTATCAATCAGTCAATCCAGCTGGAAATACCAGCAGCACTCACTCCTCGCTTCCTGTAATGTTCTTTTAAAGACCAATATTTGTTTGAAAAGCTACATATTACTAAATTGTAAGCAAATCTAAAAAAAAAATTAGAAAAACACTAGAATACTTACCATCAAACTCTGCTGGTCCTACCCCCACTATAATTATGGACATTGGAAGCTTTGAAGCCTTCAAAAGAAGAAGAAAAAGAGGTTTAATGCATTACATAACCTCTGTCAATAATAGGAGATCTGAGAACAAAGTGAACAAAAACCACGCAGAAATTATGTTTTAAAGAACAATTTTTTCCCCCTAAAAAAGCTGAGTGGTGTAAACTGCCTGCTTATGTGGTACAAAACATCTTGGACAAAGACAGAAAGGCACACAATATTTTATTTTTTCATTACCAATTCTTTGAATCATATAGGATGCTAATTAAAGACAAGAAACTATGTTAGTATTTAATACTAATATGACAACTAAAAGGACAAATTTCTCCTAGAAACTTTTGTAAACTGACAGTAATTGCAAATATGTACCTAATAACAGTCTGACATTTATTTAAATGTGCTTTGCTGTTTCTTGATTTTACACAGCTGCTTGCATCTATGGGATACTATTTTGTACATTGATCTTATGCCAATTTTTTAAAGGAAAGAAAGAATCTATTTGAGCAATATGTATATTACATTTATCCCATTAATGAAATTTTACTCTAGTCAATCATCCATGCCACAGACAAGCAAGATATAGAATTGGCCTGTGGTAAGATTTTTAATTTTACTTTCTCTTATTCATTCAAAGATATCTGGCTGTCTCTGAATAAACTCTGTAAAATCTTTAAAATTATGAAGACACTATCTTAAATATTGGACTCTCCTGTCCTGACAGTAGCATCAGTTTATAGAAATAATGTGAATCTGCCTCTGATGAAGAAGGTACCAACTAAAACCAAAGAATATTCAGCAAATGTCAGGGTTGACAACTTACTGAGATAATTCTGATAACTCTGTTGCTTATTGAGATATTGTGATAAACTGTAAAATGTCTACAGTCATTTTAAACATTAAACAGGAGCATACACTGCTTCTGTAAAAAAAAATCATAGATGTACACCTTCTCTTAGTACAGAACCTTCTGCTTTCTAGAATGTTATTTTTTGATTGTAAAGAAAGTATTCTTTAAAGAGATTCCTACTCACACAGACACAGAATTATGTGATATAATGAAATATGAAACAGTAAGTGGCAAGGACAGCATAAAGACAAAGAGTTAAACTTTTGCATATAAACCTAAGTCTTGGCATTTCCTGAATGACAGCATAACCTTTAAACAGTTTGGTAAAACAGAATGTGTCTGACATATATGCTGTAATGAGAAAGATGCCTAAAAGCACAATTAATGTTAAAATTGAAATATACTCTGAGTTTTATACACATCAAGTTACATTGGACATCATTGCCCTTTTTAGTATTATGGATATTATTAAGACTGAAAAACCTGCTATTGAATAGCATTTAATTAGTTCTGGCATGGTATACTGTGCTCACACTTCAAGAAATATGCAGAAAAATGAAGGCAACTTCATAAAAACCCCAGACAGCAAATAATCATCAAACTTCCACTTATTCCAAGCTAACACCACATCTGCTGTGTTTCCAGACAGTTGTAGAGTAACAGCCATTATTTGTTGAAATGAACTATTACTGAAAACAAGGGTTTCCTGTATGTCTTGGTGGCAAAGGAATTAATCTTACAAGGTATCAGCCAACTGCACTCGCTGGTCTCTGATGCACAGACTTCAAATGGAAGGGTGAGTCAGAACCAAGAGCTGCTCTTTTTTTCTCCACTGAGTCTTTTTGTCACCTAAAAGCAGCTCATCTAAAAGAAATTACGTTTCAAACTTCTAGTCTGGGCTGGAGAATGAGTTTCCAAGCTTATTATGACACAGATTCTGTGTATGTGCTGCAGGCTGGGACTGAGGGCATCTTGGTCCCCAGGGAGAGGCAGAACACTGGGGCAGAATTTTCATGTGTACCCCACAAACTGAAACAGCATCAAATCTCTACAGGAGGTACTAAAAGTGGGTCTTCAGAACTGTGCCATCTAATTCTGCACTATTCACTTGGACATGATGCTAAATTACTTTAATGTAGGCTTTTCAACTCACCATTCTGCTGTTAACTAGTTCCACTGTGGTATGTTAAAAACTACTGGTAGAGATCTTTTCCAAACATGTCTAGGAGTGTTTCTGTGAGTACTTTTATCTGAAATTTCCCAGAGGCAAAAGCACAACAGAACCTGCTCATAATACAGAATATTACCTATACCCATGGCAGTTTGGAAGAGAAAAATACTGAAAAAAATGCAGAAACTAAAACAGAAAAAGCAGAAACTAAGAAATAAGGAACTTACAGAGTTTTAGGGACTGTTTTGAGGGAAATCAGATAATTGGTATGCTTGCCATTCAGGATCAGAAAGTTGAGGGCAGTTTTAAAAAAGTGTGGGGATCAAAAGTGTCAGCAATTATGAGAGAGAAAAGAGTTTACTATGAAAAACTGCATGCTGGGATGTGCATGAGGAAGGAGGAGGCAAGAAATAGATGAGTAAAATCACACAAACATACAGTGCTAGAGAGAAGAGTACCACCACAAAACACTATCTAATTAGGTCAAGTTCAACTTTTGCTTTCTTTTCATCTTTATGCATAAGAAACTTCTCCTATTTGGTAAAAATGGGTACTCATGGAACAAATCTAGTGCCTGAACTATTAATCCACTTACTTTATTGCCTAAAAAATGAATTCCTACAAACATTATTTCAACACTTTCAATAAAACTTACATTCACTATGGATTCTTTTGTCTGAGCCATATCAGATATAACTCCATCTGTAATAATGAGAAGAACAAAATACTGGGAGCCATCTTTTACTGAAGCAGCATATCTAAGGGAAGAGAAACCAATATTATAATAGTAAAAAAACCTTTATAAAAGGACTTAATATGAAAACAAGCTGGAATTGTAAAATTTGACTACCAAGGACTAAAAAACACAGTGAATTTCAAAAGTAAAGACATTCATACCTAAGCCAGACTTTATACTTTTAAATGAGCACATTGTAGAAACATAACTAATACAAGATTGAGAATCTGCATGTGTTGCATCAGTGAAAAATGGGAACTGCACCACTACCAAAAGGAGCAGGGACAGAATGTGCTTTACAGAATGATGAGATGTTAGAAAGCCTAAGTTGTTTAATAGGTATTCAGTTGTTTAATAAGCATTACTTCTGGGATACATGGCTGCCTATGAAGGGTATACACGAATACTGAATGGCTGGGTTTATAGCACAAATAAAACTTAACAGGAATCAACACATTTCATATTTTTCTCTTCTTTTTTTTTACAAATCCAGGTTACTTACTGTTGACCATGATTGCAGATTTATAGTTCACATTTATGTGCAGGTTTGTAAAAGGCCTGAACATGCACCGTGCAACCCTGGCCTCAATATTAATTTCTGACCAGCCACAGATGTCCTTTCCTGCAAGACTCAAGCTTTTTCTTGTGCTGTACAGGAATGCAAGATAAAATACACCCAGTGACACCCAGTGCCATTCCCACCTCAGTCAAAGGACCCAAGAAGCAGCTACCCTTTGAAAATGAGCAGCTTTTGAAGGTTTGCAAAGTCCTGAAAGAGAGTGAGCCCAAAAAGCCTCACTAAATTCTATGGCCTGAACAGAAGAACTTTTTAACTTTTTTTTTTGTGGGAAGCTGTTTGCTGCTTCACAGCCACTACAGTTCCTACTTTTATGAAGACTCTTGGTGCTGTGAAGAAGTCAAGAAGTAGAACCTTGTGCAGTGAGTTGTAGAGAGAGCAGTAAAAGAAAAAAATTAGTTGCCTCAGGAATGCTTTTCAATACATGACCAAATACCTAATATGGCTGTGAAATAACTCACTATTTTATTGGTCTCTGAATATGAAAGGCCTGGCTCACTGAACAGAGCATGTTCAATGATGGTCACAATGCTTACATATGCTTGCAAAATTCTCTGATGATAACACAGTGCATTGGCAAGCAACTACTTCTGATAAATACAGTGCTGCAGCCACAACATTTATAAGAGTTTGGAGAAAGCCACAATTGATTTACAGAACATCAGCATCTTCCATCCTCTCCCCAGGATCCAGATGGGTAAAAAAGCCATACAAGCAGTGAACCTGTTGGATATCACCCATTTGCATGCAGGCAGTAGGGACTGATAATTAAATATTGAGATTAGCACGACCTACCATGGAACACATTTTTACTGCCAACCAGAGACTTCTTTTATCTCACTTTTCCACACTGCTTATAAATTTTCCAATGATGATTGCATTGACAAGGTATGATGAGAGAGTAAAATAAACATTATTATCCTCCCTGAGCACTTGACACTGTCTACATACCTACACTGAAGAAATGGAACAGAAATCTGGTTATTTCAAAATTTTCACAGATTAAAATGCTCCAAAGCCTTTTGCAAGAAAGATCTTACATGAGGGATGGAGATGGGAGATGACACTAAGTTGAATCTCGTGTAGTTTAGATAACTCTTTAACTGGGGAAAGGATAAAAAAATCATTATCTGCCTAAAGAGTTTCCAAAGAATACCAAGATCACAACAGGACAGTAATATCTGACATTGGTTACAGAGATTTCATCAGAGGCACTCTTTTAAGTAGGAGGGATGTGGAAAGAAGAGACTTCTTTGAGGATGAAAGTAGGTTCAAAGAGTAACTGCAGGGCAGTACCACGTCTACGAGAGTCACCAGAATAATCAAGAAATTGAACCTTGAAGGAAAATGGTGTTACTGAGAACTGGACTGACACACAGATTGCTCCATGGATCATGCAGTAGAAATCCTTGTGAAGACACTTAGCTTTCCCACTATAATGTAGTATGATTTGCTACTAGGAGGAGCTCCCAAAGTTTGCAACAACTTGATATTTAGACAGAAGTTCAGTGGAAGGACTACTAATAGTGGTGGACAGTCTTCTGTTAGTCTGCAAATGTTGGCAAATATTCCTGAAAAACAACTGGTGAGAAAAAGAACTAATTTTATGCCAATACTTTGATAAAACTGGATCCAAAATTTCAATTTCTGCAATTAACAGCAGGCTTGAGATAAAATGCCAAGTTCTGGGTCAGGCATCTCAGCTGCTATGACCAGTTCTGAAGAAAAAGAAAGAGCCAGAAAAATTGTTGGGTTAGATTTCCAGATAATGTGGCCAACGCAGACACCGAGTGCCACATCTATGGAAAACTGCTACTGAAGTGAGCATGTCAAAGGAAAGATTAAAGGAGACAGATACTCTCAGATGACAAGCAATGTAAAATACATGTACATCATTTTAATGGTATGATCTGAAAACAAAACAACTAACCCCAATGATAAATAGCTGAAATCAGCTACCTAGCCATGCTAGGGGGCACAGAAAATTCTTTGCCCCACAGAATTTGCAAACTGTTTTCTGCTGGTCTGTAGAACTAACAACAGCAAACCAGATAGTACATAAATATCTCTTGCTATTAAAATTAGCTATTTTGCAAGCTCATAAATAAAACATTACCAGTACAATGATTTACACTCCCTACTTCTTTATTTTGTAACCAGTAGCTCTTTGTGTCTATAAATAAAATAAAATCTGTTCAGCAAATCACCTAAGCCATATCCCTTTCCTATATAAATTCATGGAGGTATTATACTGCCAAGGTCTTGAGCTCAAGATTATAAGTCAAGATCTTGTCTGCCAAAATAAGGCAACATTATCCTTCTTAAGAAACTTTCTATAAACACAGGGAGGTTTTTACTGTGAGGAGTTAGATGAGGTGTTGCATAACAGCACCATGGCTCCCCAATGGTGACAGCTGTATCACTGCCTTGGAAGTGCCACTGCCAGCTGGGAATTGTTGGCACAGAGAGACCTGGAAGATTTTGTTGACATTTGGGACACTCAGAGATTAGAGAAACTACACATACCTAAAAAAACTCAGAGCTTATAAAAATTTTTGATAGATGCATGTATTTTCTGTGAAGTAATAACTCTGTGCTCTAAAGGACAAAAAAGGAACATGACATACAAAAATTTTATTTCCTTATGATTTCTGCAAAGATCTGGACTCAGGCTGGGCAACTGGATCACTTGTATTTCTCTTTAATCAGCAATTAAATTCTGCATAATACCAGCATATGGTCTTCAAACCTACTCAAAGTCACAAGGTACTTAATTATGGGACTGAATAAACAAAACAACTGTCAATAAATACCTTTCTCTGTAACTGTCAGCCTTTTACATGCAGCACTGGTTCTGACACAAAGAAGCTTCTGCACAGCATCTGCTGTGATGCTTACCTGGCTACATGATTAATTACAGGAGCAAAGTTTGTTGGTCCATAAAGCTGTACAGATTTTAGACTCCTGTAATATGCCTCCATTACACCATCAATTCCATGGCAGTATGGATTTTGAGGGTTTCCATTCTAACGAAAACAAGAGATGATTAATCAGTATAAGTAATTATGAAGTAAAAACTACACAGGTTAATGAACCCTGCCCAGTGTAGATATTTAAAAGGCAAAGACCTAAGCATTCTAGGATCTATTCAGAGAGTTTACTACAAATGCCCAGTGTATGTGCCAAGTCTGCTTGTGAGTGTTACCTGCAGAGGTAAGGAGGTTCTACCAGCCCCAGCAGTCTGGATCACTAGGGCTGGCTCCTGGACACAAACACCACCTTCACTGTAATTAAACCCTCCTTCATACCTACAACAGTAACAGGCATTTCCCTGTGTGGATTTAAGGTATGAATTACAGGCCAGATGTAAACCTGGAAGCATGTTTAGGAGCACAGTTCAGGCTTGATGATTTATTCCTTCAAAAATATGAGAAAAAGAAATGGTAGCCAGACCCTGAGTTCATACAGTTAGAAATGTGAAAGGAAAACAATAAACTTTCCATTGTTTTGCCCCACTATTTCTGCATTGAAAAAATTATTTTTGACCTGGTATAAGCAAAAGAAGAAAGGAATCTCCTCTTTGGGAGCCCACAAAATGGCTGGTACTGTAATTTCTTAGGGTAGGCATTTTACTACCTATCTCCATAATGACTCTTTAATGAGGATACCTATTTACAGATGGCAATACAAACACAAAAACAGAATTCCAGACCCATGTCAGGCCAGGAAAATGATCTATGATCCTTCAAATCATCCTGCTCTCCTTCATATGCCAACACCTCAGTGGCTTAGTGTGCCAGTTCCTCATTCTGAGGTAATGTGTACTTGCCTGAGAATCTAGACAACCAAAGGGGATTTTGGACAGAATTGTCTAAAACATTAAAAGAGAGAGCTGAAAACACTGCTAAGCATTACATGGGAGACACCTATATATGTTTATATATGGAGGAAGGAAATACACACACATATATATATATATGTTTATGTATATGTATGTATGTATGTGGTGCTTTTTCTTCTGTAAAAGTATCACAATGGCTCATAAAGTAACTGAATTAATTTTAGAAATAGCCTTAAAACTGAAAGATGTATCAATATATTTGGATTTGCTATACAAAGTCGAAAGTCTGCAATTTAAATGAGTATTTGCAATTGCACCTGTTTTAAATTAGATCTATGTGGAAAACATTTCCCTGAGGTAAGACATGTTGCACTCTTTTCTAGCACAGGCTGACAGAAGAAATACACATCCACAGTCACCTATCTGCTGCCATGTCTTTGATGCTGACTGATCAGAACTCCCCTGAGACACCTACATTTGCTGTAATTCTGACACATTTATCCTACCCTGAGAAGAATAAAAACCTCAAAATAAGCAAGTAGATGGACCAACTCCCATCACAAGCATCACCCTTCTGGCAAATCCTGGTATATTTTAGGTTTGAAATTTAACTGACCCACGGAGAAATCTCAGATTCGTTCTGATCAACTCATCTTTTAGTCCACTTAGATATCCCTATGTCTCTGAACTAGCAGCCTGTAAAGACAGAGATCCCAGAAAATGAGACAGAATAGTAAAAATAATAATAATGAAATTTTATCTTGGAACATGATATGTTTGCTTCTTTAGAGATATTAGCTTCAGTCTGAAGTCTTTAAAGCATCTGTTTCTCAAGCTGCTACAGCTGAGGTTAAAGATTATTACTTTTCTTTATTACGATTTTTGGCCTACAGGGACTTCCTGACTCCAGATTTCTCTCCATAACTTCAAGTGAAGTAACTTCAGTATGATGAAAAGTTTTGAAACAACTATTTAGAGTAAGCACAGAAGACTTAGCACATTCTCTGTTCTTTACTTATCCAGTAACTGCTTAAGACTACAATCTTAACTCCCAAAATTCTGTTGTAGTAAAGAAATTTTAAAAATATATGTTTATTTACTTACCAGTGCAAATTCATGTGATACTCTTCCATCTGGAGGGAGTCTAGCTCCAAAACCTAGAGCTGGGAACATTTTATCACTATCATAGTCCTGAATTATTTCACCAACAGCTCTCAGTGCCATGCCATAGGCATTCAGCTGATAGGGATTCATGTAGTGCAGTGAAGTTGGCTGTAAAGGGTTACCTGTTGAAGCAAGGATCAGATTTACTTTAAAACTAAATCACTTCGTCACTTGGATTTTCCCTCTTAAAAATAAGAAGTTGTATCAGGTAAAAATGCAGTGTTCCAAATAAATTTTAAAAGTAGTAGATTTTTAGTAGTTCTAAATACATTTTAGCAGAAGTAGCTGTATTTCAGCACTGAAAGGGCAGCAAGAAACTTGTAGATTTGTGCAATTTATACACTTTTAAGACGAGATTTACAAAAGTATTATGACATTCTGAAAGCAGCTTTGGAGGAGGATCACAACTTATCTCTGCTTAGCCCCACTTCAGCCTCACTCTCCCTGGAACTATTTGGTCCTTCTCAATGGGTTCTGCTAAGTTTTCTCCCAGCAGTTCCAAAAAACTAAACAATAATAGTAACAATCAAAAACTACACAGATATTTGCAAATGGCTTCTGTTTATTATATTTTATATGTAGCTTTTCCAACTTTAATCTGTTCTGTTTGTCCTGCTTTCCTAGACAGGAACTGGCCTCTCATCTGTTGCTTGGCAAAATGGAATCCTGAGCCCAGGTGGTGCCAGCTGAATACTGTTACAAACACACACATATGTGCACTTAAAACTGAGCACAGCACAAACACACACAAATAACATGTTTATTTTTATTCTTACCATTGGAGGCTGTGAAATCAATAGCAACTGTGAAATTGATTTGGGTTCTGCAGAAAAAGCAAACATAAATCTTATTAATAGTAGTACTGCTATGGAGACAAATAAACAAAGGATGGTAACATCATTTGTGGACAAACTGTTGGACACTGACTTTCTAATAGAGGAAATAAACACTGAAAATACTCTTATATAAGGTCCAAGCCAAGGGCTACACAACACAAACTTATTAACACACTGAAAACAGTTACTTGACTCCATCATTCTTTTTTTCACTGTTTCTTAAAAATCCTAAATAAATAATTAGTAAGAACTTAACTTCCATAAATATTATTAATTCCTTTTAACAGTAATACTGATTTTCCCTCAGACACATTTTGACCCTGGTCATGCAAGATGTTCTCTCCCAACCAGAGCAATGTGCCTTTTGGATTCAGTGCTGCATAGATCACTACTACTTTGCTATAACTTAGTTGGCATAGAAATACATGATCTGCTTGAAAGTGACAGGTGATTTTACCCTATCTTCCTATACACCACAAGAAATGAAGAAAGTATCTTTAAAGGAACAGTAATCCTCACCTCACAGCCACAGAGAGAGCAAAGTGAAACCTGTCATCTTTTAATAGGAGTTCCATCAGTACTGACATACATAAGGGAACAAATTAAGCCCGAATGTAGTTTCTGACTAGGTTTGATTACGGTTTTTTAAGCAGTACATTGGAAGGAATCATGGATTCCCTGTGGCTTCAGAATGACAACCAGCTGGTCTGTCAGCAGGGGGGAGCAGTTGAAGGTTTGAGGACCACTTACTGCACAGAACTGTACAACAGAGCTGTCAGAGTAACTAATTCTAAGAGGCTGCATCCTCTCCATGGCATCTAAACCCCCAGTGTCACTTATAATTTCCCCTTTGCAGATGCTTGTTGAGCCAAATGCTGTAACAACATATAGAAGATTTTTCCGATAAAGTCTCAAGATCTTCCTCTTACATGGTTTTATTACTCCTTGATAGTCTCCAAGGATACAAGAAACACTAAATACTAAAATACTTAGCTATGGCAGCCCTTGCTTTGTAACTTTCTCATGCCAGGCCTCCTGTGAGCAGCAAATATGCCTCCCATTACAGTGGAGGGTGTACTGCCTGGATTAAAACAGCTGTCACGAAAGGAGATCTGAATTTCCCTTTTGACCACCAATGATTCAATACAGTTCAGTTAAAAATATGTGACCAAATCCTTTTGAATCCAAAAAATGCATGGGTGTTCATTTCTAAAGACCTGGATGAAGGTAAGGCTTTTAACATGATGGAGGAAAACATTTCCTCTTATCTTCCACTAGTCCACGACAGAAGAGATGTTTCAGTTGCAAAAGGATTCAGTTCCTGAATTTTACTGATTTACAAATAACTAGCTCACTACCTTTTTCCAATAAGTCAAACCAGTGAGAAACATTTGCACTGAAATCTCTTTCCTGTCCACTAAGCCTTGGAGCTTTGTGGATCCTGGTTTTTCTGCCAGACAGAAAAAAAGAGTAGACACTAAACTAGGGTTGACAGTCATTCCTCTAAGTTCAATAGCATTCCTTTCCAAGATTGTATCCCTTACATGGCTGAACTTATTCATGTATTTGGAGGGGTTTTGATAGGAATATGTTACTAACTGGGGGATGTATTAAGCAGCAGGAGAAATGTGATTTTGAAATACACATTATTTTCAGCACAACATACTTACTTTAAATGTGGGAAAGTCGGTGTGGCAAAATATGTGATTAAGTATCAAGATGTAAAGAAAAGTCAGCTATTTAGGAGGTGCTATTTGATGTAATATTCAGATGCAAAAGAGACATCCTCCTCTTTTCTGCCATACTGCTATAAAATCTAGTCTTATGGAGTAAAGCAAAATCTGAGTTTGTGGACAAACCTCTATTTCATTCTCCAAAGTTCTTTAGGAAAACAGGAGTCATACAGATGATAGTGGTGATGGAATATCCCAATTGAACAGATGCAGACTCAAAACATAAATACATAAAAATAACCCCATAAATAAACATTGTAATTATAATTTGTTAAAGCTGTCAAGATTTCCATGAAATCTCCATTAATTCTAAACACCTCGAATTACAATGGAAGTTTTGAAGTATTTTATTAGCACCCATTAATGGAAGAGCAAATTTGCAATTGTGCCTATTGCAGAATCAGTGCTTTCTACCTCCTGCCTATCTAAATGGAAGAAAAACAGGGAACTTAAAAAAACCCCAGTTTTGGAGGACTTGATGGGAAAACAGACTGATTCATGACAAAATCTTCTCTTTCCCCTTCCTTCAAGTATTTGTCAACTGGACTTGAACTGATATGTAGTCATATTAAATGAGACAAAGGAAGGGAGAAGCCTAGAAAATAACTGAATCTGAGCCTCCTGACATGTGCCTCATGTCATGTTTACGTAACTGCATATGTTGCAGAAAGAAAGTCAAGATTTTACACAAGTACTTCTACAGTTTTCACTGGCATGTACATAGAAATAATTGTATGAAACACAAAAAAGATTCTATATAAAACAATTAAATAAGTATCACTGCTCATACTTTTAAACAAAGAGCATTCTACTGAATGATATTACTCTTTTGTCAAAAGAACAGAAAAAAGTTTAAGTTGAATTTATTAATATCACAAGTCTTCTCTGACTTGCAGTTAATGAAATATACTTGTATTGTAACATCTCAGTGAGGAATGTGATAGACCACCCTGGAAATATTACATAAGCAGCCCCTATTTAATTTTCTTTTCAAATTTAGACTCAAACCTCAACTCCTCAGTTCCTTATACCTGCTCCTTCTGTAGAGATGAATTTTGAATGAATGGGGAATAGGATGGTCATGGCATATTTGTACAGCACACTTCAAAGGAAACAGCTGCACTAGAGGCAAGACTATTTCTTCATGCATTTGTGCATACACAGACTTCAATCAATAGAAATTTCTGGTGAACATGGATGGATGGCCATTTTCAGCTTCTGTCCGAGCCCCCAGCAGGAATGTAGGGCTGCCACTGTTGGGACCAAAGGCAAAGCCCTATCCAGTACTGTCAAAACACAGCACAGACTTTTATTTCCATTGAACTCTGGTTGAAGATTTCAAAAAACCCCAAAAAAATGCATCTTGTTTCTTCACAGGTAATCAATGCTCTTGATGCGGATGCATATGTAGACTTTATGCCTCAAAAATCCAAGAATAATTGCCTAGGAATGCATAACAAATTTCCATTATTTTAGAGAAGTACAGTGTTCTGGCAGCGATGTTAAGAGCCAGGAATTTTTCAGATTTGGTCCCATTTCCAGGCACGTTCTAGGGTAAGACATTTGACACTGCTGTCTCTACTTCTCTTTAGAAAAAATGATGATAAATGAGAAATCAAACACATAAAAAATTTTAATTAGTATTGAAAAAATGCCTTTGAAGGGGAAAAGGTCTAAAGAAATGCCAATATTAAATACACCAAATCTCAGTATAATTGGAAGAAAAGGCAGCATTTCAACAATTTAATAATATATAGATAATTGCCTTTTGTTTCATGAAATTTTCTTTGGCTGGTCAGAAGTTACTCTTTCTCAGTGTTTTAGTATCAAGTCCAATTCCAACAGTATGAGCAAAGTCTCATAACAACTTAGTAACTATCTGCATGCTTTATGCAGGAAAGTACAGCCCCTAAAATGAGGAAATAATCCAGCTCCTTACAGATGCTACTGAGAGCCATAAACAAATTGTGAAAACAAGAAAGGTTTGTTGCTAATCACATACCCGCCTTTAATATAGTCAAGGAATGAAACTTCTGTTTCAATTAGGAAGGAAAGCAATGTTACCTGAAAGCAAATAAAAGAGAGTCAGACATGAATTGTGTGTTTCCCAGCTGAACAAGTAGAGACATAAGCACAATGTTTTTCGAGCTCTGTCCTTAGGACGTAATTTCCTACAGTATTAAGGGAAAAAAGAAGATTAAAAAAGATATTAAATAATTTCAGTATGCAGCTCTTGAAAGGGAAGAGACAGGTTGAGAAGTCTGCAATTGGCTTCTGTTTTTTTAATTTAAGGAGAAGGTAAGGGGCAGAAGATTGTATTCCAGAGCAGGTTACCACACACATGTTTTCTGATTTCTGTGTACTACACCTACAATTGAATATTACAGGGTATATGATAATGCATCTATTCTATGAGCACTTCAACACTGTTTAAAGAACTCAATTACAATTATTTATGTAATTACTCATCTCACATTAAAGGTGGTATTGAGTATTGATGCAAGCCTAGAATGCAAAAATTTAGTAAACACGTATAGGAAATATACAAAAACATTAAAGTAGTATGTGTATACATATGTATGTATGTATATGTATACACATATATCTATCTACATATAAAAATGCAATGGTAAGAAATTTCAGCAGTCCCAGATTTTATCATTCAGAAATGACAAAGATCCAAAACACAGAGTAATCTAAAGGTGTTACTGGCATTTTCAGCAATCAAGTCACAGAGGTATAAGCTCAAGTGGAAAAGATCCAGCATTCAAGATCTTCATATATTGTGCAATATTTATGAAGCAAAGAATTAAATTTTTTTAATTTTAAAATTTTAATTTTATTTACACAAATTCTCTCATTATATGTGCAGCAGGCAGGCAGTGAAAACTGCTTAAGTAATTACTCAGAGCAAATCCATGAATAAAGATACAAGGAATAAAAAGGGAGCGGAAACCTATCACAAAATTTTGTGTCCATTGGCAACAAAATATAAAAATTGAAAATACTCCTATGTTGTAAACTTAGAATGAGATTACATGTAGTAATTCTGTCTTCTATCCAACTTCCTTTGTCCCAGTTCTGTGTGATTAAGCGATCAGCTAAGCTTAAAATCACCAAATTACCCTTCCAGCTGAGAACAGAAGACCATAACAATGTTCTACCAGGCTATCAGTAGCACAGCCTTGCAAAAAAGACCAAAATTTCAATGCATTTTCCCACTGGACACAGTAATATTAATGGTTTATCTGCTCTTACAGCTGCTTCTCTTTTTCCTAATTAATTTAAGCAAATATTTTCACTGCATCTGATTTTAAAAGTCAAAAACTGGAAACAAACAACTCCCAAAGTGGCTGCAGTACTTACTTACATATAGGCAATGACTATATTTTTTTATTTCACTATTAGGCTTTGTTTAAAACTAATCATGTATTCTGAAACACTTCTGCCTAGTATGTAATTTGATTGCCTGAATTCAAAATGACCCCTTAAGCAATAATAAATTGAGATATGCACTGTATGTACATAGTCCTTAAAGGCAGTAGTGAGATAAAAGTCAGTTATTTATATCCACTTTTAAGTTCTCCAGAACTCTACCTCCTATTAATGAAAAGTATGGTCCTGGTGCCTGGCTTGAAAATTTCAAAATTGTGGGATAAAGAATATCTTGGGTAAATTATGAGGATAAGAAAAACAAAACTGCAGGCGAACACATAAGAAAGTGACCATGTGGAGAAGCAGAAGGGAAGCCTGAAGGACTACTAGAAGTAAGGGCAAATGGGGACAGAGATGACTTCACATCAAAAAAATTTACAAAACCAACAGAAGAGAAGGAAAAAGAAAAGGTAAAGGAGGAAAAAGGAAAGAAAATTGCTAACCATTTATTGGAAATTTTAATGTAATTGGAAGTAAAGAACAAGACACAGTTGATTTTGTCTGTTCAATTATGAGTAAAATACGTTTTTTCAAATGAAGACAGATACTTGTGAAGATGTTAAAGTATTTTAAACCAAAATTAACATGAAAATTGAATGTGAAAATACATTTTTTTGCCCTTCTGTACCCTATGCCAGATTTCATACCTAAAATTTAGCACTAGTTGAAAACAACCACTTTATGTAAGTTTCTCACTCACTAATTTAACACAATAGAACTTGATTTTAACATGATAGATTTTAGTAAAAGGAATATGTTAGCAAAGAATAAATTACCTAATGAATTAGATATTGTATGATAAATTTTAGCAGGCAAGCTGCTTTTCCCAATTTTTCATAATTTAAAGCAAAGGTAGAAGAAGAAGTGTTTATTTTCTCACTGGTAAACAGACTTAGACAAGAATGTAAGAATGTCAAAACATTCCTCCAAGGCTACTTTTCAGCATGAAAATAGCCCTACTGAGCCCTACTCAAGAGTGGAACTGTTCATGTGGAAAAAGCCCACATGGTGGATGTGTTTACAAAAAACATCTCTCACAACTCATTAGATTTTCCAAGATGCCAATCCTCAAAATTTATCTTCACTTTTTTGTAAATGATGGTGTGAACACCATGGATGCCAGGACATCAAAGCCGAGCAAGTGCTAAATGGAAATAATTGCATTGCTACCAAATGGTTCATAAACATGAGAACAGAACAGGGAATGCAAATCAAACAAGAGGAATTCTCATTCCAAACAATACTAACAGATCTTTCAAACTAAAATTACAAACACCCGTTGGTAATAGAAATTGTTGACTCTTTTTGATTTTGCCATGATAAGCATACTAGCTTTTAACAATGCTAGCTCAGCAGATACATTTTAAAAGAAAATTTATTTGTAAAAGTGCAGGTATGTTTCAGATAAAAATTAAAAAGTGTTTTCAGTCCAATAGTTTCAATTCTTTGACTGAAATTTTGGTAGAACTTATTTTGAAAAACACTGGCGACT
Source organism: Cardinalis cardinalis (assembly GCA_014549065.1). Lineage (NCBI taxonomy): Eukaryota > Metazoa > Chordata > Aves > Passeriformes > Cardinalidae > Cardinalis > Cardinalis cardinalis. The sequence goes on from JACDOX010000028.1 coordinate 518,265, forward strand.
TGACAGCACATTTGGACAAATTTTACATCAAACCCTTCAAATTAAAAAGCATCTGAAAATAAATGCTGTGTAAAAGTAAATACTTTATCGTGGTCTTAACAGAAAGTTCTAATCCTGTTAAATTACAAGTCTACCACACTCTCTTTGAAGCAAGAAGAAAAACATCCAGTAACATAAAATACATTTACTTACTGTTCCAGAATTAACATACTTTTTCTTTTTTCCTTTTTTCTTTGGATTTATTACCTAGAAACACAGATAGAAGCATTAAAGCAGTATAATCCAATATACAGATAAGTGTAAGGTATTTTCAAGGCAGAAAGTACTCTATTTTCAGTGCATGTTGAAAATCAGAGAATTTACCCCCATGGTACTTGCCAGGGAGCCAGTGCTGATACTCATACTTGACTAATAAGGGATAGGGGCAACAGAGGTGAGAATGTTCATTATATCTGAGAGCTCAGTGAAACACTCTTTGAACTTCCCCAAAATTCTGCATTTTTCTGCATTCCTGATCACAGTGTTTCAGTGTATGGTGTCACTACTTTGTCACCTCACAATGCATCTCTTCACAATCCAGTTAATCTGTTTCCATCTGCTCCTCACAGCACCTCAGAAGCACCAGAGTTGTTCTACTTCCAATTTCTGTACTTGGTGCAATGACAGGATCTGCTGACAGGAAGATCAAGCTTCATGAAATAGATAATTTCATGAAAGTGTTGAAGATCACCACCTGACTGGCACACAGGAGTTTGGGGGGGTCTCAGTGCACTCCCAAGATTCTTCACGGAGCTAAACTACAAAGCATTAAAGAGTTTTCTTGAATGTCTGGAACCCATGGCCATAAAAATTCTCACTGTAGCCACCAGTAATTCTTTTCTCTCTCCTGAATACCTACAAAGGCAAGTCTCAGTTTTGTTACATACACATGGAAACGAACTCCCGCTTTTCCAGAAATCCACATGGAATCGGAAGCAAAGCATTATTTTGTTAATTAGGTCATTCAAGTATCTCTTACATATCTAGGAAATTGAATACCTTATGGCTTACTGCCAAGTTTTACAGTAAACTACTCACAGATGTTCAGCAAATGATAAGGAATGAAAACATGAAAACATTCCCAATTGAAATCTTAGTCACTTATCTGGTATAAAATATTTAAAGAATTTTGCCTGAAAATGGGCAAACTAGTAATACTTGTCTTCCAAAGATTTTCTCCCCCAACAAAAATGAGATTACATTTAAAGATCCTGTTCCTTGCACAACACAGAACAGCAGTGAAATGTAAGGCAGAGAGAGACAACTATGATTTGAAGTCTTCCCAAACATACTAAACAAGGGGGTCCCTGTTCCCCCAGCATGCCACACTGATGTTATACAGTAAATATTGTGCCAAGCTTTTACTCCTTTACACACATATACACCCATTAACACTTTAAAAATCCCAAGTAACTCCTGTCCCTCCATTTAACAGTGGCTCATGAGCAATAGACTAAGCCTGTGTAATGGTGGCAATTAAACAATGCAGCAATTCTTGTTGAACCAAAATTTTAGCCAGAAAGTGACTCCTGCTGACATCTGCCCAGAAGAGGAAGATGAAGGTAACAGGCTGCCTGTCTGCCCTGTGGCAGGGCATTCACTGCTCTCCAGAATTCAATGGTCAGGCCCGAATTAGCAGCATATGGCTTGCCAGCAGTCATTAAATGCCAAAGAGAAGATTCATTTGAACTTTCTGCTTCAGGTAACTTGGCAATTGGCTTCTTAGGAACTGCAAGAAACTGCACTAGAGCTGGGAGTGAAATATCATGGGAAACAAGGCATATACTTGGAAGCAAAGATGAATTAAATGACAGCTTGTTTCTCTCCTATAATTCACAGGACTATAATGAGTATAATATTTACATGGGGTTCTTTTTTTCAAATTTCAGATAACTTTAGCAATTAAACAACATTTTTTAGCCTCTGAAACTTTTACATCCCAGCAGGAACCTAGAAAGCTACATGACTTATAATGAATCTATTAAAAAAAAGCTCATTTGCAAAGAGGTGGTTCTAGCAAGGTTCCTCATCTTTCAATATGGGACACTCACTCAAACTTCTCTACCTGCCTTGGGTTAGTTTGTAAAAGCAAAACATTTAAAAAAGAATTTTCCCAGTATCTTGTGCTCTGATACTGCACAGACTAACCCAGTAGCAGCAGTACCCAAGTATGGAGGATTGCAAAGATGAGCTGCTCAGGAAATGTATGCTGTCCCTGGGAGCATGGTACCGACACTGTATTTAAGAAACTGAAAAATTACTTAAGATGTTATGACAGAATACTCTTGGTAGGGTAGGATTTGTGTCAGTGAGACAACAGGAGAGGACATTTTCACTGCACACAGTAATCTGTGTTATGACACTATTCACAGGAAACTGCTATAACTTACTGTAACTCTGGGGTTGATCTTGGATCTAAATAAAAAAAAAGCCATGGCTTTCAGTTATCTTTGTCCTGCTCTGCACAGCAGCACCTTTCTTCATCTTCAGAATAAGAGTGCAGCACATAATTGGAGCACCCTCCTTCCCTGACTTCTTTAGTGCTTACCTAAACCATTTTATTTCCACCTGTATTAGGACTATGAAAATACTCAAGTTTAATGGCAGTAGTCTGAGACCAATTAAATGATACCTTAAGGAATACCAAAGACCTGCACACCACAGAGAAGCAAAAAAAAGGGTTATAGCCACACATATGCCTTCTCATTAGCAGCAGTAATAGCTCTCCATTGTTTTCAGTGCTGTCCATTGTTGTTTTCTCATTTGTTTCCTGAGAGTGAGTAATACTCATAATACTTACCTCATAAACATTGAACTGAGACTGCCCTCTCGACAGCTCTCTGTAACTTGTTGTGAATTCTCCGATGAAATCATGGCTGTTTGAAAAATAAGATTTTAAATCAAATGCAACAACATTTAGGAATTTAAACATGTGTTTTACCTATTAATGCAAAAGAGACACACAGCCAATATGAACTGACACCCAAGAAACGAGTAATGTCAACAGATATAATTTGCTTAAAAATCTTTATTACTCCCTCTGTTTTGTGTAATGCAAATTTAGAGTTGGAAAGGATTAGCTTAAATCTTTTTGATGTCTTTTGCTTAACTTAGCTGCACAATGAGGACTATGTTGTAAATCAGTGACTGACCCCAATGTAAGTTTACAGAACCTGAAAAAACAGAGCAGGCTGCCAAAAACTGTCACCATTTCCTCAGTGGATGACCAGTGGCACTACAGACTCTGAACTGTGTACGAGGCTATGTGAGAGAAAGGAAGTTACTGAAAGCAGGAAAGGAGAAACTTAAACCAGAAAAAACCAGCCCTCCCAATGTGTGTAACATGACATGGAACTTGTAAGGGGAAGACCCAAAGCTTCCTTCACCCTTGTTAAGAGGGTGGCAAGTCATAGGGGGAAGGCTATGGCTAAATTGATGGATAGTTGGGTGGTTGGGGTAAATGTGCCTCTGTCTTCCCATCTGGGAAGAGAAAAGCAACCCACTGAGGCTATCCAGCTTATGGTATTATTGGAAAGCAAATCTCAACCTAACAATAAAGCAGAGGTTATCAAGCTTCTCTTTTCTAAATTCTATTCCTGCTCCAGGAATACATTTGGCACTCCTGCGCCGTCGTTCAAGTTTTAACAACTGCTTTGCCAATGCATAAGCAGGGGCTGGCACACGGCCCAGGAGCCACTGTGAGCAGGGGGCAGAGGGGGCTGTGGCATGGGAAGCACCCTGAGGAAGGTGCCCAGGCTCAGGAGCTGGGGCACAGAACCCACAGGGCTGCCAGATGTGACTGAGCTGCAGGTTTGGACCTCAGACAGGCACCTGGGATGGAAGGGCTGCAGGGCTCAGCCCCAGCTGCACAGCTCCCTAAAGTCACAAGTTCTGCTCCCATTCTCTGCTCTGCCCAGCTGAACTTTCCCCACTGCTGCTCTAGATTTTCCAGCTGGGCCCTAAGAAGGCACTGTATTTCCTCTATACTCTGCCTCCACATCTGGTGAGCTACGAAGCTGGTTTACCTTCTCTCCAATGGTAAACCACAATAGAAATGCAAAGTTTTATGACTTTGTGACTTGCAAAACTTGTTTTTAAGAAATTCAGCACAGTTTTAATTAGGCTATAAATATTAAAAGCAAACCTAAATAAAACTGAATGTTGCAAGATGAAAAATGGGAACAATCCATAGTAACATGAAATTTCTTTCTTGCTTTATTCATAATGAAATTAAACAAAAAAACCCTCAAATAAAAAACTCATTTTCTAAAATCAGCATGAATTCACAAAATATGTAAATCAAACAAATAAAAGGTTCAGTCCTCATGCCTATACAAAATAAGCAAAGCATACTGTAAGAAAGCTTGAGAAATACTCTATGTTAAAGATATTCCTCATTACCCAGATTTAAAAGGGACCACCTCACATGAAACATTCCCCTTTCAGCTGGGAGATCATCAAATAGCTTCCAAAACAAAGACTTCTCTTAAGAAATGTATTTTGGAGGTATATCTCTGCTTCAATGCTCTCCACACTGCAAGGATTATTTGAGCAGGGAATAGAGGAAGCACCCACAAGGTGTATTTGTATTTAACCTTGGGTAACCATGGCACTGGAGAAAAATATCTATTGCTTAAAATAGAACTTTTCCCTTTCCTAACAGTTCTAACCTTTCATTTTCAAATCAGGTTGTATATTTAAGGCAGAAATCCAAACAACAGTTCAATGACTACCTACAAACATGCTGCAGCAAACAGGAAACATGAGCCATTCCAGACATTATTGTCCCTGGGGAGCAAAAGAATCTGCACTGCTTAAAAATAATTGCTCCTGTAATTCTAAGAGACACTGGAAAGGCTTCCTTCCCTATGGCTATATCCAAACATGAGCTAGAAAGATGTGATTCCTCTGATGAATCATGTTGCAAAGGTTTGGGCACACATAACCAGCCTCAGACCCTGTGCACTTGGAAGAGCATCAGCCAGGATCCTTGCACTGGGCACTCAGGTGGATGGACAAGCCACCACTAGGCTGGCTCTGAAGGCTGAGTGCCTGTGGGACAAAATGTGCCTTTGCCAGATGTGTAAGTCATTAAGAAAATATTCTAATATTATTCATCACCCTTCAGCAAATGGATCTCCTTATTAGTCTCTGGATTGAGAGACTTACTCTCTTTGCCTGCCTGACACCAAATTTTCCTAAACTTTCATCCATGAGTGGCATATTAGAACCCTGAACCAGAGTCTTAGCACAGAGAATTATCTCAAAGCCCATCTCCCTACGTTTTCCACTTTTAGCCTTGTGTTTTGAAGTGCTGAAAAACACTTTCAAAACTGTATTAACTTTGAATTTTTTTTATTATCTAACAAAAAAAAAACAATAGAGGAAAGGACAATCACAATCAGAAGCATGTCAATGAATAAGGAGAAAATGCAAGAATTTAAAAATCAACTATCTAGCTGGATAAGGAAGATGAAGGATAAAAAATAAGGTGGAAGAGCTTAGAATCTGAAATTTAAAATCTCTTCTGCAGCATTGATATTTTCAGATGAATGCTTCTGTGGCCCCAGCTTAGCATGACAATATTTACAGCTTTATAACTCAACCCCCCCTTTTTCTATGTGACAGTTCATAATTGTCAAGACTGTGAAATGACTTTTGCAACATATATACAAAGTGATATTTTTTCTGAAATTAAATAAAAAACCTTTTAGAGAGAACCAAAAATATCATAGTATTGCTGATGTGAAGTTGTGCACTATCTTATTTTTTTTCCTTCTGTTAGATCTGTCTGCTTCATATATAAGGACATTCAATAAAAAAGCCCTAAAAATGTGACTCTGTCAAACAACTGGCCAAGAAACAAAACCAACTTTCGTTACTTCTTACAGCATAAAATATTTTGGGTTTGTCACAGCTCTTAGAAGCAATAAAAGGTATCAGAACAAGTTGTTCATATTTTGACAATTTTTATGCAAAATTTTTTATGCAACTTTTATGCAAAAACTGGTTTGGCACAAAGGATGTTTAGTAATTTACAGTGTTAATGTTACCAAGGGCACGTATTACTTTTTGTCAAGAAGTTTTGTTTGATATTTGAAAATAAATAAGAGCCATTTGATGACAACAATATGATTATGTTATTACATTTCAATTACTCCAACAGTGTAGTTTAGGAACATGAAGGATGAAGCTCAACCCAAAGCACCATGGTGCTATTTATCAAAGCACAGGTAACACAGAATGGAGAAAAAGGAAAAAAACTTCTCAGTCAAGACTCAGGAAGTCAAAATCCAGCCAAGCCATGATTCAGAAATCAAGTATATGCACTGTAATTTTGTCTTCCTGATTGCAGAACAGCCTGTAATATTCAGAATAACTTGCTTTGCTATCTGGAGAGAAGGCAATCTTTCAAAGATTGGTCCTGCCCAGTCCGCACATCTCTGAAGCAAACAGATTCAGCGTGGTGAAGTGTCCAGCTGGTGTAACAACAGCTTTTAAAAACTGTCCATCACAAATGGAAATTAATATAAACTGAGGAACAGCAGAGTTGTACAAAAAATTCTTAGAGTAACTCTAGAATGGGATTCATTTCAGATATACCTGGAAATGTCAGAGTTAAATTAGGCACTCAGATTTTGCTATGATCACCCTGTAGGTTTATAGGCACCACCAGCGGGCAATTTACTCCAGGTAGGATGGATTCAATCAGACCATTTTCCTCTGTAAGCCTCTGAAGTAGCTTAAATGATTACTTCAATCTACTTGTCTGATTTTTGCATTGTCTAAAGTCATATAAGATGAGTTCTGTGTCATCTTTCAGAGGAATTTTACATTAAAGATGTCAGTGCTCTGTGTGCTTCTAAATTCAAAATAGACAGAAAGCAAAGAGCAGAAAAAAATCATACCATTAGAATAAAAAGGAAAACATGTACATGGTATCCTTCACTTTTTGTTTTTTAGATATTAAGCTTATAGGTATTCAGACTGTGATGCAAGGAAACACAGATAATATTTGAAACTCTTTGAGACTGGAGAGGCTAATGATTGCCTAAAATGCACAGAATGTTCCAGATTTCAATCAGACTGGCAGTTACTTCATGTTATTTGTCAGATTTCTTCCTTTTCTTTTTAATCTTACAGATTTTGGATAAAGTGAGACAGCACATGGGGTTTAATACCTTGATAAAATATAATCCTTGTTTTTTATTAACGTGGCAATACAATTTAAGTTTTCATTGCTAGCTTATTTTCAAAAAATGTGGTTTATACACAAATATATAAATTTTTTAAGGATTTGCCAAATCTCATTGAGAAAAGAATGTTAATAGAAATTCTAATAGGGATGCAATGATTTTTTGCTAGTATGGCTTTTTAAATTTAAATACACTTATTTTAATTGCTAGAATATGTTATGTATATATGTTATTTTTCTCCAGTGAATATCTAATCAAGAAGGATGAATTTACACTGGCAGGTATTCATAGAGGGTAAATGTGAGATAAGAACGCTTGTAAATCAACAGGATTCATGATGGAAAACCAAAAAGATAAAATTATAACACCAGAGAGCTGAATAGGCTTTTAGATCTTGTCAGCAAGTTAATGGAAAGTGGCACAGGATAAATTTGCCTACTATGATTACAAGACATTGCCAGAGAAGCACAATATCATTATCTATAATACCAGAAGCAAATTGCTTTGGTTGTATTAAAGACATTACTGTAGAATAAATAATATGCTTTTAAAAATCAAAACGCAAGTGCACATCCATATATTTTAAAATACAAATTATGATTAATAGGAAATAATTAGGACAGACCAACTTAAAGGTAAAAGGAAATAAACATATTACTGTATTAAATTTCAGTTCTACTATCAAGATTCATTAATACAGTTTCTAATCAAAGTATGAAGATACAAGCTCAAACTTTTTTAAATAACAAGAGGTATCAATCCACTGTGTTAAACGATAATTGTACCTTGTCTGTCAAAATAAAGGCAATTTGAAAGGCTCATTTCTTCAGAAAGAAATGCTCAGCCAGTACACTGGGGTTCACAGCTTTTAAGAATAACAGATCCCTCCTGAATTTAGCAACAGAAATCCCACATATATTCCACTGTCCTCTTTCCAGGAGGTTATACAAAACTCGGGTCTTCCAACTCCAGAGTTTACAATAACATTTTGATGAAGACAGACATGGAAATGAACATTCAGACCCAATGTGAAATTAGGGCAATGAATAGGTGGCTTCTATATTCCAATACTTAGGCCACCATGAGTAGCTACTGCAGACATGTGCATTTTATCATGTTCCATGGATGAACATATACACAGCAGGTTTGAAATAGGCTAATGCATCAGTATTTACCACAACTGCAAAACACAGAGCTGTACCACAGCAGAATTTTTCCAGTACCTGTACCTCTAAGTATTGACAAATAACTAACTTTCTCTAATATTATGCTGAACACTAAATATTTATATGTTTTGCAATGTGTATATACATGCAGGAATAACCCTTAAGTTTTACAGAAATAATGTCTTACCTTCCATCTCTATCCCAGTCATACACTTCTACTTTAATTGTCCTAAAATAAAAAAACAAAACAACACAACAACCCTATTAAAATGTTAAATATGTACCCAGATTGCCTTTAAGATTAATAACATATGGGTGCATTAATTGAGCCAAATCCAAAAAGCAGAATTTTTCAGTCATTTCTCATGGGGCAGCAAATAGCCTGTCAGGTTACACAACACATCTTCAAAAATCAATAGCTAAATACACCGGAAACTAAGGAAATAATTAAACACATTGGAAGTTTGACCAACATATTTTTACTTGCTGATACTCTGAATTTTCTGTGTTTTTTAAAATAATTGATTCTTTAAACCTTAACGTATTATCAAAATTTTTAAGAACTGTTTCCTTATGAGTAAAGTGAACCCTTGAGGGCAGCTCTAACCTTGCTTCAGGGATGACTGGGAAACAGATAAAAAGAAAAACCCAGACATTTTCCAAGTAAAGATCAATCATATTTCACATACTTCAAGAGTGGATTTCTTAAAATGCAAATCCTACAGAGCGTATTATCATCAACATCCTTGATGAAATAGGAAAGATATATGAGGATACAGATAGTAGACAGCTTTGTTCATCTCCTTTTACCACAGAAAGTGCATATATGTTAGCAAATTCAACTACCACTAGCAGTCAGTCAATCCTATTTGGCGTAAAATCAACTGGACATGAGATAAAAAATAACACCTCCCATATTTTAAGCAACAATGTAACTTACTTTTATTCTTCAGAACAGTTTCACATGAAGTGAAGTCACCAGAGCTGTCTTATTAATAGAGGGGGCAAGAATCTAACCAATTACTTTGTAATTTGCTTCCATGGAAGCTGCTCCTTACTCTTCCAATTACATACAGTCAAATATATATTGATTCATTTTCTTTATTAAGAAGGGACTCTTTGGAGGTAAACCTGAGCAACAGCTCATATTATATACAAAATAATATCAAGCAATTCACATCTGGATGTTTTTCATATTTTTTAAGATATTCCAAAATATGAAAAGAAGGACTCACTTTGTCTGGATGTACCTCTTTTCAACTCAAATTTAAAGGCTCTTAACTACACCATTTGTTGTATTTTATAGCTCTTGCATAATTCAGGTCGGATTTAAGTTCCCTTACAATGAAAACTGATGAAAGTGAAAGTTGTTCTGCAGAACAAAGTGAAAAACAACTCCAAACCTCTTATCCTACCAAGTATTTCAACCTTCAAAGGAAGCTACTTCCACCTTCAGAGGAATTCAGCAAAAAAAGGCAATATCTCAACATTTTTTCCCTAGATAAGCATTATTTTACTTCCATTTCAAAACCTGTTATGACAGACAGACACATCACTAAGTTAAGATTTATGTAAGGTTTAGTGGGACTTAAGTTTTGAATAGTCTTACAAATCTGTGTCCAAATAGCAAAATCATCACAGTGAGAAAACTCGGATTATCAAAATAAATTATTAAGAAGATCAAGATAAATTCCTGAGAAGGATTTTCAGACAGGTAACTGCAGTAAGAGCAATTCATCCTTGAATAAAGCTCCTCTCTTTAATACGAAATTTATTTCATATTAAAGGATTAATTACGGATCTTGACTTCTATCCATTTTGCATGATATGCAAGATATTAAAAGACCTTTTCAATCTTCACATACTGAAACTTAACCTTTACCTTAAAGGACAGTTTAGAGGATAGCTTTCCTAGCTTAATATTAAAAAAACCCTTTCATTTAAAAATAATCAAGGTGAGAGATGGGTATCTCTGTTTTAAAACTTTTATGCAGAAAATAACTCCAAGTGCTTTTTGAAAGCTCATACTAGGAGAAAAAAAGACCAAAGACACATTAGACACTAAGTACTACTGCAGTACTGAAATGCCATTCCAGTGATGCCTGAAAACACTGTATAATTGCATAGTTTGAGAAAAAATAAGCAAACCCTGGTCATCCATAATGAAAATGTGGACAGAGTTCACTCAGAAGCATTCACTAGCTGAACATTTAGTCTCCCCAACAACAGAATAAACATTTACCATGACCTATTTTTACTAATGACATTATTCCCACCTTTCACATCTATCACAGAATCCAGAGCACCAAAACTTTATCTGTGAAACTATCACTATCTGAAACAGACCTCTGGGGTTTGTGTTCTTATGTATTACCACGTGGATGTTAGGAAGTCAATCCTTACCTTTAGAAAGAAGGGTTTTCTACTTAAAAAACCCAAACCTCTTAAGTTCTTTCTGGACTATCAGCAGGTTAATTTGAATTAACCCGAGAACTAAGGACTACTTCTTAATGAAACATGATTGTTGTATGCAGGACTATGAAGTTCCATGGAGCCTTTATTCACTGAGCACATCATGTTGAAAGCACGTCAACAGCAGATACACAAAAATAATTTGAGGATTGCTATTACACTTTCAAGTTCCCTTAATTTGGAATGCTGGAGTTATTTCAATGTGCCTGCACCACAACATCTTTATTAATTAATATGAAAACTTTTTTCTTTAATATGATAAACAGTGCAGTGTTCAGAGACTAGCTTAATGAATACTACTTTGCTTATGCATTATGCACATTAACCCAAATACGAGTAAAAAATTATTTTTGAATATGCTCATTACAAAATTGCTTCATTTTTATTGCATCTAAGTGAAAGAGTAACCAACATGACCATTTTTAAGGAGTCTAAAAATACCCATTTCCACTGAACTAATTTGTTTATTATTAGTGGTGAAATGTTGATTAAAAACATGTTATTATTACCACCTAAAGATAGATCCTTCTGCATGGCACCACTGAAAACTTCAAATCTGAAGATTACTACCTTCTGTGTTTCTCATCTACTGGTCTATGTATTTTAAAGGCTTTCATTTATCAGACCCCTCTGACATTGCATTGTCACCCAAGGAAAACAGATCATCATTGTTTTTCATTGAAACATTAAAAAATATTTGTGTACACTTGTCACAGAGATCATGCTTTAAATTAGTCTTTTCATTCTGTTTCTAATTCACACCATAGAGAGCAAAGAGCTTTTTCCAGAAACCACCACTAGCATTTCCCACAGATTTAGCATATTTGCTTTATTTTTCTAAATTCTTTAATGTGATGAATGGTTTTGAACACCTGTTATCCTTTCAAAATGTTGATTAAATAAAGAACACACAAATTAGGGAGAAAAAAAATGTATATGCTAAAAAACTTAAGCTACACCTTACCGGTCATAGTCTCCATTACACAGTGCTCTGACAGAAATCTTGAATGCCTGCCACACTGGATTCAATGTATTTTTCACAACTTCTGTTTTGTGGCAGATTGTAAAACTGCAATTAATACAAAAAATTAATTAAGGTACATTTTGTATTTATTTACTTTTTCTTTTGCATCATCAAAGATGGAATGAAAAGGGCTGTAATCATTCATACATACAATGTGCATATAAAATATAAGGTAAGAAAAAGAGAAATATGGTGAAATCAGAAGGAAGGGAAGACTGAAGAGACCTGCTGGAGAGAGATTACAGACTAAAGTGCTGAACAACTCTTAATCTAAAATGTTTTCACCCAGAACTTAACAGAAACTACAACCATTCAGTGACTATTTCAGGGAATCCCACTAATTTAAACAGACCTTGTACATGCAGGAATTAACCACAGATCCAGAAAGGAAGCGATCTTGTGAGAATCTGATTCTTGCTTAGAGATTAAGAAACTGAGCCAAGGGAATGATGGCTTTCAGATTTTTATTCCCCATTTTATGTCCATGATTTTTTAACCAGGGCTGTCTTAGGTAAAACATGTAAGCCCCTCTGAGATTCAATGATCACCTTCTCTCATGAACTGTATTCACATATTCTGCTTTCTCTAAATGATGCAAAATTAAAATACCTCTTTTGAACCCCCATCTTGGGGACTGAATTGTTCAAAAGAAAGCAAGAACAAGGTCACTGGTGAAATCATTAGTAAAATTCCTCATCCAGTTGCAACTTAAGTTATCCTTTGAGGGAATGTCCTCCTTGCACCCCAAACACCTACACTTTTAGGCTGCAAGTGCCAGCACTCCCAGTGATACCCAGAGAAATTTCACAAGTGACCTTAATGCCACTCACAAAGGAGCCATAACTACTCCAGGCTTGCAGTTTTACATAGGCAGTTATTTACTCAGGAAACTGTTCCTATCATCTGCCTCCAAGAGAAAAAAAGCAGGTAATAGATGCACACATGCCCATAAACAAATTTATGTTAACAACTGCTGCAGTTAAGCTACAGAGAAAAATAGCATCATGTATGATGATACTTGGTTTGGTTTGGTACATGTTAGATGTGAGGACTTTCAGTTTCCAAGAAACCTTAACCTGCTAGTAGGTCCCCACAAAGGCAGTGTTGTGTTGACCAGTGCACATCAAGGCTTAGCAGTGAACAGAAGAGATTAGTCTATTTTAACAAATTAAAGCATTAATGTAGCAAACAGCCATTTGTAAAAAAATTAAATTCTATTTCAGGGATTTTTTAATTCAATTTCCTAGAACTATGTCAAAAAAATAAGAGATACTTCTTAATTTAAATTTGCAGTATAAAATGTTTTTACCTAAACACAATTTCTAAGCATTAGCATATTTTCCAGCTACAGTTTTCTTTGAGAATCCTATTTAATTTAAATGCATACCGTATCTTCACAAAAGTAACATTATTTAGCTATTTTATTACAATTAATTGTCATAGTGCTCTATATTTATGAGACATTTACCTCTTAAAACCCTAAACTGCAGTATTTGATCAATTTGTTGTAATAGTTTTATTCCTATACTACCTAATGTGACAAAATGAAATCCAACAAACATTATAAAAGAAACACAGCTTAATCTGAAAAGTGTAAAAAAATGAGAACTATATTATCTGTAAATAATTAAGTTGCCTAATGGTCAGCAGCAAAAATACTTAACAGGCACCTACCTGCCATCTTCATTGCTTCGATGAAATACAAGGAAAGGATCAGATTTCCCAAAGAAGTCCTTCTTGTCTAGCTTGTTTGCACAAAACTGCATTAAAACTGAATCCTGAAATGGGTAATAAAGAAAAATTACAGACAGCATGCACTCCACTCCACTAAAAAAAAAAAGACTAAACTATGCAAATAGAAAACAAAAGAAAGGAGGGTATCTGTCTTCTAAATGCTCTCTACATATTCACATTTCTGCAATGTCTTCATAGTGAAGTTTGAATGGTTGGAACCAAGAATTCCTTTGAAGGGACACCAGAAAAAGAACAATTTTCTATGCTAAAATGGCTCAGGATTTTTCAAGGATTTCCTGACATCCAAAACTGGATTCTGAAAAAGTAAATGCATAGGCAAGGAAAGTATCTTAAAAGTAATTTCAAAAACTCAAGTCAGGCACGACTCAGCCTCATTCCTTCTGTGACTTAGACCTGTTGTTGTCTGTTCCAAATGACTGTCAAGCAAATGGCTGCTGGCTCTTAAGAGTCTGGAACCTTCAAGAAAATGAGCCTGAAAGGTACCAAGTCCATCCAATCTGACAACAAATAAGGAGATGAGTTTCTTCGCTGTGATCAGGCAAACTGAAAGTCACACATGCCATCTCTTTGGGCAAAGTCAAAAACAAGAAAAAGATTGTAAACACACAGATAAACTTGCAGTAGACTCACCAGCTAACTGGGGCAGGGCCTGCTGGAAGATTGTTCCATAAACAGATCTTGAGGTGCAACAGCAACAAGAGGATGATGACAAAAAAAGTGGGCTCACCACTGAGGGGGGCAGGAGACCAGGTACCAAAGGACATTGCTATGTCTTGGTCTTACTGCTAAGATTTGCCTTTGAGACTCTTGCAAACCCGAAACCCAGACCTGAGACCGTCTGGAACAAGGATAACTTGTGCTTGGTAGAGGAGGACCAGGAAAGGGACATTTAAAACAGACCAGACATACAGAAGTCCATGGGACTTGGTAGGAGGCACCTGAGAGTGCTGATGGAGCTGTCTAGTATTACTGTGGGGCCACTTTCAGTTACCTCTGTAAAGTTATGATGTTCAGGGGAAGTTCTCCTGTCTTTGAGAAAGGGCAAGAGGATCCAAGCCAGTTTCATCTCAAACCCTGAGATGATGAGAGAGCAAAAAATCCTGGAAATCATATGCAAACACATGAAAAAGAAGAAGGTGGCTAAGAGACATCAGAAAGGATTTTCAAAATGGAAATTCATGCCTGATCCACTGGAAGCCTTTCCTCACAAAATGAGTGGCTGATTGGATGAGAGGAGCCTAGTGAATGTTGTTTATTCTTCACCTTAGCTTGGCCTTACACAGTGTCTCCCATAAATCCTTATTCACAAGGCAATGAATTATAGAGCAGAAAACTCGACAGTGAGGGACACTGAAAAATGGTTGAACTGCTGGGCTTAAAAGGGTCATATTGAATGGCACAAAGTCCACCTGGGACCAGTCACTAGCAGTGTACTTGAGACATCAAAAATGGGCCAAGAATATTGAACATCTTCATTAATGACCTGGATGATGGACAGAGTAGACCACTTCAAGTTTGCAAACAATACAAAACTAGAAACAGCAGTTTATACAACTGATGGTGATGCTATCATTCAGAGACATCTGTAAAGGCTGGAAAAATGAACCAATATGAATGTCATGGGGTTCAACAGAGCAAAATGCCAGGTACTGCACGTGAAGGGGAAAAACCCTATGCAGCAGGACAGGCTGCAGGCCAAGCAGTTGGAAAGCAGCTTGGCAGAACAGGACTGAAGGGGCTTGGGGGACACCAAGTTGATCAACGTGACCCTGGCAGCAAAGGCCAACAGCCTGGTGGGCTACATTGGGAAGAGTGCTGACAGAAAATTGAAGAGACTCAGCTTTGGTGAGGCCACTCCTGAAGTACTGTTCATTCCTGGAGCACTGTTCTAGGCTCCCCAGTACAAGGAAGACACAAACACACTGAAGCAACTCCACCAAAAGCATCACTAAAATGATTAAGGGATTGGACCATCTCTCATCTGGGGAAACGCAGAGAGAGCTGAAATTATTCAGCCTGGAAAACAGAAGGTTTATCAATCTGTGTAAGTACATGACACTAGGGAATAAACAGCCTATGGTTAGTGGCACCCAGTGGAAGAAAAGGTGGCAATATGTACATACTTGTAATGTGAGAAATTCCACTTAAATATAAGGAAAAACCTTTTTACTCTGAGTGTCCTGAAAAGCTGTAACAGAGAAATTGTAGAGATTGCTTGGACTCAAAATCCAACTGCACAGAGCCCTGAGTAACCTGCCCTAAGAGGGGCAGGAGTATTGGACTAGACAATCTCCCAAGGTCTTTTCCAACCTCAGCAATTCAGTGATTCCAAAACTCATTGACATTTTGAATATGAGCTGTAAAAATTTAGATAAAGTACAAAAATCCAGAAGATCAAGTATGTGACAGCTGCTGAGCCATTGTAAGAGTGTGAGAGAGTGAGGACATGAAGGAGCATTAGAGAGACTGCAAGAGATATTGAGCATTGGCTTCTGCTTCTTCTCTCTGAAACTAAGAGCAACTTAAAAGAAAACAATATTCTAACTTACATAAATCACAAAATGCAAATTAATAACTTATACTACTAACAATCCAGTGCAGTACAAAATAATTTTCATGTTATTTTTGGAAAGCAATGAGCACACTTACTCTGCAACACCCTAGTTCCTCTGCTGTTACTATGACTGTTCCACACTTCTTCCCAGGAATTCCTCTGCAAAATACACAACCACATCACCTTAGTTCCTTAATATAATGTATGAAAATTACAACTGACACAGAGAGCACAAGGTAAGTTTTCAAGACACAAAGCTGATGGCATGCAATTCAGTTTCCCTCTTCTGCCACTTGTCCTGTGTAAAAAAGCTGGTTTATCCTAAGTGAATTGGTAAATGAGTTGCATATTTACTCTAATTAGCAAGAAACAAATCAGTTTTGATTTTAAAGGAAACAGCATTCAAAGTTTCAATAGGTTGAATTAGTATCAGAATTCTACTATCCATCCTCCCACTGATGTTTCCTTTAGAGATGACTCTACAACTGATTTGTGAAAAACATCCTATTGCTAACTTTACTTAAAAAAATACCTTAAATATAGTTAAAAGTAAACAGCAGCATTATTTTACAACATTTATTCTGAAATGTCTATGAAGACACATAATAATGTCACCATCATATCTGATACAGGAGTTGCAAAAGAAATTACTATTCACCCAAATAGCAATTAAAAACACAGGCTGCAACACCAGAAATCCCAAAACAGTTCCTCAGCATAAAAAGCAGCAGAGAAACAGAAAATCCACACACAATCTCATAGCATTCAGTGCCAGCAGCCTTCTGGATGGGGACACACTCAACACAGAAGGCCACGGGCGTTATAAAAGAAGGACAATATTAATATGATGGTTCATAAAGAGGTGAAACACTTCATCAAGATTAGCACAGAATTTCTCTTCAGATCAAACTCTCATTATTCAGGGACTAAACACTCTACCAACTGACTTGTACAGTTTTTGATACTATTAAGTACAAACTTTGTATGCTTAAGTCTACATGTATGAAAATAGTACTTGCACAAACACTAAAGAGTTTGTCCTCTTACAAATTCCCTTAAAAATCATTCATTAAGAAAAAAAATTTTTAAGTGTAAAGTAAGCATCCTGAGAAAAAAGTTCAGTGGTCACAGATCAGGCAAATGGAACAAACTAGCAATAATGCCCTGTAAGAAAATAATAAAATAATTTCAAGCTGGTCAAAACTTCAAGTATGAAAAAAAATACTTAAAGATTCTTCATTACAGACCAGTCTTTCCAATTGCCAAAGAAATACTGACTAATACTATGTAAAAGACAAGCATGTAAGAGTTCCACCTGTTTAAATCCAGAATGCAGTGCCATTGCTCATCTTCCTTAGCTCTAAGGGATAGCTGGTAGTGAGCTACCCTGGAACTGGTTCTATAGCACTGAAATTACAATAGAAAATTTACGTTTGGGCAACTAGTTTCTCAGAGTTTCTCTGGAAAGAGTTACAGATCAGGGTTTGTGGGGTAATAATGAGAGATAGATGATAGAGAGATAGAGGGATATAAAAAGAGAGATATATTAACTGTAATCTGTATTGCATAACTGCAGTCAACTCCACCACTCAGGGCTGGTTACCTGAAACTCAGATATAAAAAATGTGCCAGTCTAAGTGTGAAAATAAATAAAGGAAAATAAAACGTGAAAATCTACATTTCAGTGGTCTACTGGCTTGAGAGTCCAGAACCTGTAGGTTTCTCTACAGTGATCGCCTCTTTCTGGACAGTATTTGAAGGAGCAGGTAGAAGAACATTGTTAGAGGAACAGAACAGACAACCATTATCAAATTAAAGGTTTTCAACAATACCTGCATGTCTATACAAGATACAGTCTTGAGAAATAATTTCTGTCTCCTCAGAATAAATGATTCACAATTGGGACACCACATCTGCAGCACCAAGAGGAGTTTAAAAGGACACACTGAAGAATACTTGGGCTTTAACAAGGACTGAAAGGAGGACCTTTATAGAGCCTGTGTAAAAGATGGCCATTTATGTGGAAATTCAAACCCAAGAGGTGAAAAAGAGCCTCCAATTTTGCAAGCTGGAATTGCAATGAGGCAGAGGATGGAACATCATTCAGGTCATTCAAAAATTTACAGGCTTATATCTGAATTTGCAGAGCCTGGCCCTCTGACAGTCACACCCACAGATAAAAGGACAGGACAAATATATATGGGAAGTTCAGGTATTTTTCTATCAGTTATGTTCACAGCAAAATGACAGGAAAAAGAACTTCACATAATAGGCCAGCTGGCTCCAGTAGAGCCTCATTAGCAGGCAATGGCACTCAGATGTGAATAACTAGCATAGAATGCTCATTAAGCTTTGCAATGGCCCTGTCTCCTCATCAAAGGAAATCCCTACAGGAATGCACTTAGCAGATCCTGAAAAAAACCATTGCTCAGATTTAGAAATGTGGCCAGCATCTTCTCTCAAGGAAGAGAGAATGTGCAGAGATCTAATTCTGGATGATGTCTGAGCAGGTGACACTCTTGAGAGAAAAAGGAAACCACAGCATTTTGGGAAGTAGAGGAATCTGCACATTATCCTTTCATGCCAGTACAGCTGGAACATGAGAGCCAGGCAGAGTAAATCCTACACATGGAGCTTGTCTTGAGAAGGCATTTAATGAATCTAGTAACCCAACAGGTAAAGAGAACAAACATTACTGTTAAAATGTCACATCATCCATTTCACTTTCTTTGAATTACTAGAATTATTTTCCAATAGAAATTATCCAAAACAAATGTTCACATCTGTATCTGGCCAGTCTGTACAATAAAGTGCAACACTAAAGTATGTTCTTGAGCAAGAAATGCTCACTGTGACAAGGACAACAGGCTACCACACTACAATACTGGGAGCCAGACTCTCCTGTGACAGACTGCATAATATTCCCAAGTCCTTAATGGTATCAGAAACAGAAAGGGAGGTTCAGGGGACAATCTCACAAGTGCCAAGAAGAAATACTGTCAGGTTCATGCCTCAGCGATGCAATCCACTGGTGCTTGTAACACCAATGAAACTTCAAGGCATGCAGGCCATATGGGCAAAGAAAAACGTGAATTGTGTACCTTCACTTTTGTACTTGCCATGAAGATCAGTGCAAGGTGTGTTTCAGCCTTCCTGCCTGATCACAGCAATGGTGACCCTCTAGGCTTGACATGTTTTACCTCAACTTTGAGGAAGGACAAGACTACCCTTTCACTGCAGACTTCCTCAGGGAACCTCTCCTGATGATACACAATCTGACTTGAAGCTGGAATGCTCACAGCAGCCATGGAATCCTGAACTGTGTAAGACTTTTGCAAATGCCTAAAGTAGATAGAGCTTTGTCTAGAGAATAATAAGCTTCAAGTCTTTCTAATTTTCATTTTGAAGGAACATCAGAGCTTACTTGAATGCCAATCAGAGAACGGAATTCAAGCTTCCCAAACTGCTTAAGTATAAAAAGTGCTACTTCTGTAGGGTAGCTGATTGGGACTAAAACAGCACCAAGCATTCTCTTCTTTATACATCCATTGGCAGAGAACTGAAGAGGGAAAATGTTAATGAACTTCAGAAATATGGTGAAAAGATAAAGCTCTCTTAATTCATAGATCATAAAGAGCATTCATGCTGTGAGAACACAGACGACTTCATAAAGAGAACAGTAAACTCAAAGCAGTAAATATCCCTAAGAAGGGAAGACATGCAAAATTGTCAATTCAACTCTCATTGTTTGACTATTAAGAGACATTAAACACACATCTACAAAGCAAACAATTTTGAAATACATTGCAAAGTTTCATGAATAACAGAAATGTCTCCTAGACACCCAAATTTCAGAGTCCAGAATGGACAATCACTCAGACACAGTTGTCAAGTTACAGCACTGTCAAAAGCAGTAAYGACAGAATAAACAGGGACACTATGAAGAACTGCTAAAAAGTCAAACATTCTCTCATTAACATGTGCCTACCCACATGTTGGATCCACTTAGTAACTACCACTCAAGACAGTATCAGAACACAGACCTGTGAAATGCTTGTTTACCCAAGAGAAAATAGATTCACAGACCAACACAACTGTGAAGACCTCTTTTCCACAGAATCTTCACTGATATTTTTTCTTTTCTAATAGATAATTTCAAACTTTTAACTTCACCTGTTACTCATTTCAGACTTCATTTAACCTGTACCAAATGCTAAATTGCTGAATGAATGCCTTTTAATCTACATGTTCAAAATAAATTTCAGAAATTTTCTCAGAAAAAAGAAGYGTACTGTGCTGAATAATTGACTAATTGCACACAGAAACAAATTTGAAGACTTTTAAAAAGTCAGGTAAGATCCATCTTACTAAATGTAAGTGTCTTCAAAGTTAGCACTTTTCTCTGACCAAGTGACCACAGGCTTCCAGTAGAGTCAACTGGCAATCAGTCAACCCAGTCCACGGAGCTGTGGCAGTGCAATTTGCTGTGGCAGCTGGCATGAGCTAGGCCTAGACAATGAAAAGTCAGCAAGCTGTTGTTTTAGTAGGACAAAATGGGGCCAACCTCTTGTCCCAGCTGACAAGACAGTATTTCTGTGCTCAAACTGTGAGGCATCAAAAACTAAACATGTCCAGACCAAGCAGTGACCTGCTGTGTGCTGCCATCCGCCTGTGCTGGGGCCCTGGTTCTCTGGGGACAGTCCTGGAGATGGGCAGGGGTTGTTCCCTTAATTGTGTTACTGGAGCTCCCCTGCCTGTGCCTTGTGCCTCTGTGATTCTTTGAGTGTGTGGAGATGGGTTTCCACAAGCTGATGACTCTCCTGGGATGGGTCTCAAAGCAGCCAGGGCAAGTATTTGGGCTCCCCACTGGGACACTCTTCCCATTTGTTCACAGACAACCTTTTTAATCACATAGCCTAACACAACTTCTCTATTAGGACACTTGCTGTACCTGTCCTCAAGGTTATTTCCTAGACATGTTTTTAAAAGTTTAATATCCAGAATGGGATTAAGGGGAGAMTCACAAAATACTGTTGTCTAATGACCACAATATTTGCTGATGYTAATAATTTTGTGTGATTGTATTAGAAATCTGATAATCTGGTCAGCTGATTCTTCAGTCTTTGGGAAGGTTTTTTGTGGGAACTCAAATGCTTGAACAAAAGGTAATTAAAGATTTATGATGTGCTAACTTACAAACTAAAACAGAAACATTTTTTAGATTAGTACACTCAAGCTATTTCTAACGCAAGACGTAACAAGGTTGACCAAAAATATGGATTAGTAAATTCCTTTGCTAATTGTCCAAAATGAAACCTAAAATATCATAGCCTATATAAAGAAAGATTTCTATTCTGTGTAACCAYTACCTCTCTCTTAAAAGCCATACCTGTCAATTCTGCATATCAAGAYATCTCACAGCAAAAAGCCCCACAACTCTAGCCTCATGCAGCAGTATGCATYCATCCAACATTCCAGAATACTTACACAATTGATTTTTCCAGTCTGCTCCCCTGCGATCCCACTATTTCTCCCAATGTGCAAAACATCTGTCCCAAAAAATCCTTAAAAGTAAAAACAAAAACTCAGAATCCATATTTCACACAATGAAATTTGGTTTCCCATTTATTTGAGCTGTTCCCTACTGAAGAACAGATTCTGCTGAACACATCTTAGTAATAACTATGCAACAGTGAATCATAAACAGACTCACTACCACCTATTTCACATAACAGTAGGTTACACTTATAGATGTAATTCTAAGGCACTACACAACCAGTACAGTGAGGATGTAATTGCAGATCAATGGCTAAGTCTCATCTTTTCACTGTGAAGCAGAAGGAATACACACAGAGTATTYCTTCTACTATCCTCTTTTCCTTTGCTTCAGGTTCTTAAAGGTTCTCTTACCAAAGCCTTCCCGTATTAATTTTTTAAAAATTCACTGAGAAGCCTCTGAATTCTACTCTTTCATTTCTAAATGTTAAAGTTACTATTTCATCACTCCCACTTTTATACTCGTGTTGTCTTGAAGGTTTCTTCTAACACTGAGACACAATAAAAACATGCTTCAATTTAGGACCCAGAAAAGTATCAACTAATTGCAGCATATTACATTTCTGAAAAGGTATACATGCATGCTCAAATATGTCCTTTGCAAGAGAAATGTCCCATTAACATTATACTCATTATACTTACGTGGTTTCACTCATAGCCAATCACTGTATTTGTCTCTGYGTACCTGATATTACTTAGAGTCAAAGGAAAATAAACATACTTAAGAAATACAAGCAATTTAACACAAGGAATTATAATAGTGAGGAAGAACTTACATGTTTTGACAGGTTAGGACTCTTTGAGTCAACATCATAGCTTAGAAAAAAAAAAAAGAAAATTTATATCAGAGTTGCCAGATGACATTTCTGAGGACAATTATGTAAAGAAGCAAAAATGAAACAATTCGTTCACCTATTGCCATGTGTGAAATTTACACAAACAAATTTGTGAATGGAAGTTCCCCAGTAAGGAAGACAAACTGAGTCATCATAGGTGGGACTATGGTTCACTAGTTATTTGAAATTAAATAATTTTCAACAAAGTGCAAGCTTTAAAGAGAAATTCTTCTGATATTTCTTTTTGAACAGTGAAAGATGACAAAAATCAGACCAAAAATTAAAAATTAACCCTAGAAAACAAACTAGCCTGTAAATTATTTTCTTAGGTAATTTTTCAGTCATTTGAATAAGCAAATAGAAATAACTAACAATAAACTAAACTCCTTTTAGCAAGAGTTTTACTTGTTCTTTTGAGTTTATCGTAATCTTGGCCTTCCTCCAGCTAGAAAACATCATCGCTTCCCTTCCACAATCAAGTTAAGAGTTAAAAAAAGTTACTCTCTGAATTTAAGAGACATTGAAAAAAAATAATGTAAGAAATTCATACAGGATTACTAATCTCTGTACTTTTAATAGTCTTCCATCTTTATCAGATAATCCAAGTAATATTCTTATCAAATCATCTGTTCAGATTCAATACCAGTAACTAAAAGAGTTTTCATCTGTTATGTTACTGCCCATGTCAGGCTCCCCTGCATGGAATGCCATCCCTTTGGCTGTGCTGCCACAGCTGGTGCTGGGATGCATCCTGGACCAGATCACAAGTCAGRATGGCAGGAACACCACAACATAGCTGGACGTGGTGCAGCACAGTCAAAGCTTCAGAAACATATTCACAAAGAAAAGAAATTCCTACAAATACTATTAACTTCAGTGATAACCTCCAATTAAAAGCAAATTGTTTGGTGAAATTGAACAGAAAAACACAACTTATAAATTGACCTGAGGGATAGCTACAGAAGTAAAACAAAGAACAACGTCACTGGCAAAATCACTTGCTAAGTACCAGCAGWGAGCAGAAAGGTGCCTGTGACACTGTGGCTGTACATTTTGGGGGGGGGTCATGCTCATTTATTGATGCACCAAATACCAAAGATATACTTGCCACTTGATTTTTTTCCCCTGCCAAATATGTGAATCATAAAARGAATTTCTTTGAAAAAGAACACCTTGGCCAACAGTAGTACACAATTTTGCCAAGGAACTGAATATAGGAAGCTTTCTAAAGCTTCAGAATTGGGATTTAATCCACGAGTGACTATGTGAGATTCACATTTCTAACTCAGAGTTCTAAGATATTTAATTTTTCATCCATCACTGTTATAGGGCTCTACAGTAAATTCACACAATATGGCTATATGGTCACTTGCAGGCAAAGACAGCAACAGCTATTCAGCTTTGAGTTCAGAACAGACTTGTGTCCAGGTAACCCAAGACAGCAGCAGAAAGCAGTTAGGTCTTTCTGATAAGCACAGAGAATATGTGATATTTACAGCTTTTCATAAACASACAGGAGTCCATTTCTCTGACCATATAGAGAATTAAACAGGGGACTGTGTTTTCCCTTCCAAGTCTAAGTCCTTTCCAGACAACATTCATCCAGAAGGTCTTTACAGACTCCCCTTTCTTTCTGTAGACTGAGCTTTTTCTTCTTCAGTTCACTTCTTTCACTTTTCATTACTGCTGCACTGCCCCCTCCCCACACCCTGCATCCAATGAGAAGCAGGAGGCAAACAGATACAGATTTCCACACAGCCCCCACTGTGTGGCTATTTCAGCAATGCTTTATACTTGGAGAATCCTTTATTTCACAAACTGATTAGCTCTGACTTAAAACTGATTTTAAATAACCCACAATAGTTATATTCCACAGATTGAATGACATTAAATCCAACTTCTAAGACTACAAATAAAGTCTGCCTCAGGCTTCCATTGTGATTTGTACCCAGCCACCTCAAAGCACCCTGTAATCTTCCTGGCTTTAGTACTTCCTTTCATTCCTTGAAATAGGTGGTCTAGTACATCTTACAAAGAAAGTGAAAAGAAATAGGAAAAGGGGTTTTCAACTAAAAAAGGACATACAAAGAAAATTTGTGGCCACAATGCATAGTGTGATGCAAAACTGCAGCAAAAACTTAATTATCTATGAGAGTTATTCATACTTTCTCCTAGGGCAAGGTTAAGAAAGAACTGCTAATAAAAAAAGAGGATGAAAATTAAAAAAAACAAAACAACCTTGATTATCACAAAGACTGAAATAATCAGAAAGGACTGAAATGYAAGAGATGACATGCAATGGTGACATGACCTGGTAACTGGACTCTTAATTCTGTTTTCCAAAGAATGAAGTGCAAGTCAAAACAATTCCACCAGTGGAATGAAACGAGCACATCTGGAATAATGTCAAAAGCCATCTACTTCTTGAACAACTGCTGTTGTTTTAAAATCTTAACATTTAGTATATTTAGATGCATAGTAAAGAAAATTTTGGCTCTGTACTGTCGCAGACATCTTTTTATGAAAAATCCTTTCTTAAGATTTTTCCTTCTGAGAAGCTGAGGCCTCAGAAACAAAATGGAAACAATGGYTATCTGCTGCTGTGAAATGCAACAGGTGGATCCATGACTGGTCTCCTGTAGATGTTTAGATTTGGTGACCAGTCACGGCAGAGCTGGCTCTYGCTCTCTGTCCGAGCCAGATGCCTCTGTTATCATTCTTTTCTATTCTATTTTTAGCTAGCCTTTTGAGAAAAAACCTTTTCTTTTTATTCTTTTTAGTATAGTTATAATGTAATATATGTATATATCATAAAATAATAAATCAAGCCTTCTGAACATAAAGTCAACATTTTCGTCTCTTCCCTCATCCAAGGACCCTTGTGACSACTGTCACACTGTACTACTTGTACAGTATTTTATTTCTGGACAGTATACCTGTACCTGTTTTGCTGGCTGTGTTGCAAGATTGTATTAACGTTTTGACATATTTTCATTTCTATTTTCTGAAAGTAATAATTGTAAGCATAATTGTACTTTGACYAGTTAACATCTGCTAATTTCTTAAAACTCGGTCATTATTAAGTTACACATTTATTTCTGAGAAAGCAATGCTAAATCAACTGTGTATTACATTAATTTATCCTATGTCAATAGATACCATCTCTCTTCAAGTAAATTTTATGTTGGACAAAATTTTACATGCTTACAGAGGCTGCAATATGAGAGTCAAAAATTGTTAACTTACAAATCGAATCGCAGATTCTCTCTTTCTTCAAAGAAGTAGTCCATTATAAATTTTCTTACAAAATCTGGATTTAAAGTATTATCAATTACTTCTGTTCTTCCAAACTGTAAAAGAAAACTGTAAGTTTAAGCTATATGCTATAAGGAAGTATAATTASACTGCCAATACCAGGAATATGTGAGATATATGACAGCCTGTAAAAATCTCTTAAACAGATGCCATGAAAGAAAATGACTGCATTCACATGAATAGACCTGTGGATGAAGACAGAGTGGCAGAAAGCCTCATATTTCAATATAGAGTGGTACATACCTTGTATTGTATGACCTAAACTTCATCAACACCATCTCTCAAAGCCAACAAAAATCCACAAAAATTTGAATCAGTAACAAAAATCCACCGTTTCCTGAAGAAACGCACACCAAAAAAACCTCCAACCAAACACAACAGCAAGCAAAAGCTTRCATATATTGTTTATTTCAGACAGCTTTAAATATTAGGAAACACAATCCTTCTCTTGCAAATGTATCATTTTTGCACTGACCATCTCCTATTTCACCTCAGTTCAGCTCTCTCTTCAACACTCCCCTCTCTGAGCTCTTGGCAAAATGACTTTTCCTTCTTAATGTTTATAGGAGGTGCCTCAGGCCCTCTCAAGTTGAAAACATTTTAATTTAAAAAAATTTTCAAAGGTAGACCTTTACCACAGCTACAGACCACTTTTGCTGACACTGACCTGACACTGACCACCACCACAGCTCAGTCCTGTTTGAATGTCTTCCTCTCTTGAGAGCCACAAACCCTATCCAAATTGACAGCTAAGCCTGGTTTAATTTATCTGAGGGAGACTGTAAAATGGGAAACTCATGTGTTTTCTCTATTTTGTTTCCTTTTTTGATGGAAATGTGTGATACAGATATGGAAATTGAGATCAGTGTGACTGTATTTTAAATGTTTGCTAGTACACAGGACCCCCATAAGCTTAGCATGGCATCCAAGAGGCAATGCCCTCTTCTGCTAGGACAAATGGCCAGCCTTAAATAGACCCAAAAGGTTTATACATCTATGAATATGCTTACCTCTCTCCATTCTTTGTTTCCAATTGCTTGTGTGTACAAAACACAGACTGTGAAAGGAAAAAAAAAGTCTGGTTATTTTCAAACTTCAACATATCCTTAAATTAAGTGAACTAATTTTGTAGTCTCTTGTGCTGTGGAAAATAGTAACTAGGACAATCAAATAGTAATGTCTTCCCTCAGCTGTCAACAAGCCTAACCAGACTGGTGATCATGTGGTCTAGCTGTTGCAGAAATCAGCTAATAAATGGAGTGCTTCTAAACTGGGAGGTAGCACTTATGCCTGACCTCCAGCAAAGCACTTGACAGTCTTTAAAGACAAAATTGGATAAAAGCAGGTCTTCTTTAAATGTGGGTGGTCAGCCTATTCTAGATTATCTAATGCACAATTACCCTAAAATATACTTCCTTCAAGAGAGAAGAAAGTTAAAGTAAAAAAAAAACCAAACAACCAAATGAGGACTCTACTGAAAAGAAACAGGGGAAACAGCACCAGAAAATTGAAAAAAAAAAAAAAGACTTCTCGGGTTTTCTTCCTTAATTCTGCTTCAAATTATTTATATATATTTAAATAGCTCACATATGTGCATTTTATTTTTTTGAACTAAAGCCTGATAAAAAATAGAATCAATTAAATTTGTCGACCTAACCTGATTTTGAAAGACCAAGCAGAACAATCCCATAGGTGTCACTCAGATCTCTATTTCCAGTAGAGCACTCACTACACATTAAGCTGCAGCTTTTATCACAAGGACTGGTGACAGGGGTGAGTGATTATAATCAGCTCTTTTAAACCCTATTTTAAGTACAGATCATTTGCACTGAAGGAGCATTATAAACCTTATTTTCTACAGTCTTGAACTAGTTGCAGGTAACTATGATAATTTTTACCTGAAACTCCTCTTCAAATYCTTTCTAAACAACAGGAATACAGACATTTCAACATTTTTTCCTCAACAAGTTCTTTTCCTGCACAAATCATTGYTTTTTCAAAAGAAGGTAAAAATAATACTGTTTTAGGCTGTTGCCTTGAACAGTAAAGGTAGAGATTTGATTTTGTTCTCAGTGAAGTCAGAATCATCAACAGACAAAAGCAGAATGAAGTCAACCTTCTAACTCCATTTTCYTCTTACTTAAAATGCACTTGCTCCACACACACAAAAAAAAAAAAATTTAAAAAAATCCCCTTAGGCAGTAGCAAATAAAAGGAGAAACAGAAAAAAGCAATTTCAACATTTTAGCTCACGTAGAAGCTAAAAGTTAACACTTTTATGTTTTAAGTAAGATGTCTTGTAGGTGAAAAAAAGCTTTTATAAAAAAATATTCAAAATAATTCTCAGGAGATGTCCATCTTTCTCCATTTRCTCTAAATAAATCCTTGGCAATCATGTGCCTACCTTTGGTTACTGTTTATAGTAAAGTGAATCCAAACCCAAAAGCCTATTTCTACAACACACTCTGGAGTAGGCTGCTGGAGTGTATTACATGAAGAATGAAGTTAAATGGGAAAATGTGAGAATGAAATAGAAGCTATGGAATCAGCTAAAGAAAGTTCTGTAGGTTATTGAACTTTCTGACTACCCATCCAGAATTGTAGAACCATAGAATATCCTGAGCTGGAAGGGACCCAGCTGGAAGGGATCCATCAGCATCATCAAAGCTCAGCTCCTGGCCCTGCACATAAGAAAATGAGTTGCCCCATGAGCTTGAGAGCATTGTCCAAACACTTCTAGAATTCTGTCAGGGTTGGTGCTGTGACCACTGCCCTGGGGAGCCTGTTCCAGGGCCCAACCACCCTCTGAGGAAAAACATTTTTTTCTAATGCCCAACTTAAACCTCYCCTGACACAACTTGAGGCCRTTCCCTCGGGTCCTGTCACTGGTCACCAAAGRRAAGATCAGTGGAAGATCAGAGAATCACAGAATGAATAGGTTGGAAGAGACCTTCAAGATCATCAAGTCCAATCCATACCCTAARCACCTCRACTAAACCATGGCACCCAGTGCCACATCCAGTCTTGTTTTGAACACACCCAGGGATGGTGACTCCACCAGCTGCCCAGGCAGGCCAGTCCAGTATTTTACCAYTCATTCTGTGAAAAACCTCWTCCTAATATCCAACCTATATTTCCCCTGACACAGCTTGAGACTGTGTCCTCTCCTTCTGACAGYTGTTGCCTGGWSAAAGAGACCCCACTTGACAACAACCCCCTCTCAGGAAGTTGCAGAGAGCARTAAGGTCACCTCTGAGTCTCCTTTTCTCCAGGCTAAACAACCCTCTACTAGTTGTAGACTGCAATAAGGTCTCCCCTTCTAGGCTGCAGATGTGGCCAATATTTTAAATATAATAAAAATATAGACTAATAGGCAATCACCTCATACAACATTTTATTTTAAGTAAAAGGTACAAGTCTGACAGGGATACATACATGTGTGCATCCCAAACTGACATTTCAAAAAAAAGTCAGCCCTAATGAAAGTTATAGAAAAAACATATATTTCAGTCTTTCTGATAAATAYTTTGTAAATGTAGAAAATTTTTAAWTTTTTTTCTATCTTTCCTCTAAAATGAATACCTTGTAAATGTAGAAAATCTTTAAAATTTTTTCTATCTTTCCTCTAAAATTCACCCCACAATTTTTAGGAAACCAATCATGATACTGTTCTCCATCAATGTTAAGATTCACTATCTCAAATGGCTCTTGGAGGGAGTTTTGTAAAGATCCTGATACACTAATTGCAGTAATCACTCAAAAACTTTGTCAAATGCATATCCAACTGGAGAAATGCAGATAAATATGGTAAAGCTGATCTAAAGCACTTGAAATGCTCAAACCAGAGATGAAAGGCTCCATAAAGCAACCCATCTTGCAGCAGAAAATAGTTAACARTATTGTCATGAGGGATAAGAAGGAATACAGGAGGATAAAAAATATTTCAAAAGCCATCATATCATACAACCACATCCTAAGACAAAGCTAAAAAATAGTTTTTCTCTCATAATCTCAAAAACTGAGGGAGCAATGAGAAAGCAGCACACTGATGAAGAGTAACTGAGAAATCCTTTTGGAAGGCTTTGCCAAATGAGTTGTTCCAAGCTACATCTATACTCAGAAATATTAATATTTACTAATTTTTAACTCTGGACACTGATACCACAATGTCATATTCCAGGTAAATTTAATTAAGTCTTGTAATGAAAAAGAAGGTGGAAGTGTCAACACTTATTACTCTGTTATAGACACAGTTCCTAAAATATTACAGATTATTATAGCCTGCACTTCCTGTTTTCCCAAACAGACTGGGCCTCCCTTACCTGCTCTGGTCCTTTCCCTTTCAATGAATATATGCTTATCCTTTAGTCCGGCAGCTACTGCTACATCAACAGTAGCTGATGGGCAGCATTGCCCATCCCAGTGYTCCCAAGCACAACAACATATCCACTCCATTTCAAGGAAGACTTGCCCACAATGAAACTGACCTTTCCCCCATGCTACCTCAATCTTTGCATGGTACCAGTTCTAGCAGGGCTCCCCAATACTCTCCACTGACCAGCTTTTATACCTTCCAGGCWGAAACACCCTAAGGTCCCTTTGTCCCATCTGCCAAGAGATTCTTCTAATTGTTACTATCCTCCACGGGGAGACTCCCCAGGGAAGAGCTTTTATGTTTTCAGTCATTCATCCTGGGCTCTTTTGATGATCAATACTCAGCAGCCACAGGGCTCCCCAGGAGGAGTGTGCTGCCGCCAGCACAGCTCTGCAGGGCTCAGCTTGAGCTGTCAGAGCACAGGAAGAAAACAATTCTGCCTGTCATTAGACGGAAGAAACGTGCCAAAATCATTAATCTGGATCTCCTCGGCAGGTCTTATCCCTACCTCATCAAGCAAGCACTGCTTTAGCTCAGCTTTCTGCGGGAAAAAACCCAAATCAATAAAACCCATAGATTTAAAAAATATTCCTAGAAAAAATGGTCTCCAAATTGGGAGAGCAGAATGCTCCAAACACTACAGTAAATCAATATATATGACTTGCTTTCACTCCACKGAGCAGAAAGCACAGTCAGTCAGTGGCTTCAGTACTGTTTGAAATACTTCCTGAACAATGGCTATCCAAGCCTGTCCCATCTATATCTACTATCTCTACACTTACTTCTGTCACTTGCCTCTGGGCATGCAAAGTGACAGATTCCTCTTGGCATGAATATTCTAGATCACAGGGAAGTGGTCAGAATTGGAATACTGAGTAGCAATTACAGTATTAAAAAAAAAAGGCCAAGCATATCTCCTAAGAAAACCAGGAAAATCACAAGTTCCTTTTTAATTTCAGGAGAAGGCTGCTTATATTTGACATGGAAGTCAGCTACATTCATGTGTGTGTCCCTCTGAGAAAAAGACCAAGAAAACAAATTGGATTTTCCCTACCAGTATGATCCTTAGATAAATACACTGGAGTATGCAAAGCATATTAGAACTAGCCTAGCCAAAAGCAAGGAGACCTCAGCATCCAGAATGACTCTACATGGYTCTTTCTTCTGAGATCTAATGGCAGTAAATTCAGTGGCTGTAAAAGTGATCTTGTGGCAGTGGCAGGATGCTGATTTTGACCCCTTTTTAGCTATAGAATAAACCTACTGTATACAGAGCAGCCTAAGAATGGCCTTTGTCCAGGTGAATAGACACTGAGRAAAGATGTCAGGTACTTCCAACCAGAGAAGAACGAGAATGTTTTATACCACTCACTCCTTTTACAGTAGGGCCATATCTCTGTGCCCAATCAAAGGASAGTACAAGCAAACAAACTAAACTGGCTAAAACCTGCAGAATACTAAAACTGGATGTACTCTGTTTSGACAATACCCAAAATCAGAGCTGCTCTGACAACGAATTTCTAGAGTGCAAATAACAATATGAGTACTTCCAGAGTCAACAGTTTCTCCCTTCTCTCTTCACCAAGGATAGTATTACTGTARTCCATGGTTTTATACTGCTTACCTGTGACAGACAGGCCTGACTGGCAGCATAATTGGGTACTCACAACTGGACACCAGACCCTAAACCACACTACCAATTTGAGYGCTTTAAAAAAGCTATTTACATTAATTGAAAAATAATATGTSTCAAAATGAGAAGCAAGTTTATGATACTTTTAAAATATTCCCATTTACTCTGAATCCATTAAAACACACCACTAGTTTACTTGTCAGAAACATTTTAAAATAGATACTAAGATTTCTTTAGGTTTTCCTACCACTTTGTTTCCATGTTTTTCCCAGAAGGGGTCACGCACCTGCCAGGATCACTTTGGTTTGCCCAGCTGCACATTCCTGGGCTGCGCACAGGCTACAGAGCCTTTGSAGGTACTGCCCTCTGCATGGAGCATCTCCTCTGCAGAAGGCATCTCCAGCAGCTCTGTCTGCACACATGTGGCTCTGGCAGTATCTCCAGCAGCTCTGTCTCTAGCTKGCAACTGCTGGCCTAAACTGTGAGGAGTTTGAGCAGGGCACTGTGTGCTCCCCTGGCTGCAGAAGTTCTGGCAGGCAAGYGCTACTGCCGTGGTTTCCAGAGCTGACTGGCACCAGCTGTGACTGCCACAGGGTGTTCATGGCCTTCTCCCATGCAGCTCACACTGCAGTGAGCTCAAACACACTCAAACCCTGCAACTTACGCCTCATACAGTGCCCCATCTGATAAAAACTTGAAGCACTGGTCTTTAATAATATTTGAGCTATAGACACCTATCACTTTTGCCAATATGAGAGATCTCTCAATTCCTTWCAGGCAACAAGTCACTGAGCATTTTTCAAAACAGTTTAACTAAGGGTCTTTTTTACCAGAATTAGAGAATTTTTAGGGGCCTTTGAAGATCATCTAATCCAGCCCCCAAMTATTTTTTACTAATTTTTTTAGCCAACCAAAATTTTTTATCAATATCCAAAACACTCAGTTTTGTTTCTGTGCGATCTTCATATAGAGGCATGGTATTGCCTATGTCTTCTGGGCTTTTCATGGKTTTTTTTTTTAAAGCTTTACAGGTTAGAAACTTCAAAGGTACTCCTAACTTCTTGTAGTTTTTCCCCAGGAAGTAGAAACTTTTCCCTTCAAAAGCGTACTGCGGAATCTCTCTCAAGATTTTTTTTGGTGCATAATGGAAACATATACTCTAGCAAAAGTACTCAAATGTTTCATACTGCTACAYRATTCAGTATTCAAATATCAGGACAYGGTTGCATGTCCAGAGACTTGATACAAGTGTGTGTATCTTGGGTTATTTCCAATGCCAGTAAGCACAATATGTGGTATCCCAAGGAAGAAAAGCCCAGGCTTAAAGAAAGAAATTGAACTTATGGATGAAAGCAAATGGAGAGTTGTAAAAGAGACAAGATGGCACCACAACCTAAAGACCATTTAGTCTATTAACCACACAAAACTCCTTCAAGTAACATTTTCAGAAGAGAAAGGAATKTTTTTGTGACCTTAGTTCCTTGATTAAAGTTTTCATAAAGCATCCAATACAGGAAGATAGTAATGGATTTTAAATCAAAAGTCTGATCATAAATTCACAAACATGAGAGTTTTGGGGGATCCTGCCATAATTCATTTTATGAGGAAAGTGAGTGTCACTAACTTACAATTCTCAACAGATTAACTAAAAAAACATCATACCATTTTTGATCAGGAAAGACAGTATTTCCCAGAGATTAATTAACCTAATTTTATTTTTCAGCATTTGACTCTAAGATCAGTGGACAGTATGTACTAGCAGCAACAAATGCTTCTAGTTTATTTAGTATTTTGCCTAATAGCTTTGAAAAAGATCTAAAACAACAGATACTAAAAAAGAAACAGCAACCCAACTTTCCAGAATTTATTAATTTTAGGAAACTTTAGGTTAAATACTAAATAAGAGACTATTTAGCTCAGGAAAGCAGTATTAATAAGAGTCCTTAAATCTTCAGTTCGCATAACATTAATTATAAGTGTACCTTATTCAAGTGTAGCTTAATTATTCTAAGTAATTGTCACAAAGACAGTGTAAACCTAACTGACACTGAAGAAAATCACCCTCCTAATTTTATTCCAGTGTGTGCACATTTAAAATATGTAATAAGAAGAAACAATAAAATACTATATACTCACTTGGATCAGATTTAGAAAATGTATCTCTGTCCAAAAGATTTCTATAAAAAAAAGAGATAAAAATAATTTTAAGTATAAAAAATTGCAAAATACACAAATCATATACCAGTGCACGTACATTTTTAACATTTTTAATCAAGAGTCAGTTCAGTCTTCTCCCCTCCTAATACACAAGAYTTAGCCAGCACTAACACTAGAGTCAGCTTACATTTCATTTTATTATCCATTTTGGATTTGACCAAACTGTGGCTCAWATACTCCAATACCATGAATCAAAAGACAACCACATGTATGCTATGTTCMCATGTAACAGGCATCAGGAAGAGAAATACCTTTAAATCACAAAAGTCTACCAGAGATTAACTTGCCAGCTCAACCCAAAAACTTTAGGCTTCACTCAAAAGCTTGGCTATGAGATTTCAGAGCCATCAGGAAGTATCTCTAAGAATCTGTCATGGACAAGTAAGGTAAAGAGAACTAATCCATATACAGGACACACCTAGGAATAAATATTGATTTTGTCATGGAATGCAGTCCCAATATCATATCAACACTTCAGCCAGCTGAGAATCATTCACAGATGAACCGACTTAAATTAACAATTCTAAAGAATCAGGTCTGACCAGAAACTATTCTCAGGATAGTTACCAACATTTCATCATTTAAAAAAAAAATTACATTTTAAAAGCTGTCTCAACAGACTAGAAAAATGTTTTGAAAACAGGATGCCATTGAAAAGAGACAAGAAAGAGCTAATAAACTTTGGAAGTTATTAAACTTAAGAGCAAAAATGCAGCATATCTACATGAAGCTGGATATACAGCAGTTTTGTCAAAAACAGTCCTACACATTACAGCTGACCACAAATTGACTGCAAATCAGGACTCTTGTACCTTTGGGAAAAGGCATACTGGAATACACAAACAAAAATGCCATTTTAGACTAATCATCTGTTCTTCATAATACTGACAAACACTCAAGTTAAGCAATATGTTTTGGACACTCCAATTTCTTGCAATCTAAGACAGACAGGGAGCCACTGGAGTTCAGAGAAAACAGAAATAACCAGAGGTATAGAGACTGTATCTGTAAGGGAAAAACTGCTACAAATGGAAGCGGACCTCGATGCAGACAGAGCAAGCAGGAGCAGGTTTAACCATAAACTGAATCTTCTGCACCACAGGCACAGAAGTTGAACTTTATTCCATTGTTTTACCATCTTTCACTGTTAAAGGTGGRAGGCATGATGTGAAATATCCGTTGAATTCAAGAACAGATAGCTACAATTTCTAGGAAAGGTCTTTGATCCTACCCCAGAGCAAAAGGAAGCATTAAATTACCAGTTTATATCCCTTATAGCTGATATTTTAAATAACTAGTAGAGCCTCTTCAAGAGTCACCATTWACTACTCTCATTCAGATCTAAATTACATTATTTTTGTGCTACTGAACAGTGCTGAAAAGCACATTAGTATTTTGTTCAATACAGGTGTTCTAAGTGGTCCAATTAACACTTCAGCAATGAAAAGATACTGTATTCTAAATTTAGGTATTGTGAATCAGTGAACCCAAATCAGTAGTTGACAACAATCACTACAAACTGCCTTAAAAGACAGTACAGCAAGTTTGCAATATTGAAATTGCCAACCCAAAACCAAAATTGCCTCCTATTCCTTCTTAATTATATGTACCTAGATACAATACTAATTCCTGGTAACTAGAATTGAATTACCCCAAAATGAATTGCAGTAAGACCTCAAAATTAGACTTAYATGGAACAAATAGTACATTAGATTTTGGAACAGGCCTCCCATACTCACCATTAGAATTCCAAACAATTTTAATTCCTCTGTATAATGACCATACAGTGACCTTATAATTGCTATGTTAGTGCTTGTCACTGTAGATTAGGATTAAGGAATTTTAGTCATGTTTATACTGAGATAAGGTGCTTTGAGTTCTTTAGATATTTCCTACCTTTTTTGTGCTCCTTTTTAAGTTTTGTTCCCCTCTATTTTCCTATATACAWACTAACATAAAGAGTGCCCTGGTACTGTAAAGCTTAGCCTATCCTGATACTTCCAGCAGCTGCAAAAAGCAGCCACCATAGGAACAGCATAAAAAGAAGGTAARAATCTGTAGATGAGAATCTACAGGTTCTTAAAGAATAGTAAAGAATCTAAAAATAAAGAATCTAATGAGTGAAGAACATTTCTACAGAAGCAGTATCCCTGAAAGGATTGCAAAGGTAGACACCCACTGTATTTAACACTGTATTTCAGGTCAGTTCGTGCAATGAAGTTGTGGTTTTGAACTAGTAAAACTTGCAACACCCTCAATTCAACCCTTCRCACACTTTCCTACAAATAAACAATGTCTTCAGCAAAGTTTGCAGCATGCCTGATTGTCCAAATCAAAAAGAGCCAACCAAAACAATCATGTAAGAACTTGGCAAGCTGTTCAAGCAACGCAGCCAATTTCTAAAGGAACTTTAAAGAAAAAGCACCAACAGGAAAAAAAAAAAAAAGAAGAAGGAAAAAGAAGAGTCTGATTTGGCCAGTAAATAACCTAACACCTCAATAGGCTGCTCAATTTCATTTGTGTGTTTTCATTTCAGGGGAATAACAATCAAAGTGCTCCTTTAAATATAAGAAAATGACACAGTAACTGTGCAGAGGACAACCTACAACAAATGGTAGCACAAAACAGAAATGCAGACTGAATGTATTTCTAGAACTTTAGGTGGTCTTTGTACTCTTAATTTTCAATGGCACTTTCTGAACATGCTSAGTAATACAAAGTGTATTTTTTTAGTGAGAAAACCATTATCTTTGGTAGTAAACTGTTTTGTCTCAGGAAAGCTCACMAACTCAGAAACCAGAAATATCTAAAACTTCTTTTTCTTTCTCCTAACCAAAGTATTGAGAGAAACAGACTATTATTTTAAATGAACTTGGAGAGTATATTTTTTGTCTATGTCCATTAAGCCTTGCAGATAAAGAATGCAAATAGAAAAGGAATTTCTAAAAATTATGAGAGAGGGGGAAAAAAACAAAACTTTTTTTCTTGAGAAACATGCATATCAGACACCTATAGCAAGGAAGYCTGGGAAGATCTGTGCAGAAAGCCTTACTCTACTAGCACAGATCTTGCAGGAATTCATTTTGCACCTGCCCATTCTGGTGTGGAGCTTCCAAAACAGTTGCAACAGCA
Organism: Cardinalis cardinalis; assembly: GCA_014549065.1. Classification (NCBI taxonomy): domain Eukaryota; kingdom Metazoa; phylum Chordata; class Aves; order Passeriformes; family Cardinalidae; genus Cardinalis; species Cardinalis cardinalis. The sequence goes on from JACDOX010000028.1 coordinate 555,535, forward strand.
TGGATGTCTAAGGGGAAAAAATTAAGAGGAGCCATGGCAAYAATACTGGAAATGCTGGGGTAATTTTTTTTTCTTTATAATGAGAGCCATTTCCCCAGGGTGGGAAAGAAAGAGATCATTAAATAAGATAAAGTTAAAACATATTTATCTTTGTTTGCATAGTTTCATAAACTCCACAAAAATGTATCAAAATAACAGTCCAGTGCTCAAGAAGTTTTTTAGAATAGAATGTTTCAGTCAGAAGGAGCCTGCAATGATCATCCAGTCCAAAGGCCCAACCACTTCAGGGCTGACCAAAAGTTACAACCCATTATTGAGGGCAGTGCCCAAATGCCTCTTAAACACTGCCAGGCTTGGGGCATCAACCTCTCTAGGAAGCCTGTCCCAGCACTGGACCACCCTCTCAGTAAAGAAATACCTCCTAATGCCAACTGTTTTGTACTGTTTAACCTAAAACAGGACACATGTACAAATCAGATGCTTCACTGATCTAGTCAGCAGTGGTGGCTCACCAGGAACCATCACAGGCTTTGCTGCTTCCTACAATCTCTAACCCATTATGCACTATGCGTATGTTGTCAGATGTATGCTAAAAAGTAGCAATTATTCTCCTTGTCTACATATACTTTCAAATCTGATTTTATTTTAGTGATCAATATCTTAACTTCCTTCTCTGTACGTTTTTTTTAAGCCTTTTTTACACCAAGCTGATAAGCAGAATTAAATCCAATTCCCCTGTCAGAAATCATAGAATTCTGGCCTTGAAGAAGAGACCACAGTAACTACAGAACTGAGCAGTTTAAAATCTGCTTTTCTAGAAATTTTTCAAAAATTAAAAATCTGTATTGACTGGAAAAATACTTACTTTGCTTTCAACAGCTCTGACATCTTTAATGATGAATCTGTGGTTCACTTCAGATTAATTTGTCAAAATCTCTCTGGGTACGATAGCTTTATGTTTCTCTTCCTTTTCAGACTTACATTTAAATGCATGCAAAGATTTCTTGGTTGTGAAATAAAGCACTCAGCAGTTTGCAAACACAGAAGTTGGCTACCCATGCGAAACAATTTTTAGAGAATATACATTTTCAGTGTATCATATTTGTATTATATATTATAAGCACACACTACTTCTCTCAGACTTTTATCAATCCATGGGGAAAGGAATTGTCCCTAGTTCATTAAATAAAAGCATTTCTGTTTCCCTCACTTAATGATGGGCCCACATCACTTTTTCACAGAAGATCCTGATAACGAAAGGAACATCCTAATCATTTTAATGTGCAGAACAACACCCATTGTACTACTAATTGTAACATAACTGTATTATTACCTAGTAGGCACTACCCCTCAACCTTAATGGCACCACTGAGCTTGCAAGGATCAGTCCTAAGATGATGTATGATCCAAAGAGTCCACTCAAGTGAAGAGCCCACTTGACCTACCTGCAGAGTAATTGCACAAATTACTCAGTGGCAGCTTAAGCAGCCACCCTTCCACAGCTATTTACCCTCTCCTTCTCCATTCTGTCAGAGCACAACAAAGCCAGCTATTAGCCTCCAGATCTCTAGATTCTAAACGCCCTGGACCTAACAGCAGATCAGACAATTTCTCAGAATTTTACATTATTGTCAAAATAACTAGTTTTCTTACAATAGGCTCACAGGTGAGACAACAGTGACTCTCCTGACTAACAGGCAATTAGGATGACCTGTTCATTTCTGTTCAAACCATCTCCACTCTTCGGGGCACTGGAAGAACCAGAAAGAAAGCAAATATATCTCTGATGTGCAAGCTTAAGAAAACATTCACAATAACTCTTCATAACCTCTGGAGAAGTAATTCACCAGAAAACAAATAATTTTCAGCCTCACAGTAACTTTCATTGTCAAGCTATATTGATTCAGAAGCCATAAGGGAAAAAAGAAAGGGAGAAGCAATGAGAAGGGTAAGATCAGCAGTGCTTCCATGAGTTTTAACACAACCCACAGAAAGCCATCTCTGGCTAGATGTACACAAACAATTTTAGGATGAAACCTCTATTAAAACTGCTGATTGCTGCTGAGGGTTAAAAAACCCCAAAGGAATTGCCAAGTTTATTTACTCTAACACAGCAATAGTTTTACAGGAATTCTGTGGAACAGATGGAAAGTACTGGGTTATAAAAATATATTTGCGCAGACGAAACAGACCTAAACATAATCTTAGACTATCCCAGTTTATATTAAAAAAAACCCCAAACAATTAGTACTGTCATAAACTGGTGGAACTCTGCTTCAGTACCACCCCAAATTCTATTTGAAACCAACAGAATAAACCATCCACATTTATGTTGTTAGGGCTGGSCAGGTAAACAGTCTCTGGCTCTGAGCTTCTGGTGCTGAATCCTGGGAAATGGCACTAATGACTGCTGGTGGTCAAAAGAGCTTTTCAATCTAGAGTCAACTCACCACTCCTTTCCAGTTACTTTCACTCAGACCATCCAAATCCATGGATATGCTGCCCTCGGTGAGATCTGATTTCTTTAGGAATGTATAATACATCTAATACAGTGTTTCATTAATGTACAATAGCATATAAAACCTACAGATTGGTTTTGTAGTTTTTCTGAAACAACTTTTTAAAAGGTATACCTCAAAGAAGTAATTTTAAAAGGAAATACATGCCATCAGTGTAATATTCATCCTTTCTCTGCCAGTGCAGGACTGTTGGTCACTGAGCCACTGCTCAGACGGCCAGATAAAAAACTGAGAAAAATAATACTACCACAGAAAGTCTTCATAAAAATACACAAAATTATTGCACATTTCCTAGATCTTTTCCTGCTGCCAGGCCTTCCTGTATGCCACCTTTCTGAAGCCTAGGACAGCGGGCTTCAGCTGGGGGAGGGTGTTACAGTGAGCCACCCATCAGTGTCCCACCCCCTGTCTGAGGACAACCATGAAGTTTTCAGTGGTGGCAGGGGAGGAAGAGGTGGTCTCAGGAGTATGATGTTGATGACTTCTTCCCCCCAMCTCCAAGGAGCCCCAGCTGAGTTAACATGCCCTGACTTCATTCATCTGCAACTCCATTCTRCATCCACATTTACTGTACACCACATACAGCCTGTATGACATCTGCTTGAGATTGCTCCTTCATCACTTTTGGTTTTGCCCAGCTCCCAAACTGCACTTCTTTACCAACCACTGGTGACCTCTTTACAGCACCGGAGTCCCCAGCAAGGGGGACATCCTGAGTACCCTCTCCTCACCCTCTGCTGCCACRCTCCCATCCTGTGCCCCCACTTGCAAAGCCTCTGCTATCACACTGTTACAATGCTCCTCTGCACTGCACCATTCTGTCAGGGTCACAAACATATCATTATACACATAATGACTACTTRCTACTACTATCTGCTGAAGGAAATATGGTTACACCACACAATTATACAAGGACAAGCCAAAAGGAAACTAACTAACCAGTAGTCACCCAGTAACTAGAAAAAAGAGAGCAGGTTTGGGTYTGCAGCTAAGTAAAAAACCAAACAAAGCTCCATGTAGGCAAAGGCACGTTCAGACAAAACCTGACAAGTCCTGACACTCCCAAGGTTGTGTGAAACCTGAAGCCTGCATGAGAACTGACATGTTAAAGGTTAATGACTCAAAAATCAGATTTGCAAAAGCAACAGGTGCTTTGCTGAGGCCAGATTCACACCCCCTAAACAAAGGGGAGAAGAAGAATTTTTGGGTGTGTGCTGAAACCATTGGTCTTCTAAGAACAGCCCAGGTGTAGAGGAGGGGCACACCCAGCCACCAGAGGATGAACACACCAAAACATAAAGGCCAGTAAGAAGCAGATCCTGCAGGGTGGGGTGATGCTTTTTATCATGCCAATGTCCTCTCCTGATGAGACTCAGGTGTAAAACCACCCCCTGGGGGAGGTATCGGGACACTCACAGGTAAGCCTGAAGGTATTAATTCCTTCTGGTAAGTCACAACTGGCTCRACCTGTGCAGTCATGAGAAACAGTGGTCATGTCTTAGAAAGGGCCACAAATCTTCCAAGTCCCCTGGAGCACCCCCAGACTGTGCATGATCCACAGTATTTCACMGTGTAAGGCTCCACTCCCAGGGGAGGCACCTGGGCCTTCCCACCTGAACATTTATTAACCCATTGAACCTTTTCTTCCCACCCAACACTTCCCTGTATTTCCTCCCACTCCAAACCACAACAGGGGGACTTCTCCAGCCCYGACAGATAAAGACCGTGACCACAACTTTGCCCAAAAGACATCAAAATTGCAACRATTGAGTCTCAGTGCTGGATCCATGGTAGACATCTTTCCTCTTCTTTTGTACTCTTACCCCATCTTTCTTTTCCTTGTATATTTTCCTAAGTGATATTTTTATACCTTTTATATAATTATATTTCTATAAATAATAAACAAAGAAGATACATACCTCCTTTCCAATGTAACCAAACTGTTCTGAAATAAACCAGCCATGTGTATACACACTGGTCATTCAGTCTTGTTTCACTTTAATCCACCACGAGGGATCTATCAAGAACTTTCAGTTACCCATTTCAGGGGTGGGTTAAAACAGCCTGTCCCTTGTRTGTGGAAAATCTCTCCATGAAAAGCCACTGTCCAGGAAGGAKACAGAGGAATCCTATGCCATTATTTGAATAAAGGGAGAGAGTCTGCCTGGCCACACGAGCATGGGGTTTCTCTCTTGAGATTTCAGAGGACACAGCCCCCTTCTGTCCTAAAATCCCAGCCACATGTTGACCTCTTCCCTTCCCCAGTGGCTGCAGTACTAGGAAGGTACAGCCTTCCCAAACCACCTACCACATTCCCCCTTTGAACATGTCATTTTCCTCCAGAGTTTAGAAATTTGGGCTATGTGGGTTCTGCAACAGACTTTGTGCTGACCCATTTGTCTATTACTCTTAAGTTCGGGAGTCAAACTGTCTGGGCTGTGCAGCTTGAGGTTGGCAGAGGCACTAAGACCCATTTCAAAGACACTGACTCCCATTTTTCCTTAAGATATTCACCCATGGAACTGTTTGTAAAGACACCAGCATCCATCTTTCCATCACTAGCTGTTGCTAGACAGAACCTATAGTGCAAACAATCTCCTTTAAATTCTCTTAGTCACACTGCTGCATGCTTAAATTTCAAACAATACAGACACACMGGTGAAAACTAAACTTGCASTCTATCAGGAATGCATCTCCATGACTATGGACACTATAAACCATTAATGTTTTTTCTCATCTGAAACCAGCTGGTTCTCTAGGCAGTATCATTTCAAAKAAAAAAACAATGTAAGATCAACCTTCTGTTGCCAGTCACATAACCACTCCATGGACTTTTAATCCAATCTAGAAACACATACACAAAGAAAGCAGAAGATGAATACCAGGCTTACAATCAAAATTAATTTTACATTCTATATTTTTACTATACAGAGTTGAATAATACAAGSTTGAATAATTCGTTATGAATATCTCTTTTATCGTTATATCTTTCTGTGACAGAGACTTCTAACWATTTATTAATATTAAAAAAAACCCCAGAAGGTAAGTATGATGGCTGGGGAGACAAGATCTTGCCAGAGATYCATGCCTAGGGCAGTCAAAGTTATACTTAAACATACTTTCAGGTATTGCAAACACTTGGAAGTGGCTGGTTAAGACTTTCTACTACCAAACAAAAAGAAAAATTCTGAAGTGGCATGCTTTGTTCGTTTGTGCAAGAAACTTGAAATTGAATTATTTCAATTACTAAGAATAGGGGTTGCTTAATTCCATTCAGCTCATTCATTAATGTTAGATTCTGTACAAATTGTGAAGTGGCATAGGACTGATCCAAAACAGGCATGGACAACCAACTGTGTTCCTGTCGAATTAACTGTGACAGGTGTTTATGGTGCCTTTATGCACATAATGCCTGTTGTGGGAACACAGGCAGTGTAGAGTTTATCCAACATAAATCCAGACCAATAAAGACACACTGCCTGATTGAACATTAAGCCTTTCAAAGCACTATTATCATAACAAAYGTCCTGAATTAGCAAAGTGACCCTGTACTTTGTCAATATTTTAAAACCGTCTTTCCAATAACYATGTCATCTTTGATACACTACTAGAAGTCAAAATGATCAAACTACAGCTTCACTTTCCTACAGATATTAAAAAAACACTCTCAATAAGATAATTCTGATTGATAAGTCCATAAATAAGTATWAACATAAGATACAATAAAACTCTTGACTTTTTTATTAACATAAGACCGCAGAACGGCTGCAGAATTATCAGGTACTACAGGAAAAAAGCCTAGGCCTGTATACCCAGTAACCATGATAAACAGAAACCATCATTATACAGATCAGAAAAAAAAAACCAAAAACAAAAACTTGAACCCATTAAACTACACTGAATTTTGTATGCTTACACAAATCACAAACTTCAGGATACATAACCACAGTCTTGCAGCTCTCAGCCTTAGATAAACTACTTCAGTCAACACACAGTAACAGCACTAACAGAGGGGGAAGATGGGAACAGAATATGGAGTTTTTCCAAGACTTAACTAGATTGGAATCAGTGGAGGACATCAACAGAGGGAAAAYGAGATGACAGGTATATGGCCTGAAGCTTACCTGAAGCTCACAGAAGAGCACAAGCTTACACACACAGCTGGTAAGAGAAAAGTCCTGTCTAGACAGAGGGTTATAACCAGCACGCAGTGCAAACACCCCTGTAGAGGAAGAGGAATCTTTGGGCTGGAAAGCATAGTGAGTAAAAGGAGGGAGTGCAGCCTATTTCCACTCTTTCACACAGACTGCAGGGACAAGGTCTTGGTCCTTCACCACWCGACAATTGTGCAAAATTATGTCAGGCAGCGACATAAAGGTTACATGGCAGGTGACAGTAACATTTTCATCAGATCATAAATGCCCTTCAGCACATGTGATGAAGGGAGAGACAGAGTGCAGAGGGAGATGGCTACTATAGCAATTGATCCAGACAACAGTGGACAATTACCAACACCAGAGGATTCTCTGGGATACAGATGTAAATTCTTCTGCCAGATTAGAGCTGGCTCTTGACTCAAAGACTTCTGCTTCCTGATAAACTACATCTTAGAGAGTCAGGAAAGAATTGTGAAGTTTTTATTTGATAGGCACTGAGTAGTAATAAGTAGAATTAAATTATTTTCTTCCTTTTCTAGCATTTTTTAAAGTTACAGCTAATGCTGGCATTCAAAAGCTATGAGGATGATATAAAAAACTTTTAGTCATAAAGAGCATTGCCTGACAACCAAAACACTTCTACATTTTACAATTTTCAGAATTTCTCATCCCATGAGATGCGTTTCTCCTAAAGGCTACCTGATGTGACCCTGAAGCTAAACCAGGATGACTTGGAGAATATCAAGTAGTGCAACGCCATCTGCATAGTACTGCATCTGGATACTTTGGCAACACTGGCAGTATGGGGATGCAGGCAAATTGGGAAATGCTGACAAATAAACCACATGGAATTGAGAGCTAAAGGAACAGAAACTGTACCCTTACTGAATAAGAAAGACAGAAAGACAGAACAAAGGGAATAAAGTCACAAATTTACTTTTTAGGACAAACAGTGGGCACTGCTTCATTGACCACAAGTTACACTACCTGCACAAACTGGAAGAACTTCCCTCATGTCCTCCAAGAAAAACAAGCAAAAACCCACAAAAAAACAAACAACTCGCCCAAAAACCCCCACAAAACATCACCACAACAACAAAAAACCCCAAAGCCAAACAAAAAGAAAAATCCAAGAAAAAAAATCTAGGAATAAATGATAACTATCAACTAACAATTGTTGATGTAAATTAGTGACCACATTAGTCCTACAACTCTTCAAATATCAAGGAAAAAAACCATCATGACCCAAACTGTTGTTAAAAGCATTTCTCTCCAGGTATTAAGGAATACACAACTGCTAATTATTACAGAATTTTCAGCATTCTCTGAATTTTGCAGTTTGCTCTTGCAGTCTTTCACAATTTCATTTAACACCACATTTCACAAGCTTTAGCCAATGAATGTGTTTACAGATGAATCACAAATGTGTTAACCATTAATCTCTGCCCTAGTGTCACTCATTTTATACTCTGCTCTGAAGCATAATTTTGTAATCAAAAAGTGTCATCCAGCACATACAGAAGAAAGGAATCTCCATGGAAATTCCCATCCTTCTGCACTTGACATCAAGACAAATGAAAAAGTTTTAACAAAACTGACGTGGCTTTTAACAACATCTACAGAGAAACTGCTGCTGTAAACTATATACTGAAATTAGTTACAAGTAAGGTCAGAATCGACTGACTCTGTTCTATACCTGCATTTCTATGTAACTRTCTGATGGATTACTGTGAAACATGGCAGGTATACACAAATGATACCGTACTAAGTGAATTGGGTCAAATTCAGCATAAGTGCTCCGACATCTGTAACTGTGACAGGCTATCTGAAGAACTTAAAAGTAAAGTAAAGGTCCTGGATTGTTTTTACACATTACAGCACACCCTTCCTCCGACAACAGTYGGTGCTTGTGAACCTTGCAGAGACAGCAAGTACAATGGGCTGTTTATATGTCAGTCTGGTGACTGTTTCAGTATTAAAAGATTAATCTTACTCTATTCCTCACTGCTTCAGCCTTCTTTTGAAATTCACACTTGATAAAACATCAAATCAGACTTTATTTACTAAGGAAAGAGGAGGGAGTGGTCTGACAATTTAAGTTTAGAGCACTGCCGTTCTATCGTGGTAGTAGTACTGGGAAACAGCAACATTATAAAATGGGGAGCTACATTACAAAATGAAGCAACGGATTGTAGAAGAAACTCGGTCGCATTTCCCATCAGGAAATACACGGACAGTTCAAATTTTCCGCTAGAAGCTGCCAACTCTGCTGGCGAAAGGCGTCCCCGCTTTGTAACTACTAGGAAATACTTAAGGAAGTCGGGGAATGTGAACGAAGACACGAATAAAAAASCGCACAAATAAAACTATTTTTAGACCTCTAATGGGAAAATCTCTGCATCTCGGGAGAATACAGGACTTTTGAAATACCGATAAACAAGCGTCAAAGGAACAAAACCACAGACACGACATTAGGCGTTACGGGTTGGCAATTTCTCGGCAGCAGCGTTACGATAAAACATGACGAGGCAACAAAACACGCCAGTACTCCTAAGTTTTGCAAGAGAGCCTTGAAGAACCCGTGACAGGATTGCTGCGGACGGAAGGTCTCCGTCCCCACCACGGCGCTTGGGACAGCTCCAGAAGTTAAACACCTGCCGGGTAACGCGGACTGACTCTCGCTCCGGCGGCGGCGCGGGCAGGGTGCGGGGCGGCGGCAGCCGYYGCCCGTCTCGGCAGAGCCCGGAGCCGCCGCGGGAGCCGGCGCTTGGCCCCCGGGCCCGGCGGCAGCGCCCTGCGGCGGACACGCCCGGTGCGCGGCCAGCGGGCTGCAGCGGGCTGGCAGCCGGCCCCGGGCTGCGCCCAGTTCTGCCCGAGGATGCGCCGGCATCCCCGGCTGCCCGCGCTCGGCACGCCCCGAGGGCAGGGGCGAGAGCGCCTCGCACAGCGCGGGGCAWGCGGAGGGCGTCCCGCACTGCCCCTCTCGTGCCCGCTCCGCTGACAAGCCCGGGACGAGCGGCCCGCGCCCGTCCGCCCCCTCCGACGYCGCGGGGCGAGCGGGTGGCGCGGCCGTGAGCCGGCTCCGTACCTGCAGGACACGGAGAGCTCCACCTTGGTGGCCGGGATGCTGGAGCTCAGTACGTTAAAATCCCCCACGGACGCCATCTTCGGAAGCCCACCGCTTCTGCCCAGCTCCTGCTGCCCCGCCGGCTTCCCCAGCCCGAACATGGGACAGAGCGGCGCGGGCGGGAACRAGGGACGGACGGACCGACGGAGGGAGGGACGAGGCGGCGCCTGCCGGCCTCCACAGCGCGGTGCCGCTGCTGCCCGTGGCGCGGAGCCCGCTCCGCTCCGCACTTGCGGGACGCGCCCGCCGGCTGGAGCGGCGAGGCGGGAGCGGGCCGTGACGTCACCGCCAGCGGGAGCCGCGCGTGCCCGCCCCGGGCGCGGGGAGCCCGACAGCCCGAGCGGGGACACAGCGGAGCCCTCAGGGSAGCGCGGCACCGGGACCGCCGCCACCCCACGGCGGGCGGGGCGGAGAAGTGCCCCGCTGGAGGCGTGCCCAGGGTGCGCTCCCGAGCGATTTCACTCCCGCGCCTCCCCGGTCTCTTCCCTCCTGAGCCCTGCACGGAAACTCCCGCTCCGCCCCGTCCCGCAGGCTGTCCGGGGAGTCTCCTCCCTGCGCATTAGTGAACGAGGGAGCGCCCCAGTGTCTTCCCCTTGGTTTCTGCACGGGAACTCCCGCGCCGTTCTGTCCCGTTCCGCGGGCTGTGCGGGGAATCCCCTCCTGCCGCGTTAGTGCGGGTTATAGATGTGCGTGTGCGGGTCCCTGCGCCCCGAGCAACCGCAGCGGCGCCTGGGGACAGCGGCTGCGGGCCGCACTCCAAGGCCGGGCGCGGGGTGCCCCTCCCGGGGCTGCCCCACCAAAGCGCGAGGTCGGCGGGGCAGGGCCGGGGCGCGGGGCAGGGCCGGTGCCGCCAGGGGGCGCGGCCGAGCGGCCGGGCAGGGCAGGGCAGGGCAGGGCCGGGCCGGTGAGGGCTCCGCGGGCGGCAAAGGGAGCGCGGCGGCGGTGTCTGCCCTCGGAAGGCTTACAGCCCTTCCCAGTRCAAAACAGGCCAATTTACCTCGGTTACTGCTTGCACTGACACACTGAAAAACGGGGGCTTCACTCTTTCACACGTGTGCAGACCCATTCCTTTTTTTTTCCAAGACCACTAATCCAGTTGCTCTGAATCTGTTCATAGTAATTCACAATAATCRCGACAATTCCATCAGCTTGTATGTAATGTGTTTAATTTGTATCCATTGTTAYGGCATCTAAGTAGTCCCCAATATTTATTTCTCATCATAGAAGTTTGAAGAGAGATAGAAGTGCTTCCATTTCTATGTCACAGGTGGGAAGTWAATGCACAGGCATATTAAATGCCATGTCTGTAGCTACACAAGATGTAGGACAGGTCAAAGTCCCTGAAAATGATATACTGAAACCCGAAATCATGTACKGAATTCCTCTACTCCTCTGTCTGTTGAGAGCTTTACATATAGCAATAAAGAAGTTTGATGTGTTTATGTGTAAAAGAAATGTAACTCCAAAGCCACAAACATTACCAAAATACATTCATTTTGAATTTCATTTCTAGGTTCTTGTTGCTGTAATTCAAGTTCAATGCTTGATCTCAGGTAGTACATCATAATAATGGTAAGAGAACCTGAATGTCAACACCTGGTTAGCTCAGAGCAAAGAGAAGGAACTGCAGTGGGAATGCAGAAGACAGTAACATGTTCTTGTGTCCAGGAGATACATTCCCTGTGCACAGCACACATCTGAAACACAACTCCAGTGGCAGAAACTCAAGGAAGATACCATGGATATTTTATTCAGAAACTTCTGACCACATCCCAGGTCTAATCTTCTGGCTCTTTGTTTTCAGGAGGTTATCACCTGAAATCTCATTTCTTTATTTTCATTCTCTTGTCCAGAGCAATTTGTTAAGCACAGAGCAATTTCTCATCAGATATCTCCAAAGTACTTCCTCTTAAACCAATCTGTCTGAAGTTCTCAGTACAGCCAAGAAACCTCATACCTTCACAAGTATTCTAGGTATGTCTGCAGGCAGCCAAAACAGTAAGCCTGCATTGCATAAAAAAGCCAAACCACAAAAGCCAAACAAAAAAACAAGAAGGAATTTAGTTCACTGCTGTCTTTGTACAGTGATGTGAAGGGATGGGTGTAGGACCAGTGCTGTTTTGAGCGGCTAATGCTGAGTACAAATAAGCTACTAGATGACTAAAAGCTGAAGAACAGTTTTTGAGAAAAAAAACCAAACTGTTTTTCAGCTTTATAATACAGTTCCTCCCTCTTATAATCCACTATAAGGATCTAAACATGATCAGTGTATCSCACAGGGCATGGCATGAATAACTGAAAAAGTATGAAGAGTTACTAGAATAAGGATAGTACATCACTATAAATGATATAGCTGTTATAATTCTATAGATGGAATTTAAATTGTATCATGTAAGTGTGACATGATCTTATATTATTCTCTACTAATCCACTTTACTTTTGATGACGTGGGGGTTTGTTTTGATCCTTTTTTATATTATCTGATCTTAATATTTTATTCTACTTAGAAAAATGGAAATTGTTGGCAATTGCTGATTCCATAAATAGAGCACCCTATGAAAATAATGGAGGAGTTAAGGAAATTCAAGTCTTCAGTGTTGCTGGGGAGATATCCATCTTCTCTCATCACACTTATAAAGGCACAACTATTTTGTCTTTTAATGTTTCAGCTTAGAGTAAGTACATAGTTCTCATGCACTGAGAGTGATTTATATGGGAAAAAGAAAATAAAAACTAAACCAAGRGGTAGTTGAAAGATAGGCACAAATGGGACTAAATATACATTATTATCATTACAGAGAGGCACCTTGTATTTTCTCGTTCTTAAATGGCACTAAGGTGTGGGGACTGGAACACTGTCCAAGTATTAGGACAGAGGCAGTTTTAGTATCTGAAATTTATGTACAGAATGCCTATCAGATTACAGTGCAAAAAGAAACATAAGAGCTGTGTGTGGTATATGGTAAGCTGACATTTGGATGACATCAGYGACTCTGAAAATTTTGCAATGGAAAGCAGGACATATTTTCCTTGCTTTCTTTTGTGATTGTTACTTTATTATTACTAGCTGTTGCTAATTATCAGATGCCTACATAACTTGTTTCAATACCTGCAACCTAATTTAAGGAATGAGGGATATATTTGCAGTAATTATAGCATAAACTACGAACAAACTAGAGATTCCAGAATAGCTGTAATGCGTAACACTGGATGATTGCTTTAAAACATCACAGCTTCCAGGTTTCAGCAGCGTAATTGAAGCCGAATGCCACAGGATGCAAACATTGATTACTTCCCTCCACCCCCTCAGCTTTCTGCCATTATTAGACATCTCAAAAAAGAAGTTTTATGATTAAATCTTTGTACTACTAAAAAAAAATAAACCACACACAGACAAATCTGTAGGAAGTTAAGGAACTGGAAATGGCATCTATTCTAGTTATGTGATAGAATAGGTGGATGATTATAGAAGTGAGCTTAGAAGTGAGTTGCAGCATTATTGGAACAGAATAATGGGACTACAATGCATTTTCATGACAATGACATGCCTACTCAGTCTGTRTTTGTGATGAACATATTCCCTTGTTCTTCTTCAAGCATCCATTCAATAGATCTCTCAAGTAACATTAATCAGATATCATATTTTTATCATGGATGCCACCAAACTGTTTCTTTCAAGACTCTGAAGAATGGGGTGAACTTAGCCATRACTTGGTTCTTTCTGATAACTGAACACAGCCCTGAAACAATTCCAATATCCTAATGTACACTGCAGTTTGAGAATTGTTATATCCTTCTTTCCTGCCTTTCATTAATATAGTTAATTTCCTCCTTTGCTAATGCTGATTGTTTCAATCCATWGAACAAAGACAAGGAATTTAGCATTTGCTGGGACCAGTGAAASCATCARTGCCACCATCACTACTGGAACCATYGGCAGGAACTGTGGCTGAATACAGACTACAGGCTTTAAAAACCATCTGTAATAGAACATGCTGATGGATACATTCAGTCCCTTWATTCTTCGAGGATGAATTATCTCCTATAACTCCATGATTTTGTGATCTGCTTTCAAAACACACAAATACTGATGAAGCTTTATTTTTGTGAAAGTAAAGTCTAAAGGAGGTGTCAGACTCAGAGGTTAGACATAAAGAAAAAGTCTCCACTTCTTTCAGGGTTTCACTTTAAACACTACTTTTTCAAGGGCTAGGGTATACAGTCTCACAGGTGTCAAAAAGAATACATTTCTTCTTCTTTTTAAAAAGAATCTAGGTCTTCTGTGTTTAAAAGCCTTTGAAACCTATCCTCGGTGTCTGCATAGGAGCACCTCTGTTGTGAGGACCCAGAAAACCTTGTCACCATGGCATAAGYGTGAGGAAGGTTAGTGAGTCATCAGTGCAGAGACAGCTAATCATTTCACCCTTTCTGTACCATGATGAAATTAGTGATGCTTTTGTTTGTGTACCTCTCTACTCTTTCCATGCAGAACAAAATCACAAAGTATAAATAACACTTCCCCTCTTCATACGCACAAAGGACAGCCATCCAGCAAATACTCTTGTCTCTCTATATTATATTTATTTACACTAGAACTATGTTATGTATCAAAGTACCTTTAGCACTACATAATTTTCCTRTGTTATTTCAAATTTTCTTCCACTTTGATCCAGCCAGAAGAKAGAGATCAGCAGCACAACCAAAAGGCTCCTTCCTGCCACATCCTAAGTGTTCTTCCATAGAATCAGGTTAAGTAGTGTCAGTTCCTGACACAATTTTCAGTTAGTTCAAGAGCTCTTCAAAATGGCAAAGACTGCTGAAACATTCTCAGAGTCATCCAGGAGGTGTAATGGAATCCATTTCACATCTCACACTTAGTACTGCACAGTAAGRTCTCTACATCTATGAACAGAGGAATTTTAAATCTACTGAGCACTTTTTCTGGCTCTCAGAGTGAAGCAAGTAGTGTGGAACTCAAGTTCTAAAAATGTGAATTGGGAGTATTTTTAGAACAGGCTTCTAACTGTTAACAAAGTCAGATTAAAGTTCAGAACTTCAGGTTTCATTTTAAAGGACAAGGAAAATTGATTAGATGGTTTTGGGTGAAAAAGTATTATTCATGCACCTTCAACTTAGCATTGGCCATCCAGATTTCTTTTGTAGACAGGCTGCCATAAAAATGTAAGTGTGCATTTTAAATAATATTTCAAGAAAGACAGTTTATGACTGGCTCATGGTAGCAGTTAATTCCAGGTTCTGCTAAACTAAGTGTTTACTGTGGCAGGAAGGATGGAACAAGAAGATTGTCTGCCTACAATTAATTTCAAAAATTCTGAATAAAAATGTTTTTTTCAATGAACATAAGATTAGACAGCCCCAAAATGAAACCTCAAGATGTTTGTGACAAGATTAGCTGAACAATTCAGGGAAGGATTTTAGTCTCAGAAGAGGTAGAGGAGAATCTACTTCTTGCTCTTCAGTTATTTCCCATGTTCTTGGATTACTCTTGATGACTGGAATTATTTTTTCCTTCCCTTCCACGCCCAGTCACTTCTAGGCCTTCCATATTTCTAAGAAATATCAGCTGTTTTGCAGAAAATATTTGTTTGTTACAAATCTTTTAGGAATAATATGTTTCACAGTTTCTGCCTAATCTKGACCCATATCTTTTCCCTTAGCATGCTTCCAGAATATTCATAAAATCAATGCCACCATTAGCAATACATCTTGGGAGGCCRAGTCTTCATATGTAACACTTTTTRTCAGGATGCAAAACCCTTCTGTCCTGGTTTAGGGCAAATTTGGGGAGAAGCCTCTGAATGGGGTCCCTCTAGAAAGCAAATTCATCGGCCCCTCCCTCAAATGGTTTGGGAAAAATATTTCCTTGAAGAAAAGTGGAAAAAACTTGTTTATTTAACAAGCAAAGTTTGTTATTTAACAAAGCTTTGTGAATTTGGCTAATGCAGAAGAAATTAGCACATAGCCTCTACAATTTAACTGTATGTTATCYAGTTATTTTCTTCATAGCAACTAAAGTCAAACTCAGTTATTTTAGGAAAAAAATCATTACAGCATTTCTGAGCCCAACAGCAGCAATGCCCAAACTGCTACATCCTCCTCCATCCCCCAGGTGGTGGCTTCAGTACTCATGCACGTGACTTTGTTTATTTCCTGATAACATCAAGGAGATATTGGGTCATCCTGTCGCAGACATCTTTTRTGAAAAATCTTTTCTTTAGGATTTTTTCTTCTCAGAAGCTAAGAGGCCTCAGAAACAGAATGTAAACAATGGTTATCTGCTGCTGTGGAATGCAACAGGTGGATCCATGATTGGTCTCCTGTGGATGTTTGGATTTACYGACCAGTCACGGCAGAGCTGGCTCTCGCTCTCTGTTTCAGCCAGCTGCCTTTGTTATCATTCATTCTATTCTATTCTTAGCTTAGCCTTCTGAGGAAACCTTTTTTCTTTCCTTTTCTTTTTAGTATAGTTATAATGTAATATATATATATATATATAATAAATAATAAATCAAGCCTTCTGAACATAAAGTCAACACTTTCGTCTCTTCCCTCATTCAAGAGCCCCTGTGACCACGGTCACATCATGCCATTTTAGACATGGAAGAAATCAGTAACTCTGCCAAAATAGACACCAATTTAATCTTTGTGAGTAGATTACAACACAGATATCAAGCACAAATTGCCTATCTATTACCTACCTGCAAATATTCAGACAAATGTGTACMCAGTGAGGGGGATGACCTGGACTAATCTGGATAAGTGTTGGATCCACTGCTTGTCAATAGTCACACACTTGAACTCACATGAATAAATACTYTGGATGATATATCAGCTTCACTTATCATTTCATCTTCCCAGAAGGATCCTTGTGGAGTCAGGGTAACACTACATATTCTAATTAGCCAGCAAGAAGCAAACCCAAACTTTTCTGTCAATTGCTTTTTAACAGTTTTATTCACAAATTTCTCAGTGTAAGCCAAGATRGTGGAATTTCAAAAAACTTGTCACCAAATGTGCCCATACCATTTCAATGGCTTCCTCATTCTGAAAGAAAGTAGTGGGTGTTTCTGTGTTCCTTCAARGATCAGTGAGATCCCAGGATGTTGCCAGGCTCCTCCATGTACTATTTTTCATACAGTCAGGCTTACAGTGAAGCTCTGTCCCAAATTAATTTTGAAGGCTGCATGTGATTTACTTTATTGAATTCTTGATTATTTTTTTCCCCAAGATTGTACTTGTTTTGTGGAAGAAACCGACAAATGTCCTTTGGGCAAAAAGAGAACATGGTTCTATTTTCAGAGAGGAAAAACTTCATGGCTCCTTAAGACTTTCTGTCATATTTGATAATTCACTGTTAGACACAGAACCAGAAAGCATAAGCCTCTCCCTCACAATGGGTTCCTATGGTCTGGGTTCTGGAAAGAGGAGGAATTGTCTGGAAAGATTTGTGAAATCATGTGAGGATATAAAACATTCTGTTGCCCAGCTGAAAGATTTTATGAGTGGGTAACAGATCTCACCAGTACTATCTGTGATGTTGATTTGGCTTCTGCAGTTGATTTTATGCCACTACCTATAAGGACTCAAGCACCAATAACTGCTTGAGAAATAATAGGAATATCATGAAACACCTCCACTCCCATAATTATCAATCATTAGTCCTCGATAGGAGCCTCAAGGTCATATGCTCAGTCTGACAAAGCAGACTTTGATCCATTTAATCACTTTGGCTTTTACCTCCAGGCAAGGCCTCTAGAAATAGGGGATTTTTCTTCAGCTGCTCAAAGAAAGTTTATCATTTTAGATAAAATGYAATTTTATGAGCTACTCAGTATGGTTGGGTACTTCAGAGCCCATAGCTGTCTCCCAGCTTGCAGGCACCAGGTTTCTCTCAGGGGAGGTGCTGTGCAGTGATCAGGGTTCCCCTCAGTGAGCCTGGCTATTTCCTACACAGCTGGGAGATCTCTGCAGCCAAAGAGAGGTCCTTGGACACAACATATTTTGAAGAAATGCAATTACTGCAGGACATTGTCTTCTCTTTCTTCCAATTTACCAGAAGCAAGCTCCAAAGTGACTATACAAACTCTCAGAGAAGCTGATTTTAATCACTCATGACTCATTTATAACTATGAATTAAATTTTCCAACTTCACAGCATTTATTTTGATTGCATTTTATAATGACAGTTGCCATCCTAGTTACCAAACACTAATTTATGATATAGGTTAATTTTGCGTTATTAATGAACTATCAAAAAGGCAGTGTGACTTACAGTACTGACATTTAGCAAGTCACTAAAATATCTAGAGAAGAAGTAAGAAATTCATAGTTTCTTTTTTCCTGTCAGGAAAACAGAAAAGAATCACAGATAGAAAAGTGAATTTTGTAAGAATATTTCTTCTTTTTTCATCCTCATATATTSCCTCATTCATAAATTTTAATTTTATATTATTTTCCATTCAATTAGAATACCTTAAACAGTTAACAGCATGTGGATTGTCTTTTGGGAACACTGTCCATCAGATTTTTCTCATTTCATGGCAACGTTCAAGCAATTAAGGTTTTAATGAGGCTGAAAATTTCCAGCCCAAATAATGTAATGAGTTTGACTATCTTCCAGAACAACTGTGGTACTAATGCAGGAATGCATTTAACCATATGCTTGAATTCATAACTGTGTTTTTGGGCAGCAGCTGTCTGTCTCTTAAGTGAGGTGTAAAGCTCACAMTTAACATTTGCTGGGCTTGGAGGGTTCTTTGCACCATTGCTTTGCCTGTGTGAGAAGTACAAAGCACAATAGTGCCATTTTCTCACATGTCACATTCTGCTCTCTCAGTGTACTTACTCATATCCACAAATTACTCAAATGAGACCTGATCCATTACTTATTTTCAGCTTTAAAATACCACTAAAGATTGCACAATATTTCTCAAATGGGAGGTAAATTAGATTCTGTTACTTAACAGAATATGAAAAATTAAACTGTATCGGCACCATGGACTGGGCTGTGCTGACGAGTGTCAGGACTCCTAATTCTGTATCTGAGAAACTTTCATTTCCTCTTCTTTTTAGAAGGCGCCCTAGGGTAATTTTATGATGCTTGTATTGTCTGTTCTGTTTATGCTGGATGTTAAGTTCTGCACCTTTCAGGCCGGTTCTGAGAGCGAGGTGGGCAAACAGAAGCGCAGTTTGTGCTCGGGAGCTGCACTCACTGCTCCACATTCCTGCTCCCGGACTGTCTGCAGCACGGACAGACAGACAGCAGGACAGAGCTCTCCTCTGCCTCTAGTTAGGTTTTAGCTGGCTGAGGCAGAGCAGTTCCCTGGACAGTGGCTTTCCTTTTCCTTGGAGCTGTCCAGCCCAGCTCCGGAGCGAACGCCCAGCAGAGCACCTGGAGCTCACACTGGGGCTCACCAGGGCCGGGGCATTTCCAGCTCAGGAGGGGCTGTGAGAGGCTGAGCCAGCTGAGCTGCAGCCACAGCAGGGACCTTCTGAGTTTGCCATCTCTTCAGAACAGAGAGAGSTTTTATTGTTTAATATTGTTCATTTTTTATGCTTTGCTTTGTTAAAGAACAAAGTTTGCTTGTTAAATAAACAAGTTTTTTCCACTTTTCTCCAAGGAAATATTTTTCCCAAACCATTTGAGGGAGAGGCCAATGAATTTGCTTTCTAGAGGGACCCCATTCAGAGGCTTCTCCCCAAATTTGCACTAAACCAGGACAGAAGGGTTTTGCAYCCTGATAAAAACACTATTTGTTTTCCTAAAATTACTTCATACACATTATTTATTCGACTGTGAAATAAACATTCATCTTCAAAAATAAAGAACTAATTAGTTTGGGGCAATTGCCAGATACCAGCAGCATACTTTCCAGAGCCACAGTAGCAAGAATTCTATGAAAATTATTCCACTATTTAGGTAACCATAGCACATTTGTCTTCAAGTTATTCTGTAAAAAAGATACTGGCTTGCTGCCAATGCAACCAGCATTTTTCCCAGCTGAGAAAGTAACTTCATAAACACTTCAATTTTTTTTTTCTGGTGGTAAAAATAAATAAAAAGAAAAAAAAAAAACCACTAAAGAATTCTAAAACAAATTTAAAGAAAAAGTAAATGGCTAATTTTAAAACTGTCACATGGACTTCAGTTCTGAATGTGCTTCAGAAATAAACACAAAACTTCTTGAAATAAGAAAAATATTTTTTATTTGAATAGTGATTCCCTGTTTCATATTTATATGTTTGATTTAAAATTTAACTATAGATCCACAAAAATYAAATTAGCTAGTTCAGTAGCTTTTAAAATGGTAAATTACCTTTACTTTGCATGATTAAGAGAAGGATTAGAATGATTCTTAAACATATTGTATTTTAAACAACCTAGGCCAAATTCATCCTCAAAGGAACTCAATAGAACTGAAATGATCAATGAACTAATTAACCCTCTTGAATTTAACAGATAATTCAGTACAAATTGATATTACACTTTAAATATTAACTTCAGGTCCTTAATTATTTACAGTTTTGGTGTATCTTTTCCATAGTGATATAAGTAGCATAGCTATGTGGGGATATATAGTAATTTTTGAAGAAGTTTGATTGCAAGATATATTTTGAGTCTAGTTTGTGTGTTTCACAAGAAGCATTATAAATTTCTGAAAGGGAAAGGCACTAAAAAAATCTTTTACTKTTGAAAGTGTCCACTTTTTAAAAGCTTTTTGAGAAAACATTATGCAGTTTTTGGCATTAATCTATATAAAGAACAAACTTGGGCTCCTAATACAGGGATAAACTCCCTACACATAATTGCTAATTCTACATAATACTACACTGAATTATTGCTACACATAACACTAATCCTAACACTCAGTCCAGTTTTAGTCTTGCAGCATACCTAAATCCAAGAACCAGTCCTAATTCAATACAGAATAAAATCCTCTGCTACCTGGTAGAAGCAGACTCCTGAGCATTCTCCTAAGTGCCACTTAGATCCCAAGAGCTGCATCATGCACTGGAGGTCAGGAAGGGTCACTCTCAGCTAGAGTGAGAACTCAGCTGCTTTTTGCAGCTCCATCAGTAATCTTGAGTTTACCTTCTGCTAGACTAACCTTGCTTTGGCTTGGCATTGGCTGAGAAGGCACTCACTGCAGAAGCTTGGTATGGCAAGGAAAGTTTAGGAGTCATGCTTCAAAACCTACCTTATCATCCATTTTCAAATTAAAGACATGTTTTACCTAGTATTCTATGATTCTAACGTCTCTAGACTTAACAGTCCTTCCAGGTAGAAAATCTTAATTATGAAAATTAGTGAATTCTTCATTATTATCTAAGATTAATTTTCATCCAGCTTTTAAAAATCACTAGCTTTCATTTTACTTATTGCTGTAGWTGTTTGTCAAACAATAAATCTTACACGTGCCTCAATACATCATCTTGGCACGGCAGCTAACTGAGCAGGGAAAGCACTGTTTCACATTATCCAAAGCATGGAAATCTGCTGGTCTTTATCAAAGAATGGTGGGATCAYTGGAGTTCAAAGTGACCTCCGTGTTTCACCCTCTGAGCATGGCTCTTGTCAAGGGCAGGACAAGTTGCTCAGGTTTTTGTTCAGCTGTGGTTTAAAACTCCCTAAGGCTGGGGTTTTGTAGCTTCTCCAAGTGGCCCTTCCCAACATCTAAACACTTATAAAAATTTGCCCTATATCCAGTTAGGTTTTTCTTTGCTGCAGCTTGTGACTGTTGCCTTTTGTCCTTTCTGTTGTGCACCCCCAAGGCAGAGATCACTCCCAGGCATTATCAGAGCTCCACTGAGGTAACAGACAGCAGCAGTTACTCTCCTCRTCCATCTCATCTCCAGACTACACAAGGAGAGCTCTCTCTGCTCCTCTTGCTCATTATGATCTAATCATCAGATCATTCTAATGATCTTGCACTTATGTGTCTCTGCAGTTGAATGTCTTTCTAGCTGYGGTCCCAATGAGTTCAAGGATGTGACTTGGGGGAAAAAATCCCTGGTAGCTGGCTCTGCTACCACAGCCCTCAGTGTGGTGGTGCCCRGGGTGATGCTTGCTCATTCATGTTCAGTTTGCTGTCTGCCCGGGGCTTGCTGCAGAGCTGCTGCCCAGCCCCTCAGGCCCCCTCCTTTACCCCTGTCTAGGGGAACCCACACCCAGCGCAGGCCTGGGCACTGGGGACCCACAGTGAACCCTGCACTGAACCCCACTGTGCTCCTGTTGGCCTGACACAAGGGCCTTCCTCAACACAGCAACTCAATGTGATAAAAGTCTTTATTGCTTATTTTCTCAAACCTGATCAGGGTTTTTTTTGTGTCTGATGATAGCTTTTTGTTGTATTGCATTTAGAATGTAGCTGTCCCCCCCGCTCCCTGGTGGTCGGTTCCCCCCCCCTTCCTCATGGTTTGCCCCACAGGTGTCCCCTCCCCGGTGTTCGGTTCCCCCCCGCCCCATCCCCGTGGCTTAAAACCTGTTGCAGGAAGGGGCTTGGCCTCTTTGCCTCCTGGGACGACAGGGATCAGGTGGTCCCTCTCCAATAAACACGTCTGTCCCCGAGCCAAGGAGCGCCTCAGGTCTTTGTCTCGTGCTGTGCTACGCGTGTGTCTGGTTATACCGGGCTAGGATTATACAACCAAGAAACACGAGTGGCACAGCTTTTCACAGTGTAACGTAATGTGGTAAAGCAATAAACATCAGGTTACAAAAGTTAGTTCAATTTGGTTTTTTTAACATAAACCATTAATTTTTGTTTCTTTCAGAATTCCAAATCATAGGCAGAAGGTAGTGTAGGTCTTAATATCATCCTTGGCACAGCTTCCCAAACAGTCTGTGAACTTGACATAGTACAAGTGTCTCTCAGGATGCAGAAGCCAACCATACCATCTTCTGCACCGTTGACTCACGTCCTCCCCACAGCCCTTGGTGTTCCTAAAAAGCAGATACAGCATGAGAATCTATTTTGCATTACTCTTCAAAACTTACATATTTCACTGCACAGTGAATCTTTGCACTTTACATTTACCTCATTCTTTCTATTGTCTGAAACTGAATTTCTAATATTACCATTTTTGTTTATCTTTGTAAAGCTCTCTTTAAATATGCTGTTCCTTTTATAGCTGCTTTCCAAAATAAGCTTCTTACAGACATTTGCTATCTAAATCTAATTAATTAAATTTAATCTTTTTTTGTAGTAAAGGAAGACAAATAGGGTGAGAAATGCAAATACTAACACATATCACTTCTCCATCAAAGGCTTTTTCTCCCAGTATTCTTTCTGAGAAATTGCATCTGCAATGCAAAGGAAAAATAGTTGATATACCAAAAAATAGGTGATATACAGCTYTATTTAACTCTCATTTTTTGATGTTTAAAACGTTTCTGAATGTCCCTTCCTCTTTGCAGAGAAAGGCCTCTGAAACATAAGTATCTTATTTTAGAGCTGCAAAATTGTTCAGATTTTAACTACTCATGTCCTCTTTCATTTTTKATGTCAGTGGAATGCATATACTTTATTTACAGTCCCATAGAGAGAAATACTTTCATGATCTGTTTGCCATATTGAGGAATAGATCAGATATGTAAAAAAAGGTCTTACAATGAAAAGGAACAGCTTCCATTGTATAAGCAACATTGTTGTTGCAGACTTTAAAATTGCAGAAGTTATCTAAAAATATGAAACTATTACTACAGAAAAAATGCTATCTTTTCAAAACTACTTACTTAGAATAAAGTTAAAAATTAACAGGATTAAATTGTGATGTAATGATTTTTTCTGTTGCCACTGCTCTATAACAGTGTTATTACATAAAAGTGAATTTTGAGAACAATGTTGCATTCAAAATCACATTTTGGGCAGGAAAGAGAACACCTTATATGGAAGCCAAGAATTTATTATCAGTCCAATGAAAATCTCAATACTAATTACAATACAATGACAACTATTTAGATTTGTCTAGTCACAATAATACTTCCTGCTACAGTACAAATTATCTGATCAATTCAGATGACATTAATAATGGAGTCAAAACTGTTGTACAAAACTTTCCTAATATCTAGCTCTGCTCTTGGGCTCTGCTCTTGAGCTCTCCATGGACTTTCCTCTTTGGTCCTGTGTTTGATGGCATCAGCRCCACTTGAGAAAAAGATGGCAGAGAGCATCAGCAGCTCATGCCCTTTGCCAGGGCAGCTGTGCTGTTCATGATGGAGTTCCTTCTTTGCTGAAAGGAGGTGTATGGTGTTGATGCTTTCTTCCTCCCTACTAGGAGAACCCTCACTTGGGGCAGTTTTTCAAGACTGGTTCTGCAAGCTCCTGCCTCATTGCCCTGCAAATCCATTTTACATCCAAMTTTACTGTGAGCTTTGCTCTTTCAGCCCTTTTGGCTTTGTCCAGCTCTCAAACTGCACTTCCTTACCAACCACAGGTGACTTTCTTGGGATGTGCCCAGCAGGAGGACATCCCAAGCACTCTCTTTTCACCCTCTGCTCTCACACTTGGCACCCTGTGCCCCCATTTGCAATGTCTCTGCTATCACACTGTGGTGATGCTCCTCTGCATCATTCTGTGAGGGTCACCAATGTATCATTTACACATAATAGCTACATGCTACTACTGTCTGGAGAAAAATTCTAATTATCTCTCTTTTTTAGGTGTCAGTGAGTATGTATGTTCTATTTAAGAAGTGTGAACTTCTAACATCGTCTCTAAAATTCTTCTTAAAGGGAGAATCTGATAATTTTAACACTTCAAGATGTAACTTGTAGGGACTTTGGTACTTCTGGACTCAGTACTTCAAATTCTGTTCTGACCAAAGTAATGCAATAAATGTGAAACAACTAACTCACAGCAGAGAGCTGAAGAATAGCTGGCACACAGTTATTATTAATAATTCTCTGAATTCCCTTTGTGCTCTGTACTGTCTTAACCCTGGAATTGTTCCTGCCTCAAAGAGATTAAATTAGGCTAAGGTTCAACATGTGGATTTTAAAGATAACTTCAGAGGATGGSCAACAGAGAGCATACAGAAAACAAATAATGCTGGATAATTACTTCTATTGATAAAATCTGTGAATGGAGACAATGCAWTGCAATGATTTTACTAAAGGATTTGATTTAATTTCTCACAAAATGATGTTTTGATTAAAAATTAGCACTATACAAAATGAATGCTGCACATGTTAGAAAGAATATGATTCAGAAAGTAATTCTAGAGAGCATCTATAATGGATGGATCAAGATCAGTTCTATTCAATGCATTTATCCTCTACTGGGAAACTTCACAGATAAAATATCATGGAGACCATTATGAGGAAAAGAAGTAGATGGATCAAGTGATTGGAATGTCATGGTAAACTGGGTTTCCTGGAATAATGGTGCAGTGGGTGCAGTGTAGTTCARTGCAAACACATTCCTGTAAGATGTTAAGATATGGATCATTCACTTAATATACAAAGCCCTGTTTGAGAGAGCAGCATGTTGAACACAAAATTGGAGACAAGATGAGTAGCAGCTTTGAACAGTTTATAGTGCTGTAGAACAGGAGATGAGTTGCAGCCCTGTCCCCAAGCACAGACTGGCCACGAGCAGCAGATACTGTTTYCAAGAGGCCTTAGGAAATACCAAACAGGAGTCCGAGTGTCTCAGGAGAATTAAATCAAGGCACCTAAGCCAGGAAAGTTTTTCCCCATTGGCAAACAATATTTTGTACACATGAGTTTAAATAATAAAAACTTTTAAGGGATTGGCTGCAAGACAATTTACAGCAAGGAAAACTATCCTTCCTCAGAACATACTGGCTGCAGTCTGGTCCCCCTTTTCATCATATAATCCCCTAGTCAGGAATCGAACTGCTGTCCCAACAAACAGAGCCTGGCTGGTGCTGCATCAGTTTACCATGCCACCACTGGTGCTTTACCATGTCACCACTCTGTGTTGGCTGGGAGAAGCCAGAAAGGCCCCTGTGCTCTGAGCTCAAGTTTGGAACTGCACTTGCCCCCGCTGGCTGCTGGGCTGGCTTGCAGCTGCCCTGCCAGGTGTGCTCCCTGCCAGCTGTGCCCTCTGCCAGCTGTGCTCCCTGCCAGGTGTGCCTTCTGCCAGCTGTGCTCCCTGTGCCAGCTGTGCTCCCTGCCAGGTGTGCCCTCTGCCAGCTGTGCTCCCTGTGCCAGCTGTGCTCCCTGCCAGCTGTGCTCCCTGCCAGGTGTGCTCCCTGCCAGCTGTGCCCTCTGCCAGCTGTGCTCCCTGTGCCAGCTGTGCCCTCTGCCAGCTGTGCTCCCTGTGCCAGCTGTGCTCCCTGCCAGCTGTGCCCTCTGCCAGCTGTGCCCTCTGCCAGCTGTGCTCCCTGCCAGCTGTGCTCCCTACCAGGTGTGCCCTCTGCCAGGTGTGCCCTCTGCCAGCTGTGCTCCCTGCCAGGTGTGCCCTCTGCCAGCTGTGCTCCNTGTGCCCTCTGCCAGCTGTGCTCCCTGCCAGCTGTGCTCCCTGTGCCAGCTGTGCTCCCTGCCAGCTGTGCTCCCTGTGCCAGCTGTGCTCCCTGTGCCAGCTGTGCCCTCTGCCAGGGGTCCCCTGTGCCAGCTGTGCCCTCTGCCAGGGGTCCCCTGTGCCAGCTGTGCTCCCTGCCAGCTGTGCTCCCTGTGCCAGCTGTGCTCCCTGTGCCAGCTGTGCCCTCTGCCAGCTGTGCTCCCTGTGCCAGCTGTGCCCTCTGCCAGCTGTGCTCCCTGCCAGCTGTGCTCCCTGTGCCAGCTGTGCTCCCTGCCAGCTGTGCCCTGTGCCAGCTGTGCTCCCTGTGCCAGCTGTGCTCCCTGCCAGCTGTGCTCCCTGTGCCAGCTGTGCTCCCTGCCTGCAGGCTGCTCTGCCCTGCCTCTATGGGCAGAGTGGCTGCAGGCACTCTCAGCTGCAGGCTGCTCCGTGCTTTGCTGGATTATTTCACTTGGGGTGTTTCAGCTCTTAGGGCAGGTCAGTGATGCACAGGAGTGTGCTAAAGTCATGGCCACAGAAAAAGAGTCCCCAAATGCTATCTCTTAAAGATAAATTCAATCACTCCTTGAGTTTATTTTTGTCAACTCTTCCTACTTCAACAATTTACTGTAGATTTGTAGGATTGTCCATGATTTTCCCATCCCTATGCCCTAGCAGATTTTAAGAGAAATGTTGTCAATATTACAAAACACCTATGAAATGTAAATATGTTAAAGCCTGACATGTTRTCTGTTGAGGTCAGTAGTTCCCGCTGTTCCCCAGGTGCCCAGAGTGGGTGCACCCTACACCACAGCCTGTGACTCCCAAGGAAGGCCCAGTGGCCCCTGAGCAGCTTACCTGAGCAGAAATAAACCCTAGAAGTTAATGCATCCCAGTACTYGCATGGAACAGAACAAACAGCAACAACATGTCTGTAAAAGTAGCGCTTCAGATTGCGGTGGGGTTTTGAGGTTTGGGGTTTTTCGGGTGTTTTTGGGCTTGTTTTCTTTTTTTGGTGGTCTCTTTCTCTGCAAGAGATTGTTTTCATTCCTTGTTTTTCTTACAGCTTTAGCTACACAGTTTGAACATCCAGCTTTTCCTGTCTGTAGCATTTGCTGCAGGACTGAAACAACAGGAAAAGACAAACTTGTTAGGCAACATCAGTAAGACTGATCACTTGCCTATTTTTGGCTGGTTGTCAGAGCAAGATTAAGGAACCAGTTATCCCACAAGCTAGCCTTTAATGGCACCCTGCAGTGCTACTGTRGATCACTTAGCTGAGCCTCCAGTTAGATGGTCACTGCTGTCATACATACAGGATGCAAATATTTCCCAAATTTAATGCTTAAACTATTAGCCTTGCTCTTCGCTTATTCTGCAGATAAATTTTAAAAACTCACTTTCAAACAAAATTAAAAAACAGACACAACTCTAAAACTAGTCTAAGGGATTGTGTGGTAGGTTCCCTCAGGCTAAAAGAACCACAGTTTGAATGGGAAGGAGGAAAAGCTCTAAAACTACTGTTCTGTGACCAGCTGTGCTATTCTGAACAGCGTTTATAGAAAAACCACAGCTCATTTTCATGTCTCCTAAGTCCACATGCACAGTTACTGTGTCCCTTCCTATCTGTGGACAAAACCTTTACAGGTTGTAGTGTGAATAGCATAAACTGCTTCATCYTTGTGATTGGTTTTGCAGTGTTTCAGTTAACATTATTATTTTGCAGCATGGTATGTTTCCTGCTGAAGGACAGTTTATGGAAAATGTGGGCCTCTCACCTGCTGTACAGACTGGCTTGCCTGGGGCCTTCTGGGCATCAMTTCCTTGGAACCAAAGCACCATCTCAAGCAGGAGCCCTCTCTCCTATACTTTCTTGGAGACTCATCTAGGGGAAAAAAATTTCACAGTGAGATTTGCTATTCAGTTCCAATATGCTGCCTGATGACCTGAATAGCTGCAATTTAGAATCCGTTGAAACTCCTTGGATGGAAATCTTCTTTTCTGGTATTAAAGCCTCCAGAGYAGGTGTGCATGTGGGGATGGGTGTCTAGGCTCCTGCTGGGATCAGTGAGAGCTAGCAAATGCTAGCAGCAGAATCCAGGCTGGGCTAGACCCAGCCAGATGTAGGAGCCTGCTCCAGTGGGGTGATGCCCTCTGGGGGTGCCATTGTCTGCACTGGGGCACCCCCACCATGTCCAAGTCTGGGCTGCAGATACTACATTGAAACTGGAAGAATCTCACTCCRTCTCTTTTATTTCCTGTGTTCAGAAAGTCCAAAGAAAGCAGAGCACATAGCAATAATCTCCTGTAGCAATTTATAGTCATAAATGCTATGAAACAAATAGCATTAAGGAAAGGAACTGTAATAGGCTTGACTTGTTAAACATATGCAAGGATGAGTTGCATAGGAACTAACACATAAAACTCATTGTAATTGTGTCAGTTATAATAGCAACTACAGGGAATATAAATTTCATACTCTCTCTAAATTAGTGTCTTCTGTTTTCTAGAGGTGGAAAAGAAGAAACCATGAAGAAAACATTTGCACTCTAGGGCTGGATTGTGAGATCTACTTATATTAGATAATTATTGCTTTTTAAGGTTCAGCAGAAGATATGCTTATTAAGCTTAATAATGGCTCTATTAAAAACACAAAGCCAAATAATCAACAGTTGTCCTGCCTCAAAAGAGTAACAATTAAAGGGTGTGATGATCTGAAGCAGTAAAAAGAATAACAGCAAAATAGACAAAAGTGAGAGAGAAACCACTCTGCTTGGAAACTGAGTATTGCAGAACAAAAGGCTGTTAAAGAATATCTGAAGTAACCATAATGCTTACAGAGACTATTTGCCTAGCAGTGAGTATCGTTAAACAAAAACTGGAGTCACATGTAAAAGCATACTGCTTTTTTTCATAAAGCAACMTTTCAGTAACCACTGATCTGACCTCTGCACCTCAAATCAAAACACCACAACAGTATTACAGATGTAACATTAGGAGTATGAGAGTTGATTCATTGTCCCAAAAAAATTAGCAGTAGCAGGCTAAACTGATAATGCAGAAAGAGGAGCACTGGGAGTATTTTAACATTCTGCTGGTAGTCCTGGGTTCACATTGTCCTTCCAGATGTTAGACTGAAAGTTTTTCAAATTTCTGTCAGGAATGAGGTTTTGCAGGGGAAAAAGATACAGCATGTATCCTCCCTGATGGGAAAGGATTAGCTCAAACAAAAATAAACCCCCCAAATTTATCTAATAGGGTTTTTTTTCATTTCTTTCTGTCCTTTCACAAGTTTTATTAATCTTTAGTGAATGCTTCAAACAGTTTTCAGACAATTTAGCCAAACTGCTGGGCTTAATTCAACCTAACTTAGAAAGCAATACAGTGCAATAGGACCAAACTAGTGGGAAAGACCAGCTGTTGAAGCACCAACAGCAACCCCATGCCCTTTATGGGTCACTGACTTCCATACAGCCTGAATGCTCCCTGATGGCTGGGGTGCATTCCATGCTGTCTTAGAGASCCTGTCCTAGTTTAGCTCATGTGAAAAGATTCACTTCATGTGCCCCAGACCCAAGTGCAGCAAGTGGAGACAGTTGGGAGCTTCCCTTCAGAAGCTTGCTCCTTGTCTGAACTGAAATGCTCACAGGAGCACCTTTGTCATGTACACTACTTGCAGGAAAGTCAGTAGGAATTCTGTGCACCACCCAAAATAGGAAATTGAGTCCTCAGACAAATCAAAACCAAGAATGTATACGAATATTTTATCTAACAATGGTTTCATAATCTCCTATAAAATCTTTAATAAAACATCCTGTTATTCCATAGTTATTGCCAGCTTGACATGAACATTTAATGTGCAAGTCTATTTTATGAATATATCAATAGCTACTTTTTCAAAACAGGATTCAAATGGGTATCTGCAAGTGATCCAGAAAGAAAGAAAGAAAGAAAGAAAGAAAGAAAGAAAAAGAAAGAAAGAAAGACTTCTAACACACTCGAAGATACTGTTGTCTGGTAAATGTACACAGAAGAAGAACCTCATCCATGTACAAAAGAACTCTTGAAGACATAACAGTCATCTTCAAATTGTTGCTTCATGGTTTGAAGCTTCCCTTGGGTGCTGAAAGGCAGGAGTGTCTGTGTCAGATAGGCAAACAGACTCTTGGCATCACACTGGAAGCACTGCTTTAACTCCCATTGCTTTCCAGCTGCCTATAAATTCCAGACATTTTAAGTTAGTGTTTCTCAAACACATTCTCCTTTTCTAGCCTCAAAACCTCTATGATCACATGAAACAAATTAAGAAATAATGAAATGCTGCATAGTTTGTGYGCTATATTATTTTCTTTTATGTGTTACTAAAAGAATTGTTTCTTTTCTGCCATTAAGTACAGTACTTCCAGCTGCTTGATCTAAAAACACATCAATGTTATGAAACTGTTCCTTTGTCTTTTCCAGCTTGGCAATGGCTCAGAACAGCTTTCCCATCAGACTTTGCCCGTGGAAGGAAAAAGAGAGGAACATTGCTTGTATCTTCAAAATTATTGTGTGAAGTTTTATGTATATATATATATGTACATATGCATATATATAGATCCCATAATTGCCATGCTTTTTATCTCAGCTTTCTCAGATTTATTCTCCAGAAAGCATAATCAGGTGGTGAAAAAAATTCATCAAAATCCTTTCAAAAAGCAGAGAAAAGTGTTTCTTTCCTTTTTACTTCCTCTGAATTCATATTGAAATGTCTATATTTTATCTGGGCCTAATTTATTTATTTATTTATTTAATACTAGGAGTTCAAAGACCTTTTATGGATGATTGAAAAGCAATTGTGGTACCATGGTCTACCAAAGAAGAACTACAAATTTATGATCTCAACTCTTGATATAGAGGGAAAATGTTCCAAAATGGCATTATTACTGCTTGGAAAAAATAYTGGGACAAAGATTTAAAGGAAAAAGTTCAGACAGACCTAAAGTGGGCAGCTATGGCAGAMCAGAAGAACTTCGTCATCCACCATCATCTATTGATAGAGGATCTGGAGAAGGCAACTAGCAACTGATAGAGTATTTCTCACAACAGTTTTAGTAATGGTTATTCAACCACAGATGTCCTGTTAAGTAAACATCTCCCTTGGCAGACACAAAGYAGTCTAATCATTCCTGACCATGAAATATCAACTAAGAGCGATATCTGTGGGGACAGCATGAAGAAAAATCAGGGCCCAACAACAGAAAGGGTAAAATTTTGAGTAGCTTGCCTGGTGTGAGCAACCTTCCAGATGTGAGTTCCAGCATTATCCCAAAACACCAAGTTCTGCTCTGCTTTGCAATCTTGTTTGATAAGTGAGAAATAGATTGTATTTCACAGCACTTTTCCAGCTAAGAGGCCAGTTCTTGTTCTCCAAATAATCCCTGTATCTGCAAGAGTTTGAGATCAGCAGCACATTTAATTTCTGCACACCCTCATTATCTCCCCTCCATGTGTGTTTATGTGGGKGAGAGGGAAGGAAAAGGTGGGAGGAAGCAGCGTAGTCCTGAGCTATTGGCAAGAGACTGGAAAGATTTTTCTGTATCCCACAAGCTCTGGACTTTGGTCTCACCAAAAACAGGAGGTGGGGCTGCTATCAAGTGCCTGAAAATKGCATGAACAAGAAGGAGTGGATGGAGCAGAAAACTTAGCAGGAAACTTGGCTTTGCAAATAGCACCCCAAAATGGTTTTGGTACATCCCTGAAGCTCCATTATATTTGAGCACAAGCTACAACTGCAACAACCTCCCAAGCAAAGTTCACTGAACTGAAAGGACACACAACTCTCATTACTTTTGGAATTTTTTTCTATTTGGGTCTTTCTCTGTAGTATAACTCTGCAAAAATCTTTTGCCAGTGTCTATATAATCCCTTCTGGGCCACCAGAAAAGGCCTCACCATCTGTCTCAGGCCTGGAACTGCTCAGAATAGCTCCAAGGCTCCACTCCTGCTATCCATGCACCTCTCTCTGCCTCTGCACTCTCAGGGCTTCTCCAGCTGACTGCATTGCTCCCAGGAAAGGGCATTTTCCTGCCCTCCCTCCTTCATGGCTTTCACTGTGCCCTGAGCAGCCAGGACAGTGCACAGGAGTCTTTGGGGACCTCCAGCCTTGCTATTTGGAGATGTGCTGTCTCCCTAAAATTCACAGGACTTGCTCATTTCACTGAGTCRCCATGGGGCAGTGGCTGCCAAATCTGAGGCATAACCTGGGATTGCTAGAGCTCTAGCATTGCTAGAGTTTACATAAGCAACACTGCATCTGTGCTAGTTTTACTCCCTATAGTTTGTTAGTCCCTAGAGAGAGATGCCATGTTTGTTGGCACATCCTCTGGCAACTGTTTCCCTCTTGGGATGGGAAYGTGCCCCACAAGAGAAAGCCCTGGCAGTCTCCTTCCCTCTGAGCCCAGCAGGTTCATCTCACCTTCATTTCCTAATCCTCCACCAAGGATTTGCATTTCATGCATTTGCAGTGAGCACAGTGGCCAGTCTCCAGCCAAGGTCTCTGTGTGTCACTGCTGAGGCTCCACACACCTGGATCCAGGAGCAGGGAAGCCAAAGTGCCGCTTCCCAGCCCCGGCTGTGGGTCCTGGTGGTGGATCCTGGTGGGTCCATGCGCAGGGGGCATCCCAGGAGAGGCTGCATTCAGGCTTGGATGATGGTGCTGAGCCCTGATGTGTGACTGTTCCTATATCCAGCCCTGGTCACCAGRCCGCAGGGGAAGCTGCCATTCACGGATGTCACATCACCTCGCTGTGTCACACCAGCAGCTGTGTGGCTTTTGGCCCTGGGCAAGGGATGAGGGCCAGGAACGGGCTCACTGCTCCCCAGAGCCAGGACCAGCTCTGCTGTGGGAGATTTGTTGTTTACCTCATGCACACTCTAGACCCAGGGATATTTTTCATCTTTGTTGCAGACCTGTGGGCAACATGAGTGGCAAATAGTCCCTACATGAGAATGGCAATGAATTGCTTTAATTTTCAGGCAGGTTCAGGTTCCACCTGATGACAGGAAAAATTAATTACCAAACCTTCACAAGAAGTTATTCAAAATAGTCAAAATATATTATATACCAGTATTTACCAAAAAATCTGATCATATCAATGATATTTTGTAATCTTTGTAGCTATGTGGAGACCTCCAAAAGCACTGACTTGTCACAGAAATCTCCATATGTTTTGAAAAAACCTACAAAATGTCCTTTCATTATTCATAATCATGAACCCAAAAGAGACTGCTGTGATCACCTGGCATGACACAGGCTAGGGATACAATTCCAAAAAACTCCTGAATTACTGAGCAGGAGCATTTCTTTTAGAAAAGCATCTGCTTCTCTTTAAAAAATTTCTTCTGCAGGAGAATTCACCATAGTTCTTGAAAAGCTATTCCAACAATTAAAATAGAAGTTTTTGAATTTGTCTAGTTTTTTTAACAGACACCAAATCTTACCTTTGCCAATTTCAAGASCTTCTGCCACTGCATTTCTGCCCCCTAGATACACTGAGACTCTCATGGGACTGAGCCTTCTCCTGGCCATTAGAGACAGGTTGAGCTCCACAGTGCATTCACAAGAAAATGCTTTTTTTTTGCAGCCTTTCAGACATTGTTGTGGCTTTACTTTGTGGCAAGCTTATTTATTTCAGTTTATTCCACGTATCTCTGGCACCAGAATAGGACAGAGTGYTCCAACATGATGGTACCAGTATGACAAACAGATGAGTTATAGCATCTCTGCCTTTGCTTGTCTCTATTTCTGAGGTTGCTCTACCTCTTTTTTGATTAAACTTTTTATTGGGAGCTCATGCTCAGGTCCCASATCTCCTCCTGTGTCTCCTTTGCCGTAGCAGAGTCACATCTTCTTTTGTCCCTTCTYCATTCCAAGACATGCAATATTTCATCAGGCCATATCAGAACAGATTTTTTATGCCTGGCTTAGTGAGCACAGCATAGCAGAGCCCTCTGTGCACGTCCCCTTCATTTAATTTGTTCTACTTCAGCCAGTGTAGCTGATTCAGGTTACCACCATCTTTTCATGTTACACAAAATAAACCTTAAATCAACATAAACCTTTTGCAAGAAKGGACAGTGGGGATCCTTTGAGATTAAATCTGAAATCACCCATTTTAGATGAAAAAAATGAAGTGTACAGGGAGTAGTATGGAGAATGTTTATTTTTCCTTTCTCTGCAGAAGAAAAGCCTAATGACACATTCTTAGGGGTCAGTGTACCTTGGCTGGTGAACYTCTGTGTTCTCTCTATGGCTTTGTAAGGCAGAAGCATAGAATCACCAGGGTTTTGAAATGCAAAGATTTTTCCCTTTACATTTCAACTCCTTCAGATTCTGAGGAACTCAGCTGGTGGGTTTTATGGGTAACAAAGGCAGGATGGAGAAAGCAGCTGACTACCAATGCTTTTAAATCCTAGCCTGAGAAGTTCTCACTCCACTGAAAAGCTGTAATAAATATAATCCACACCAACACTTGGGGAAGTTCATTCTTTCATCCAATATAACCTTAAAAGACAGTAAAATATTCTTCTGCAGATTCCTGGGTTCACCTCATACCACTTTTAACAGGTGATCAGTATTTTTTGTTGAAGTTGTTATCCTTTTTACAAGAAGAAAAAGGAAATTTTTGGAATAGGAAGGAACAAGCAGTGTAACCAGAACTTCAAAGAAGTGTAAATGATCCAAAATTACACCTCACCTCAATGCTCAGAGAGGATAAATAGCCAGATACACACACATGGCCACGCAAACTCCAGTTTTCTTTGATGTCCCTATTACAAATGCTGACCAAGGGCTGTCTTGCTTACATTTATGAAGTAAATATGTGAAATCAGAGCCCAAGGCAGGTGTATTACTGACTAGTGATTTCCTGCTGTGTTCACTGAAGCTACAAGGCACAAAATAACAAGACAGGAATAAAATCCAGGTTGTAATACAAGCATGAACAGCACMTTGATGCTGGTAGGAGTGTATTTTATTTTTCTGCACTTATTAAGGCATATCTGCAAGTGCCAGCTTAGTCACTGATTTCACAGAAAACTTGTGAGCACTGGCTGACTCCACATGTTTATCCAGCAAAGAGCTCTTTACAGAAGTGACATCTCCAACATCTCCATTGCTCTCCAGCCACACCTCCAGTTTCTACACCAGTCTCCTTCTTCACCATTTGTCAGCAAACTCACCACCTCCCCTCTCCCAGTCCTGCTTTTACCCCACACTGTAAGCCAGATTAGARAGAAACCCACTGAACCAAAAAGAGCCCTGCTCACAAACCAACCAAATTCTGTTCCCCAGTCCAGGCCAGAGTGTTTACAAATTTGCTTTCTCTAATACATTGGTGTCTTGCTCACTCTCTTTGCTGTTTTGCCATGGTGAGGAAGTAACATCCTCGTATTTGGAGGAAAACTGAGAGCAGGCATCTCTTAGGTGCCATTGCTGCAAAGACACACGGAGGAGACTGGATTCTGCACAGGCTGGTCTGCTTTATGGGTCCCCATCCATCCCACACTGTCAAGCCATGCAGCAGTTTTCTGTTTGTGTCTGCAACGTGCTCAKGGTGAGCAGGCACGGGGCTCTCCCAGGCAGCACCAGAGGATGACTGCAGTGTCATGACTRACAGTGTCTGTGGCCAGCAGCCTCTGGACCAGCACCTCCTGTGCTGCTGGAGCCCCTGCTGGCTGCCCTGCTCTGGGATCTCCAGTGCAGAGCCATGACACACAGCGCAGACACATCCTCTGGGCCTCTGCTGTTCCTCAGGTTTGTGCAGCAAGCACTGCTCTGTCTGGCTGCCTGCTGATGGTGTTTGCTCCAACAGAGCTTCTCCTCCTTTCCTCTGTCCCAAACACACAACTCTCACAAACCCTGCTAACATCATTCCTCTGCACAAGGACCTTCATTTGCAGAGTCCACAGACTCAGAGTGGCACACTTGTCAAGTGTTTATTTCATCAAGGACTGTAGTCACATGCTGTATTCTACAGCAATGAAGATGGCCTGTTTATCTGTCACCTTGAATCCTTCTTCATCCCACTGCCCATATTCTGCTCTTCCTCAGCCCCTTCTCACCATCTTCAGCTACACCTTTTTTTAGTATCTTATTTTCTCCAGCTTCTTCCCACAAAAACCCTGAAGTGCAAGTTGCTTTCTCTGCACTGTGCAGAGCAAACATATCTCACATCAGACCTTACTGCAACCAGCAAAGACTTTGGAGAGACCCAAGTCTTAAGGTTCCTCCACAGGACCCAGCTCACTTTGAGAAAGACATGTCCAGGCTGCAATCACATTTCAGGATGGAGAGAGAAAGTGAGTGATCCCTGTAGTTGCATATCTTGTAGTCTGAGACAATGGGCTGAATTTTTAGATATGATTATATAATAATTAATATAATATTATACTAATATTGATTAGATTATATATTATATGCATTGCATATTATATTAATGGCTGGTTATGTACTGGGCTATGGAAATTAATTGGTTGTTCCTTTCTTTTCCCTACCATAGCTTTGAAAAAACCCAAACAGTGTATGCTGTGTAGAATATGGTCCCATTGAGAACATTTCCAAATATTATCTCCATTTTGGTGAGACAGAATTTTCAGGATGATTTCTTCTATGCTGTTTTGAACACACGTCAGTTTATGTTAATACTCACTAACTACTATTGAAAATTTTATTTGAGGAATACTGAATTACAAATACTACATAAAAAAAAGATCAGTCATCAGTCAYCAGGTTCATATGCTATGTTTTAATGACTAATTTTTCTTTACATTAAAATAAAAGTGAGATAAATATCTGAGGGCTAAGGATGCTGAATTAAGCCAGTGTGTTCTCACCATTCTAGTAAAACTTAATGTCGAGTTCCTTAGTAAGTGGAGCAGAAATCCGCAAAACCAGTTTCTGGGAAAAAAAAAGACACAAAATAATGAATTATGTTAATGTAAAAAAAAAAACAAAAAACCAGTTCAACACAGAGATTAAGAAGTGAATCTTGAGTTTAGATCTTCATGATTTCTTTACGGTATCTGAGACTAAYTTGATGGCAGTATCATCTTCCTACTGCTGTATCCAATTCAACATCCCTTTTAGAAATTCAGGAATGGTTTAAAATTAATTAAYTACATGAATTAAGTATTAAATTGTAAATACAATATCTCTCCTGCTCTCTCCCTGTTCAGTGTTAAATTTAATGTATTTTGGGCTATTCACATAATTTCCATTTTTAGTACTTCACCAGTTTTATCTTTAGGTTTCTGAATTAATAATCTCTTAAAATGCACAATATCCATTCACACTTCCTTGTCAGCCCACAAATTTGTGTTAACATTAACAGTCTGTGCTTACTTAAATCACTTCTTCAAAGCATCTAATATTTTCATCTTTCATCAGAAACAGTTCTCTACCACTGTTTAGTAAGTTTGATTTCCAATTCTTGAATAATATGCCTTTTCTTCAAATAAAGGGGAAAATCCAGATAAAAGTACTGCAAACCCATCCAGACACCAACCTGAAAATTGCCAGGCAGCCAGAGAGGCTACTCCAGACTGCAAAACTGCATGGACACTGGGAGCTATGGATGTTGGGAGCAGAGGATGCAAGTGTGATAAAAAGAACCTTCCCTATGCCCACTGTCAGCACAAGCCTGGCCAACAGATGTACCCTTCTAACATCCCTGCTGCAGTCGCTGTACAATTCCTTAAGGCATGAGACTCCAGAGGAAAAAACAGATAACAGACTCCTAATAATAGGAAGATTCTGTGATATTGCAAATGTCAGATTAGGGTAGTGCTGCATGAATCAGAGAGAAAGAAGTGGCTTATTACTAAGCAACCTGTTTCTATTTATATACAAATAAATATGGCTCAATAAGCACTTCAGCACTGCTATTAGGTAAATTTGCTTCTGTAAACCAAAACCAATATGGTAGAAGTTACTTTCTACTGCAGCCCTTTAAACAATGGGGTCTCTGCTTGCAAAACAATTATACAAAATGTAATCTCACTATGCCTGTAAGAAAGTGGCGAATTTCGAACTTGCCCTTTGCATTTTATTTTCTTAATTACATAAATAAGTATTCAAGATCCAAACCCAAGCTGCTGCTAGTGCTTTTTTTTTTTTTTTTTAATTAGAGAGTCAAATGTAAAAGGAATATAGGTAGTGACACTGTAACATCCGTACAGGGATGGTGAGAGAGGTTTGACTGAATCTCTCAGAATTCCTCTCAGAGAGGAATATATTTARTTGGTGTAGAAAATTTAAAATTTAACTTTTTTGTAGTTTTGGATCCCTACAACATCAGCTTGGTGGGTTTTTTCCTCCAGCATTTGAAGTAGATCTTAAGTCACCAAGATGATATTTTGCTCTTAAATTTTAAATTATATTTTTGAGACAAGCTTATTAGTCTTTTAGAATCATCTTTGTACATGAGGCTGTAGGTCTGCAGTTATCTTCTGGATATCTGTAATTGGTACCTTCAAGCATGTCTCAATGGAATGTTTTCTTTACCCTGCCACGTTTATGTTGCTTTCAGCTTGCTTAGAGGCTGTTAAACAATTTCTTCCCTTGAGGCAATACTGATTATGTTTATTTATGACATTGTCTCTGAAAGTGAGATTTTTACAATTCTCCAAGGCAGAAGTTTATTCTCAGCAATTTTGTTCCTTTACAGATTCCTTCAATAAAATAAATGGTAGTACCAGGTATGTAAAATGGGGATCACTCTTTGGCTACAAATGAAGCTTAATCCTTAAGCCAAGTGAGTAGGGTAACATAAGGCGTGACATCCACTATTTGTTGCCTCRGTTATCTTTCACTGCATGATGATTTAGTGGCATTTTGCAGTGTTAACACCAGGAGTTCCCGAGATGCAACCAGTGCATACAGACTGTGAATGACCACTTCAGCTTGGTGGCTGGTGACAGACRTGGGAAAGTGGCCAGAGGAAAGGAAGCAAAAGGGTTTGCTCCTTTTGTCTATACTGCTGTGCAAAAGAAAATTGGGACCACAGAGGCTGCTGCTGCTTAGGGTTTATTAGGGGTGTTCAGTCCATCCCCTCTGGAAYGTCCCCACATTGGTGCCAGAGGAGCACTGCACAAGCAAGGCATGCATTTTGGACTGGAACACTGAGGCCTGGCACTTTAAGATGCTGAAATTTTACCTCTTTGGAAGATAGGGAGATGCTCCTTAGAGCCAATGACACTGGAATAATTTCTGGACACCAAGTAATCATGAGAAAAAAATCCACAACACTTCTTTTCAGCAGCAGATAAAAAACTTTGACAAGTTTTCTCATTTTATCAGAATGATAAGAATGCCCATAAAACTGCTAACTGTGCTCTCAGGTCATGGATCTGTATCTTCTTTCCAGTATTTCAGTAGTTTGAAAATTTGTGTAAGTGGC
This sequence comes from Cardinalis cardinalis, assembly GCA_014549065.1. NCBI lineage: Eukaryota > Metazoa > Chordata > Aves > Passeriformes > Cardinalidae > Cardinalis > Cardinalis cardinalis. The sequence goes on from JACDOX010000028.1 coordinate 595,257, forward strand.
AGACATTAAGTAAAAGAGAGTGCAGATACATAAGCAAAGATTAAAGTTTCCTAAAAGAGTTCTTGCTTTTGCTTTTTTTTCCTCTCCTAATGTCAGACTGCTGTATCAAGAATGGGYGTCTGGTTTTACTTCAAAATATAAGGGGGTGTGGATAAGAAACAATTCCTGTCCCTCACTGACTTCATCTCTCTTCACTGTCCTTCACCCTCCTTTCCCTAGGTTTTTTCTTAACTTCTCAGTTCAGGTCTTACCCCACTCATCTCATAAGACACAGCATCTCCACGGATGGATCTTCCATTCAGAGACACAGCCTGAGGTCTCAGCTTCAGGCCAAGGATGGTAATTTTGTTGTACTTCAGAGTGTCAGCTCCACGGTAGCCATCTTTAACTATTTCTGTCTTCAGGTGTCCCTGGAAAAATCCACAGAGAAAACCTGAGCACCATGACAGCTCTTTAGAGGTGACTTTCTGCACACTTAGGTTTCATCCTTGTCACTGAACATACACAATGTCTTCCAATGTAGATACTGAAGTCATAAAGGAAAAAAACCAGTCACATTAATTTGTACATAAGAAAATTTATAATCATACACGAAACCTAAGAATGTAAATGACATTTACAGCATTAATTGGATTACAAATAGAAAATCATGTCTAAGAAGACATATTTTTCTACTTTTAATACATGTAAATTTTGTTCTTGTACCCATTACAGAGTACAGCGGCATATGCAAAGCCAAAATCCAGACACAGAGATTCAATTAGTGACCTTAAGACAGATTTAATTAACATCCCAAACTAGCTGCTTTAAAACACTATTATCTTCCACAAACAGCAACTGCTAGATGTTTGCCCCTATTTTATGTACATCTCCTGCTAGAAACCCCTGTTACGTATGTCCCAGCTTTAAGGAGACTAAAGGAACATTGTATGTCCACAGAACTTTGTTTGCTGTACTTTTTATTTACTATACATCCCATATTTAGGGGTGTACCAAGAGGACATACAAAGTCATTAAGCTAATTCATTTGGATCACCAGTGACAGTAATTTCCCATACATGCAATGAAGAGGAATCATTGCATTTGTTATGTGATCAAAGTTGTTGAGGAAATAAAGATGAATTACACTGCTCARGAAATGATGGATGGCTATGCAATCATGACTTTTTAAAAATATGCCAAGGAGAAACCCATGATGGAACCTTTTGCATAAATTAGCTTATGTTATTTCAGTGGTGCATTGTAGGAGGGGAGCAGGAGCTAGATCACAGCACATGTAACTTAGGGGTGTGCTCAAACTGCTTATTTCAGGCATCCACACTAAAAATAAGTGCTATGCCCCAGCACACTGATTTAAACTGCCTAAAAAAGGAATGTTGGCTATTATTTAGCAAATGGGTAGAGGCCTGCAAAAGCCTCCAGAGCATTTTTTAGGGTACCTATTATATGTGCTGTCTTATTCCCTCTGGCAGAGCTCCAGCACAGAGAGAGGCTCAGTTTAGAGACAGCACCTCCCTATGGTGTTTTACGCTGTCTCAGGTGTGGCTAAGCAGGACAGCCAGCTCAGGTGGCCACACAGACCCAGGAAGCACAATGTAATGCTGAACTCAGCTCTCAAGCTCAGAGGCCCAAGGCAGGACTCCTCAGCAGACACCATTTTCCCTRACCAAGGTCTTGAACTGGAGGTCTTGGGGAAACAATCACAGAATATGCTGACTTGGAAAGGACTCATAAGGATCATGGAGTCCAACTCCCTGCCCTGCACAGGGCAACAGGATGGTCTGAATGGATGTGACCTGCTCCTCCCCAGGCATCTCACAGCTAAAGCAATTGGCCAGGAAGGTCCTGACTTCTTGTTTGAGGGAATTATGGATATCACTCAAAACCCCATAAATGCAAAGCAACATGAACCACTTGATCTGATGCCAGGAGCCAGGGTTTCTGTACTGAGCAAAAAGGGTCATGAGTTTTCTTCTTACCATGTAGCTCTGATCCTATCAACTTCACCTTTTTTTCTCCCTACATTTTCACTCTGAATATTGGACCAGTTTTAGGAGAAACTTCCCTTCAGGCTATCCAGTCACTTAGTGCCTAATGCATCCTTTCAAAAGCTCTCATTTTATTGGACAACCCTTCCACCACCATCCCTTTAGTACAGCATGGACCCCCCTGGTACAGGCTGAGCATACCCGCCTTGTCTGCCACCCCTGGTGATCAGGACCTCCCTGCTCATCCCTGAAGCACAGTGATCTTATACAGGTGGGTCAAGTATTCTACTAGCCTGGTGGGCTTCATGTAAGGGGACACTTTGACTTAGGTCACTTAGTCACCATGCATATTGGAAGGGATATGTCAAGGGAATTAAAATGCCAACTGCAGTGAGACAGCACCAMAGAGCAGAAGCTTGAATCATTCTCTGAGAATTGCCTGCCCTAGTCTTGAATTCTTCTTTACACTTTTAAGTTATTTAAATGAAAATATAAATTAAATGGTCTAATCCTGTAGCTGTTACTTTTGCAACACCCCATCCTGGGCTCAGAGTAAATGCTGTGATATCAGACCTTACCAGCAAATCTCTCAGGGAACGAAACTTGAGAGTTCTCCTAAAACTAGGTGTGATTACATTATTCTTCCACATTTTTTAATAATATAGAAATGTGCAACAAATACTAAGACCTTCATACATTTCTCACACTTGAAATTGCTACTTGAGATTGACTGTTTTCTTTATAAATACATAATCAAGACTCGACATTAAAATTACTGGAATGCAGATAGGGAATTTAGTCATGGATTTACAGGCAGAAGTCAAATATGAGCAATGAGAAATGGAAGTGCCAGAGAAGCAACAATCTAATTTGCACAGTTCAAAATTTAATATAAAACTGGATATTGTTTTTCTGTAGCCTTACTGCAATAAATTACTATACACAGACTAYACAAAACCAAAGTGATTTTTCTTCCTTTTTGCTGTTGAAATACCCTTTTCTTCCAAAAAAGAAGGAATATTTTTTTCTTGGTAGATCAAGAACAAAATAAGTTGAAATTAAATTTGAAGTCTTCCCATGTGGTGTTAGTTCCAGGAAAATATCTCATGAACATACCAGGCTACATAATAAAACCCATTGGCTTACCCTGGATTGCTCTTGCTCCAGGAAGACAGATCTTCTAGGAGCAATATCACAATAGGGGTTAACATGATTTTATTGTTTTGACTATTTTCTGTAGATTACTTTGGGACTTTTAGGAATATATGGCATGAAAATCATGTAATCTTTTAGGTTGGAAAATAGCTTTAAAGTTATCAAGTTCAACTATTAACCCAGCACTGCCAAGTCCACCAGTAAACCATGTCCTAAGGGCCACATCTACATATCTTTTAAATAACTCCAGAGATAGTGACTTCATCACTTCTCCAAGCAGCCTGATCCAGGGCTTGATAACCCTTTCAGTGAAGAAATTTTTCCTAATATCAAATTTAATCCTCTTCTGGTGCAACCTGAGGCCTCTGGTCCTATCACTTACTCCTTGGAAGAAAAGACTGACCCCCATCTGGCTCACCCTCCTTTCAGCAATTATGGACAGCAACAAGGTCTCCCCTGAGCCTCCTTTACTCCAGGCCAAACACCCCCAGCTCCCTCAGCTGCTCCCCATATGACTTGTGCTCCAGACCCTCCACCAGCTTCACTGCCCTTCTCTGAACACAGGATCTGAGGTGTGGCCTCACCAGTGACAAGTACAGAGGCACAGTCAGTGCCTCAGCCCTGTATATTTCTGATACAAGCCAGGATGCCCTTGGCCTTCTTGGCCACATGCTGGCTCATGTTCAGAAGGCTGGGGACCAAACCATGCCACAGTCTATATACAATATCCTGTTTATTACCAAATGCTAGACTGGCAGATGAAATAAGATCTGTAGAGACAGGTTACTGGAGTAGTTTTTTTTACAATAACTCCCACAACTTACTATCCTATACTTAATGAGCTTATGGTAGACATATTTCACAGTATTTTACTTGATTGAAGCCTTGACTGTTGGGCTTTTCTACAGGTCTTTCTCAGGACATGTCTGCACAGAACTGAGCACTGTGTGAAAGGCATCAGTGCACTGATCCTGAGCTAATCTGTTCCTGTGCTGCACAGAGCATCTGATCAGCACAGTGGGTTGCCAGAAGCATGCTGGATCTCTCCACAGGACACCCACCATGGGAGCAGTGTCTGTGCTGTCAGACAAGGAAATGTAAGCTAAAGAATTGAGACTACATAATTCTCTGCACCACAAAACAAAAACATCAAGTGATCGAAGTTAAAAGGTTGCTGGAATATCCTGAAGAGAGGAATCCAGCTTTCTCCCACCTGTCAGACTGAAAGTCACTAGGTGGAACACAAGAGAAAGGTCCCTTGACCCCAGAAGCTGCAACTAAGGGGAAAAAAAAGTTGAAAATGTGGGTTGTTTCAGATTCATATTGCAGCAGGGACATTAATGACATGTGTCACTGTGATACTCAATGAAGCAGACATAAAACTGCAGGATCACAGTTGGACTATTCTGTAGCTAGCTGTAAATGAAAGCATTAGGTAGCTTACCTGGTTTATAGACTGAGCTAGAAGATAAAGATCAGCAYCTTAAAATGGCTACACTAAAATACAGCTACCTATATGTAAGTAGGTATCTTGTACGTTGCTACTTACTTTGCTGAATGTGTATTTAGCCAAGAAGTAGTTCTCATTTTCAATAGTATCTGTCAAAACACAAAGCAAGGAGGATTGATACCAAAACAGGCAGCAAAATCCATAAGCAGTTCACATTACTGCAGCAAGCAGCTAAGGTCAAGCTAGGATGATTTGTGGGCTATTTAATCTCTTCCTCTAGTCTTAGGTTGATCTCAGGAGAACACAATGTGAGAGATTGCTTTCTCTAGCAGATCAACTGCTCCCAGTGCCACACATTTCTCATATCAAAGCACTGACTTCAACAGTAATCAGCTTTTCACCCTCACAGAATCACAGAGTAAGATGACTTAGAGAGGATCCTCAAGGATGATCAAGTCCAACTCCCAGCCCWGCACAGCACCATTCCCAAGAGTCACACCATGTGCCTGAAAGCATAGCCCAAACACTTCTAGAACTCTGTCAGGCTGGTGCTGTGACTGCTTCCCTGGGGAGCCTGTTCCAGTGCCCAGCCACCCTTTGGATGAAGAAACTTTTTCTGATATCCAACATCAACCTCCCCTGACACAACTTCAGGCCACTCTCTCAAGTCCTGTCACTGGTCACCACAGAGAAAAGGTCAGGATCTGTCCCTCCTCTTCTCCTCATGAGGAAGYTGTARCTGCAGTGAGGTCTCCCCTCAGTCTCCTCCAGACTGAACAGACCCAAGTGACCTCAGCCACTTCTCATAGGGCTTCTCCTCAAGGTCCTTCACCATCTTTGTTGCCCTCCTTTAGATGCTCTCTAATAGTCCTTTTCTATATTGAGGTGCCCAAAGCTGCCCCAGTGCAGAGCAGAGCAGGACAATCCTTTCTCTTGCCCAGCTGGTGATGCTGTGCCTGATGCACCCAGGACACAGGTGGCCCTCCTGACTACCAGGGCACTGCTGGCTAAGGTTCAACTTTCTACTCTCATTCTGGGGTCAGTTCTCCAGCTATTTCTAGCAGGCAGTGCCATTATGCTGCCGAAAGGTGGCCTGAGGAGAGCCCTGTATGCAGGTACTGCTTCACAGCAGAGGACCAGGCTTACCAATGGAATCACCATCATCCCAGAAGAGAGATCCAGAAGCTTGTCCTTGTTCATCCAGGGCAATAATGAGTCCAAATGGGTTCAGGCGGCTGTTGACAAACATGTTGAGAAGTGTCAGTACAAACCTGTGGGCACTGTCCCTTCCAAGCAACTTAAACTTCTGAACACAACTCCCATTTTAAGGTTACAAAAAAGGTCATGACAGAAGAATGACAACAGCATTCACCAAAAGGACTCTAGAARTGATGGCAAAATCTTTGCCTTGCCTTGTCCTACTGATGTCTAGATTTCCCATGTTTTGAGTGCTCATGTGGACAAGYTCCCCCTCCTTTTGTGGCCTCAATGTATGGTAACTGGATGGTCTGGGAGTCAACTGGTAACCAGTACTGCCTTACTATGGCTGCTGCACAGTGCTGGCCCTCTCTTTCCTACTCAGATTAGCTTCTGAGCACGGTTCAGATTTGAGGCCAGTATATTATCCATTGGCATGGGGAAATATTTTCTCTGAAGAAAGATTTGAGCTTTTCCACCTTGTTTACAGCATTTGATAAATTCGCCCAAGAAGAATTTTGCTTTTCCCCTTGCATACATTTACTCTGAATGATTGACAGCAGGTCAGTGTGGCAGTAAGAGGTGCAAAAGCTTTTCTGAGCATAATCACAGAGCCAGGAGTAGGCGTCAGCTGTGCTAACAGTGACGTGGGTCATCTCTGAGGTGATTTCTCCTAATGGAATGGAGTGAATACTGGTATAAAAATACTATGCTTATCACTTGGGATGGCAGCTGGGAGCTGCAGATAGTCTCTCTTCTGTACTTGCTTTTGATTGCGTTTTTGACTGTCTGTGGGTCTGATCCACACTGTGGCTGCTGGTGACAAACATAGGTGACATTACCTCTCAGTAGTGGTGGTGGCTGGTGCCTGCTGTGGCAGAATGTACCCTCCACGGATGTACAGAGGGATCTTGTTCAGTGGGGCATACACAGTATTATAGCCCTTCTTCCAGGAACTTGGCACTTGACGACCCTACCACAAAAATTAATGCAGTTAAAAAAATGCCAATCCAGACAGTATACATACTGAAAAAGAGAGCAAAGGGTAAATTTTCACTTCAGTTACATCAGTGAAAAAAACAAACTAAAATATCGATTTCAGGAGTGTTATTCTAGTTTCCTTTTTAACATGAAAGAGGATCTAGCCTCTGCAGTTATCCATATGCCTGACATAGAAGCATCATGACTGCAAGACAGCAAATGGTCTTTAAAAATGGTATCATTATTCCATATGCTGTTAAAGAAACTCCACTCATCAAGACCCTGAGCAAAAAGAAAAAAAACTTTTGCTTCCTCTTTTTATACATACGGAGCCTGTCACAATCCAGTTTAAGGTAAGTGATTCATAGTCATTTGGGGATGTAAACTGTAGATTTTCTTCTCTTCTAAGAACAATTCTTCCCCTTTCAAGAAGTAATTACAGCACTCAGAGAGTGAAATTTGTGTGTGTGTAGACAACCAGCATTAAGTTCTCTGCATCATCCTTTTCTGGTTTAATGCCTCAAAACCTCAAGAAAAGACTTATGTACAGAGAAAATAACAGGAAGACTTTGCTCTTGCCCTCTGTAAATGATAATGATGATTTATTATAATTATATGATTTATAAATCATATAATTATGATTTATTATTTTTTCCAACTTTGGTTTGGATAAGCACCATGTGCATGACAAGTAAGTGCCAAATACTGGGCAATGCCAGGGGCAGGCACATAGGCAGGGCAAGGGACAAAGGCCACTGTCCCTGTGCCCAGCCCAGCAAAGGKGCTCAGAGGGAACCATGAGGAGAGCTGAATTTAATGCTGGACTTTTGCAGCATCACAGTCTCATGAAAAGAGAAAAAGGAAAGGATTGGATGAACATCCATCTGGGGACACCAGACAAATGCTGAAAATGACCAAACTTATTTTTAAAAAAGTCTGCATTTCCTCTGAGAGCAGTTCTGCCCTGCCTGCTCCTCTGCCAGGGACACTCAGGAGACTTAACAGCAGCCTGATGATCCTGGGCTCATTTCTGAAAGCTCTTAGCATCAGCTCAGCTGCTCCCATTGAAGCCAAGCTGGGCTTAGCCTGCAGATTGCAGCAGAGCACTTCTGGAAATGCRGTCCTGCGGTGGTGTTGGAAAGGTCAAGGCCCTGAAGAGAAGGTACTGGCATGTCCCACAGAGCAGATTGTTCTGCAGCTCTTCCAAATATGCCTTCTGTCAAAAGTGATGCATGTGCAAAGGTACATGCACAGGAGGGTTTGTGGCATGCTCTCAGGAGTGTGGCTTAGGTTTCTGCCTCTGTCTGTGTGCATGGAAGTGTATCAGAACGAGAATTAAAAGTGGAGGGCAAAGAAAGAAATCCTGGCATTTTCATGCATGTCTAGGCTGCTCTTGAAAATTCTGTTTGCTGTGTCTTAGAGCTTTACATGGCAAAAATAGAAAACAAAATGTTACTGAAAGCTGTGTCATTTATTCTCCCAGCTAGCCTGATACAGACTTTTTTTTCTCTAGTTTTCTTTATCTACAGATGCTGAGGTAAAAATACTGCTGAAGATTGCTAAAAGTTATTTTTCTGGAATTGTACCATTTTAAATTATTAGGAAAAAAAGTAAGAAAATTAATCTTAAAAATACATACGGTATAGTAGTCGAACCACTGTGCATCAGGGAAGTATACATCCACAGTTCTTGCTCCCTGTAATTGTTATAAAGAGATTAGTCTTTTTCTTTTTGTATTTCTGATATTACATTAGTTTTATTATATTTGTGCATGGAGAGATGTATGCTGAATATTCTAATAACATCAAATTTTGGATATTATGGCTGAGTTATTGTCATAGCAGTGGACTAGTGCTGGCTAATCTATAATACTAAACAGACAAGCCCATCCTATTTGGGGGATTTTATTGCCATAGGCTGGGATGAGGCAATGTTACATGATTATTTTATTCTAGTACATAGCTTTATGTCTTGCAAATGCAACTGGCCTAGGTGCACTCCTCCAACATCTGAGCAGCCATGGCTATGGCAGCTTTTCCAAGACAGGGCTTCAACTCTGAAGTGGGAGGACACCACTGCTCAGTGACCCTTGCACCATTCCTGTCCCAGAAACTGGCAGAGAATGAGCTCTAGCATACAGATCCTTCTCTTCTTGTAAACAATTTAAAGTTGCAGATAAGTAATAATAAATAATAAATGTTTTGCTAATTGCAGAATTACTGTACTTAATTTTGCAGCATGTGTTGTGTCAGATCGCTGCAGGGATGTAATCATACTAAAGGCACTCTGTATTAATAACTCCAGGAACAGTGGGGATCAAAACATACTTCCATTTTTTCCATTTACAAGTTGACAAGTTTACTTCCATTTTTTTCCATTTACAAGTTGCTCATTCTCACAAACAGATTAATTTTTACTATCAGTGTAGATGGCTGTCCCTTTGCAGAATTATGGATTAGCCCCAAGGACTACCCCAGGAATCTTGTGGAGCAAGAAAAGTAAAGGTGGAAGAGAAGAGTTAAGGTAAAGTTATCATTTGACATTTTAGTGATTTTAGATGTATGATAAACCCTATAAACGCAAGATGCTCCCCTCTCCATCTCTTCTCAGTATTATGACAACCCTGGATATTCTGGTCTACAGAAAAGTGTGTAACCATCATCTGAGTCATGATGATTTCAGGGCCAGGCTAGACAGGGCTTTGAGCAACTTGGCCTAGTGGGAGGTGTCCCTGCCCATGGCAGGGGGAATTGGAACTTTAAATGATATTTAAGGTCCCTTTCCACCCAAAGTAATCTACAACTCCATGATTCCATGAGCCTCACCTTCAAGACTCCCTAAACAACAAACCAGTGTGCAAGGCAGTTCTCCATTCTAACTCTTTTTTGATGTCTGCCTTGCTCTCATCCTAGGACTCAAGGAGTGAAGGTCAAGTCATCCCTGACTCATGTTCTCTACACAAGCAGATGTCAAGCTGCAGTTTGACACAGTCACTGCTGCCTGCACTGCCACAGTGAGGGGCTTACTGCTCACCTCTGCCCCTGCCCTGCCAACTGGCCCAGCCCTGGCTGTCAGCTATCACACTGTAAGACCCTGCAATGTGCTGCATTCCAAGTCCTGCTTCCCTCATCACACCACAGGCAGCCTTCATTTTGTGCTGCAGTTCTTCAAAAAACATCAGGAACTCGTTATCTAGATCCCCTATCATTTCATTAATCCTTATAATGTCCCCTTTTATTCAATTCTTTGCAGGAAGCCTCCCCTGGTTTGTCCCTTCCTCTTCACGGGAAGGGTTTTTTCCCCATCCTTTATCATCCTGCTGGTCTGAGACCCTGTGAAATCTTCCTTCTATTCTTCAGCTATTAGAAACCTTTGGGAATCTGAAGATAAAGGACTGATGAATGAAGTGCCTCAGTGGGGTCAGAATGGTTTTAGAATTTAATTTATACTAAACTCACAGAGACAAAAGGGTTGGTTAAAAAACAAGGTAACAGTGTCCTGTTTAAATGTTTGATCATCAGCAACATCTAGAAATACATCAGCTATTGTGGCAGCATGCTGACTGCAAACAGCACAGGGACACATCCCATGCAAATACTTAGATCTGCTCAGACGTACCTCTCTTGTGCTGCCAGCAGTCAGTGGTGGGCAAGGAGAGATACACACCCTTGCTCCAGCCAAGCAGGGARAGCCATGTGCCCAGCACAGCAAAGGAAAATGCTGCTTTTTAAAACCTGTCCTGTTAGCAGCTTACATTACCATTATCGTTTCCATAATGACTGCCTTTGCCTGTGATGCTGGGAAACTCCTACCACAGCCCCTGAGAGCTGCAGTTCCAAAACACTGTGGGTGAGCAGTAATATGGAAACCAGTTTGCTTTCATATCTGTGTGTTTCTTCCTAGCTCGACAATTACTGCTCTGTGTGTGTCCTTGGAGACTGCTGCCAGCACAATAACAGGAGCACGTGAGGGGCAGCATCCAGCCTCTTTACATCCTTTCCTCACTTGSAGTAAAAGGGAAAGGCTGTGCCCTCACTTTCATCCTCCCACTTCAAGTACTGAGAAGCTCTGTACTGCCTGTGCTGCTCAGAAATGTGTTCTGAAGCTTTGACAGTGGAGAGTAGAAAGGGATGGATATGAGCAAACATGCTCTGAATGTCATCCAATGCCCTAAGCGCCACTCGTTTCTTTTATTCCAGTGTGATGGCATTTTTAATTACAGTACTTGCCTCTTCAAGAACAGGAGCAATCATAAAGGCAGATCCCCAAAGGAAGGCAGTATCTATTCCATGAGTCTCTGGATCAGAGGTAAATCTGTTTTGAAAGTTAAATACACAATGTTAATTCATAGTTGTTGCCAAATTATTTGATATTACTCAATGCSACAAGAAATCTGCTTCCTCAAAGTATTCTTCAACACAGCCAAATATTTTTTCTGATTGAGGGAATGCCAAAAACTGGACAGAGATTCAGATATTTCAGTAGTACCTACCATGCCAGAGCAGACCAGAACTCTCACAAAATGATGAATCTGATTGCTTTTCAGAACAGCAACAGTGGGAAAACAACTCACTTCTGTTCAGTGGGCTGAGACTTCATTATGGGAGCCAATGAGCAGGACAGGGGCCAGGCCCAGGAGAGGGAACACAGAGGAAAAACACTGTGCTCTAGGATCTAAAGCATTTGTGAAAATGCTTGGATTTGGCCTCCCACAGCTTTCACAGATTTACATTWGAAATTGTTTGYAAGACAAACACAGAGCAACACTCAMACATATTGTACATTTTAGCTGCCTCTCCTGAACGGATGGAAAACCTAAGGAATTCAGTCCATTTTATTCAATGCACTAAACTTGTTTTGGATTCTGATCCTCTTCTCCAGAATGCTCACAGTCCCGTTTGCCTGGCATCACTTGCYTTCTCTTGGGAAGAGATCTCTATTCCACTGTGCATTAGCTAACGAAAATATTGAATKGCACCTGGCAAAGAAGAGAGATCCTTCCCAACTCAGGAATCTCCTTTCCTCCAGCATAAAATCCTTGAGAATTTAAACAGGTTTTCAATCAGCTGTAAGTCTCTTCCTGAAGAAGTAATTAATGGATCCCAGTTCTTATAAGAACATCACATACACAAAAAATCCGCATCTCAAATCTTCCTAAAATCAAAGTACCTTCTACTTCCTGACTTCTACTACTCCTCAGCCTCTCTGCCCCTCCAACAGCCCTGCTGCCTTGTCAGAGATGGTAACTGGTCTGGTTTTCACGCATTTTTGACAAATTCACACTGCCTATAGCATATTTACACATTATTCTCTAAGGATGTATAAACTCCCTGTTTAAAAATTCCTTTACTGTGTCTGTTTCATGGGCTTTGCAGCTGCCCCTGTCTAAARCCAAGTCTCTGCTGAACACTGGCTGGAGCAGAGTGGCTCAGTGTCAGTGCCCTGCTCCACACCCTGCCTGCTCGGGGCAAAGGCACACACTGCACCCAGCYCACGCTTACAGAAATCTCCCCAAATAAGTAAAAATAATTTGGCAATAAAAAGACACCTACTGAGTCCTCAGTTTCTAAAATATTGTAAACTTAGGGGAGTACGTGGAACTTAAGAAAAAATGTTCTTGAAGGCATGTCTTGGGCTCTGCTTGAAAGAAAYCTCAGTTTGTTCAGAGTTTTTATTTTTCCTGTCCAGAACAGTAGCTCTTTTGGACACCTTAATCTTGGTCATTATTGCATTGTGACATAATACTTTTAAATGTTTAAAGCAGATTATGGCTTTTGATGAATTACCTTGTCCTAAAGTTTTTGAAATATAAAACATGAGTTTTTCTTGTCATCTCAGTAAGTTCTCTATATTTTCAATTCAACTGTGATAAAATTGTGATAGTAACAGAATAAATTTTGTTGTGGGAGATTGCAGGACAAAAAGCTGATCAAGAAATTATGAATAAAGAAGAATCAATTGTATTTGTACATGGAAAYAAGATTCTCACCCTTTTACTCAGCACAATTTTCTCTTGCAATTATAGCAACCCCTAGCACAAATTCAGCAAACAAATGAACTCTCCTATTTCGAAACTATAAGCCATTAAAGCATGCTGTCATCTATGAAAGGTCTTTAATTCCATCTACTGCTTCCTCTGGTTAGATGCTGGCCTCTTTTCTGTCATATTTCCCTYCTGGTTAGCCATTAAACACATCTTTCCCTTTCACTAATGGATTACCACCTCACAGTCGTTTTTGGACACCTGAGGTATCAATACCTCTGCTTTATGGAGTGAAAGCCTCTGAGGTAACAAATCATTTAAAAGACTCTACTGGGATGTTGTTCGTGTTTGTTACTTGAAACAAGCCCCTAAATGCTCCAAATGGAATGAAATGTCCACATGAAACAGCTATTGCTTGGAGACTCCCTGCCTAGGTATAGTTGTTTTCATGGTGAGGACTCTGAACTCATAAGAACTTCACTAATGCAGGAGTTTTTTAGTTTTCCTTTGYATTTTTTACAAGTAAGAGGCAAGGTTGATGGAAACTTCCATCATCCATACACTGAAATTTCTGTTTCAGTTCTCTTTCTCAAAACCCCACATTTCTCCTCCTGTTAGCATCTGGGTCACTTTCTCTGCTTGGGCAGGCCTACTACTAAACCACTTAATATTACTTAGAAATAGTAAGAAATACACATTAAGTAATAGCAGTGAATAAYAGTAACCAGAATTAACTATTAGTAGTAAGAATCACTTTTAACCCATTTTAGGATCTAGCTATGGCAACATTAACAAGTGATGGGGCTAGGATGCCAGCAGGGGCACTGGGGAGGGAAACATCTCTTGATGCCTACCCTACTTACATGCTTTTGAGAGGTTTTATTTCCTAGTAATTCAGTAAACTCTGGTGCTGCTGACTAAGCTCCCATCAGTGTCTGTAGTGAACCCCTCAGCTCAGTTTCATCTGACAAAAGCCTCTGCTGGTGCATCTGAGACTGATCTACAACTCTAATCAAAGCAAATTTGGAAATTTGCCAATGTGGACATGGCCCACATAGAGTACAGGTATGCTGGTAATGGTCAGAAAGGCAGCTTTATTGACACTAGAGCAATTCTGTATTAGCAGAGACTAGCTAATATTAATGCCAAAATTAACTTGGACATTTCCAATATTAACATAAACTACATTATATTAAATCATATATTAAAAAATACCTAAAATAAATACTTTAAATAGCATATTACCAATTGTAAACTATGAGTACCTATAAAATGCTCCCTAATTTTATCCAGTAAAATGACATTGCCAAGTAGAAAGAGGAAGGATACTTCTTTTAAAATTTATCAGTTAACCATTATGCTGAGTAAGCAAACCAGATTTTTTTCAAGTATCCTTTCCATGCTTGAATGGTCTGCACTTTGGTGTAAACTCAGTTTAATTTGAAAAAAATGCCTTACCCTTTAACCAGGATGTTTTTAAGCTAAACGGGAAAAAAAAGAACATTATACAGTCTATGACACAGCCTGCACCAATGAAATGAAATTGTGGCAGAGCTTCAGGCTTTCATATGTATTGTTTGCACTCCTTTTGCTCGAGTCTTTGCATAAAGCATTCTGAAGTAGAAAATTAATCAAAAGCAGGAATAAAACTGATTAGAAGATTAGGACAGGGAAACTAAACCTCAGCTGGATTCCTGCTTCTTCCAAAAAAGAAAAAAATAGTTGTTCCAAAAATCTGAGTTTAATTTTCAAAGTGGCTTTTCAGTCTGCATTTATTAATCTCMGTTTTGCACCTGCTTCTACACTCCAACATCTCTCTCTCTGTTTTCTCTGTGCAATTTGTGGACACAGATGTGGGTTTCATAGATAGCATGCAGATCCAAGTGCTAAATTGGAAGAAAAACTCCAAATGCTATGGATCATTGGACTCTATATGAGGCCTTGTAGCATTCTGGATCAGAATACAGATTTCATTGATTTCATTCAAATACAGTAAATACAGGTATGTGACTCTCATTTTTGAAATAAAAAAGAACTATATATTTGCCTAAGACTAAAACTTTTCAGAATTCTTCTTTCTTAAGTTTGTCTTTTTCACCCCACTGGAAACAAATACAGGTTATATATTAATGGGAATTAATTGCATATATTAGGAGTTATCTTTGTGCATATAACTTGATTGATTTACCTGTTCAACAGTTCTTTTAAAAGAGAAGATGCAATAATAATACTGTGACTATTCTCCTAAGGATATCAACCATTACATACGTAAGAGCTCAACAACTTTGTGAGCAAATTAGAATGAAAAAGAGACTCCAAACTCACTCGTGCATCAGTGAGCGCACCACGGTGCCCCCGTGAACATGAGACTCGTAGAACAGGGTGTACAAGTACGGCAGCAGGGAGTATCTGATCTGAAGAGTAGCACGAGATATCTTGGCAAATTCATCTCCAAACACGGCTGGGTCTTGTTCCTGTCCAGGAAAAGCTTAGATTTATACTGAGCATTGAAACAAACTCAGCAGAGAAGCTGTGTGCAGCATAAGGAGAGCTGTGGCTGGCATGATGCTACAGAAGTGAGTGTTTAAATAAGAAAAAGCACTCATTTGCAAACTGCAAGATATATTAAGAACAACATCCATTATTCCCAAACTAACATTTGTATAAAATTCTGAACTTGAAAACTTCCAGTGAGTTCTAAAAGACCAGGCCCCACCACAAGGTATGTGAGCCCTCTGCAACCACCCCTAAGCCTGTGAGGAGACGGAAGCTGGGGCTCCATGCCTGTGCTCAGGAACAGATACCCAGCATCTAGAAATTAATTTATCCTGGAGATGCAAGCCCTCTCAGACAAAGGAGATGAAACACATGGAAAAGGGAAGACTGATAATCTGAAGATCAAAGTCAAAAGCATAATTACATTGGCCACAAATGTAAAGACARGTCTAAGTAAAAGAGTAAACTCATAACCCTGCTGAAGCCAACAGGTGACCAAAGTCACTGTGTGTGGTACAGAAAACATTTCAGCCATTCAAGAAACCTGATTTCTCCTCCCATGTGCCCAATTTTAGGATGCCCTAACAGTACATCCACACATCAGCAGTGCCCCTCAGCTCCTCCCTGCCAGCAACGCTCTCCTGTGGGACAGGGCATGCACTGGGTGCCACCATCAAGGGGGCAGGTTGGAGCAGCCTGTCTGTATTCACTGGCTGGGTTTGCTCCTACTCCAACACAACCTTGACTCTCCCCGGGGATGGAGGCAGAGCACACAGCCAGGGGCAGTGCTGATTTGGGAAGAGCTACCTCTCCTTTACTTCCTCCTGTCAACCTCTCCAGTGCTAAACAGCCAGCTTACAAATCACATGGCCCCCTTTCTCCTTCATGAAATCTTCCCGGAGTACTCAATTTTCTCATTAAAGCTGAAGACTATATGATGAATTCCAAGGATAATGAAATGCAAAAGTAACAGAAGTAACAAAGCTTTTTATATTATCTAGTGCTTTTCAGGCAAGAAAAATATTAATTA
Source organism: Cardinalis cardinalis (assembly GCA_014549065.1). Lineage (NCBI taxonomy): Eukaryota > Metazoa > Chordata > Aves > Passeriformes > Cardinalidae > Cardinalis > Cardinalis cardinalis. The sequence continues at coordinate 611,537 of JACDOX010000028.1, forward strand.
AACTGTTAGAAATACCCAATGAATTAGGCAAAGTGGGTATTTAAGATTTTATTTTAACACTAACCTAATGTTAATTAAATTCAATATTTAAGTAAAACTTCACCATTATTATGTTTATATCAGAATTACTCACTAAGAATACTCCCTGCTGGTTCTGAGCTCCAGAGCATCCATCTATTATTTCAAAAATTGCACTATATTTTTACCAATGTTCTGACACTGTACAAACACTGCTTAATTTCACAAAAAAYCAGCCAGACTTCTTAGGTGATGCTGAGCCACCCAAAACGCCTGTTCACTCCTTTCCATGAACACAATATTTTAAATGGATTTAAGTAATCCAATACAACCAAATATATCTCTCAATTGCAGCACCCATCATACAGACCCATTGCTCTCTTCTCGTTTATTAAATTGTACATATGAGATTGATATATCCACTCACCTAGGTCAGACTCTGTTTGCATGCTCAAAGGGCCAGGCAACCATATAAATATATAAATATATATATATATATATATATATATATATATGTACACCTCTAACTTTAGTGGAAAGGCAAATGGAAAATATTTCTCAACATCAACAGCTAATGCCTCACAGACATTTCTTCTCCTACAAAGAAATACCTCAGGGATCTACAGGCTAATTCCTGACCCTCTTAATGATAGTACTATGGTTTATTATTCCTGCATTTGCCCAGTTGCTGAACATCCTTAACACTTTCATGCAGAGACAAAGGTCTCCCTGGGAGTGTAAATGTTGCAGCACTTTGATGATGCAACTTTAAAGAAACTGAAGATTAGCAAATAACCTGAGCTCCAGCATTGCACAGATCAGTTTACAGAAGGAAAAACCCCAAACATTCCTTGAACAAACAGAACCATTTAATCATGGTTGCAGATAAACACAGAACAATTACAAAGGCTGCAAGACCTTCAAACTTCGTAGCTAGAAATGACCTGATACTTCTTTCTGTTTGCAACAAGTGTTTAGAGGACTTTTATGGTGTTGAAACCAGGACATGGAACTGGACTAAGGCTGCACTTTTTCATTCATCTCATGGCTCATTAGCCTTTTCTGGTCTTGGTTGCCGCTTGGCTGATAATGATGGCACTATTAGTGCCTTTCCTTGGAATTCTTGGTTGCCGCTTGGCTGATAATGATGGCACTATTAGTGCCTTTCCTTGGAATTCTCACATGTTTGTAACTTGCTTTTAAACAGCAAGCATGATGTATAATGATCTCTCTCCCCCCCCTGCAATATTTATTATAATTACAGAAGTATTGAAACCAAAGCTGTAGCAATCAAGGGAGTAGGAAGATATCCCAACACTCACTGGTTCTTAAATAAAACCTGGGCTCCAGTAGGTAAAAATGAAACAGATTAATTTTACCAACAGTGTGAGAAGACCAGCGTTTTTACGTTATCTTTACATTATGGATGGGAAAAAATTTCATTTCACTGTGTAATTCCTGCTCTTGGTGCAGCACTCCTTTTCACCTACTGCTCCAGTTTACTCAAGAATGGCAAGTTAATTTTGGAGAAAGCAACACAAATCACTGTCCACATAACCATAATCATAGGCTACAGCTTCATGTAACTTTGTTTACTTACTATGTTWCCCTCTGAATTGTGGTTTCTGGAAAATGGATAGAAAGAGCCAAGCTGCATCCAGCGCAGGCAGAGTTCGTAGGTAGTGTTGTAGTTAAACCCACAGATATCAGCACCAATCTATGGAAAAATTAAATTGTGTTTGTGATTGCGACCAAGGCCCCAAATGAGAGACTACAGAAATTTGCTAACAAAAATAATTTTTGGAAATAACCCCTGTTTCTAATTACTTTATAAGAATGCTCTATAATGATATAAATTATTYTGTGACTGAGGTTGTACTGTCTCCTAGAGCACTAAGTTCACTGTGGAAGATCTGACTGTATTTCAATAATCCTACGAATTCTCCATCCCAGCTTGCAAACCCAGAAATATACAMAGGAGCCCTAATCATATAGTACATAATATGAAATCCTAGAGTACATAATACAAAGAGATCAGTTTTGGATGGCATACATTAGGTCAGTCTGAATCTTGCAGTGCTGTTTTTGTTTCCCTTCAGCAGCCAAGACTGACATTTAGCCTTTTAATCTGCAGTTCCTTATGCTGTGGGGGCTGTTACTGCTGGCCATCTTAAGCGGCTTGTTTCAGAAAACATTTAAGGTAATTTGAAGTGATATTGTGCATAAGCCAGCACCTGCCTGGAGGATGCCAGACTTACATAGGGAATGCCAAAGAGGTTGAATTCCATGATTCCAATGATGGAGCGGCGCAGGTCCTTCCACAGAGAGAAGTTGTCACCAAGCCAGTGGGCACCGTGCTTGCCACTGCCAACAAATGTGGACCGGCTCAAGACGAACGGCCGCTTTCCAGTAGCCTGCTTGACAACACTGCAGAGAAACGCAACAAGATCATCAAAAACAGGAATGGCAACCAAAACATCTTCAAATTAACCTGAGCGTTCAGGCACAATTTTATCTGAAAGGATACAATCATGAAACAATTATTATTGTGATCCCTACTCACATGCAAATGTGGCTGCCAAACTGCAAATAAAAGGAAGATTTACACACTGGCCAAAACAAAACAAACAAACAAAAAAAATCTATCTGATTCACTAAACAATTTGCTTCAGGTATTTTAATCTTCCTATATAATAATTTGTGTTTAATTTATTCTCAGCAGTGTCTCAAAATGAAAATTCAAACCGTAATTTCCTTTCTATACTAGTATATTTACTTAAGTGTCCAATGAGTTCCTAAAAAAGAATATAATATGTATTTTTTCAACACAGGATTTATTTAGAGATTTGTATTGGAAAATAAAGTTCCAATATCCAGGAATTAAAAACACAAAAAACCCCAACGAAACACAAGACCAAAAAACCAAAMMCACACAAAAATATCAAAAGTATATCTAAACACCTTATAAAAAATAAGTAATCAATGTAGAAAAAAACCTGTAATCATTCAAAATGCCACCACATCCTTGTAGTATTTTCTCTGGTTTCCTGTCTTTTTTGATATATGAGGTTTCATTACAGATTTAGTGGTACAATGAATTTATCTTTGCTTTTTGAAAATAATTTTGCTGTGTCACCAGAAAATCAAGACAATGTGCCTTACAAACAAATTTATTACAAAATTCTTCAGAATAGGATACTCTTTGTACATAATTGTAAATTGCAGTATTTTATATTGCAGGAACTCAAATCCAACTCTTCTTTAACTAATGTTTTGGGCAACACAATTTAGATTCTCTTGGAAATTCTAGCATGAAGTATTAATCATATTGTTCACCATCTACTTCTTTCTCCCTTTTCTTAATGARATTTCATCAAGAGTTCTTTCACCTGTATTCATCATGGCCCAGTGTTTGCTCTTGGGTCTGTAATGGCACAGAGATTTTAAAGTGCTTCAACAGCTTTCATGGAAGAAAGGTGAATGTATTAACCTTAGGGGCCATATGCAGCAAGAGSTGCAGTTCTTTAACTGAGGGACCTGCTGGTTCTGGTTTGCAGGTGCACTGTTGGGCCAATAACTGCACAASACTCCTTGTGCTTTACATACATGTTATTTTGGAGCTTTTCATGGATGTCTTGAGCAGGAGCGCTCTCCTCTGGCTGCCTTTGGCTCCATTTGCAAATACAGGTACTAATGAGGGCAATATCAGATCAACTCAACTATGATTCAGAGCTGCAAAAACAATTTGTAACAAGTAATTTATTGAATAATTTCAGTCTTTCACAAACCATTGCAGAGCAGGTCCTAATGTTGGCAAATGCATTTGTTGATTTAAATTATTTACAGAATATCACGTGCAAATAACTCTTGGCATTAAGCTATGCACAAACTGATTGCTGCTAGTTTATGTATTCAAATTCAAACCATATGACATAGGCCAGATGACACATTTCCTATTCTCTGTCTTCCTTACAATAATTCTTAGAATTGCTTTTTTATAAGATTATGAAATTGTCATTCATTTTCATCCAACATCTTGCAATTGATGCTGGGTGCTAAATATTCCTGTCAGTAATTTCATTTAATATATTCTTTGTGAAGAGTGAATGCAGAAAGGATATACAACCAGCCTTGAAAGGAAATCTATTTGAGAAACCCAAATGAATATGTACAAAAAATACTTCAGCAAAGTCTCCCAGCTTTGCACCAAAATCAATCCCTGCATATACTTTTGGTGGTCTTCTCCACATTTGGCCGAGCAAAATAAGTTTGTTGGGAGGATCTCTTCAAAGATTGGGGAATAGGGGCCCAAAAACCATGGTAAGAAGTCCTGGGGTCAAGGGCTTCCTGTTCTTTCTCTCAAAAGCAGAACTGTGCTTAACCAGGCCCATAAGAGCTGGCAAAATACTTCTGTTTTTTCCMAGGACTTCCCTTGCCCTGGACTTGGCATATAAAATACAAACACATCAAGATCAGAATTAGGCTCACTTAACCATRCCCTCTGGATGCTATCAGAATCCARCTTCTGAAAATGAGTGCTAAATGYTGAAACAGGCCACACATGGACCCCTGCTTTTGCTCTTCCATTGTGGTATGAAATTTCCCAGTGTTTTAGCTCAATCCCTGTGCCCATTTCATTCAATCCAACAGCCAGCTTTCCACAGCAACAGCCTGCCTCTGTAAGCTGGCTTTGAATGCTTCCCAGCTGCAAAATGAGTTTTACAGTAGCTGACAGCAACTGTGCTGCAATGCAGCTCTAACCTCCTGAACCAACTGAGCCCCAAGCCAATCTGCAAAACACTGCCTGCCAGGAACCAGGGGCAGCTCCAGAAGCAGCCAGGGAACCTGAAGAGTTTGGATTCTCCACTGGCAGTGACAGACGCTCCTCTACCACAACAGTGAAGGGACAGATAAATACCCCTGACACCACACAAGGCTGCTTCTCCTGCCAATGCTCATGAGAAGCTCTTACAGAGCACAGGAGCATCTTGCTCTAGATATACAAAAGCAGCAGCTGTAAACTTAGGCCTTATACATACATCCTGATTTAGATGAGAAAAGTAAAATTAGAAAGGATTCTGTTCCTTCTTCCAAGGTCCTTTTTTCTTGAAACTTCTTACTAAATGGCAAACAATGAAACAAGACATGGGTCCGTTTCCTATTAAATACTATTACAGATTTTCCCAGTAACATCAGTGGCTTTTAAAATGCATTTTAATCAYCTGGAATCTGATTAGAAATATTTAGATAACTTACTTGAAAGTTGGTTCTGTCTGGGACCAGCCAAAGAGAGAGTGTGTGTTGTAGTGGTCCCCAAGGTAAGTCTTGGAGTCAGGACACAGTGTCTTTTGCGCCAGGGAACGATCAGAGATGCCTGAGAATGATGAAAACCACTGTAAAATCATATACATCACAATTCAAGTCTCTTCACATTTCTACAYATTTAGGGGTGAAAACATCAAAATATTTGGGAAGAGGAAAAGCTGAAGTGCTGGACGTGCACTGATTTGAGGTTAGCACATAGCCACAAATACTTGTTTGCAYGTAGGCACGTGTCCTTGGAGAGGGGAGATGACTGAGTAAACACTGATAATTAATTTCAAGTTCTATGTCCAATAATTCAAAATTTCTGCACAGATGTCATGTATTCTGAATTAATAACGTATTATTTTACACAATGACAAATTTTAGTTAACAGTAAAAATATTGCACAGATGCTGCCTGGTCTTTGATCCCACATCACAGAGATGCTGGCAAAGCCCCTTTGGTGCAAAAAAAATTCCCATCTGAAAATGCCTCATGAAGTTCAGCAGGAAATGGGCAGGTCAGATATTTATACAGTTGTTGGGGGTTAGGTTTCCTTCCTTTTGTTCCTTTTAGGGAATTTTTCCCAGAAGCTGCTAGGAAACACTRASGACTAGGTACCTAWGAAAAACAAAAGAAGTGGCCAAGCTCGGGGGGAGGAGGGCATCTGCTCGCATTTCTCTTATCTGGGAGTTTCTCTCCRAGGAGGGAGATACTGCGGGAACTGGGCAGGTGAAGGATGGAGCTGGGGCAGCGGCTGGCGCTCTTTCTCTCGGCTTTGGAGGAGCATGGTCAGAGCTGCTGCTTGGGAAAGGGAATTCACTGCTGCTGCCGGAGCCCAGCCCAGAGCTGCTTCTTCTGCCATGGCATGAGCCTCTGCTCCTGAGAGCAGCCACTGAACTGGGACCTTATGAACACCCACCTCACTAAAAGAGGGACCTGTCCCCATCTGTCCAGGATCCTGAGCTCGCCTCTCCCTGCCCTGCTGGGAGCTGGGCCGCCGCTGCCCCGCCGCCGCTGCTTCTTCCAGCACTGCTCTGAGTTTTTGCTGCACTGTAGGCCCTCACCCCCTGCCTGCTGAGACATCCTGCCAGCCCAGCTTGCTGCTTCCGAGAGTCCTGCTGGGGCACTGGGATCAGCTGCCCCAGGTTCGTGAAGCGAAGCCGGTCCTCCATCCCTTCCCTCATCGCCACGCATCGCCACGTGCTGCCCGAGCCCGCGCCACAGCGCCCCCTGCCGCCGCGGGGGAATCACCGCACCTGCCCCGCCCGCCGGGAGCCAGCAGCGCCCCTGCCGGCCGTGCCCGGAACTGCACCAAAGRGGARMGTGCYGCGGYCRAAAGGCCGGGATKGRGTTGCGGGTTCTGTTCATTATTAATGCTGTAGCTGCTGTTRGTTTGTTKGCCTTGTTATACATAYTAGTAAAGAACTGTTATTCCCATATCTTTGCCTGAGAGCCCCTTAATTTCAAAATTTAATAATTTGGAGGGAGGGGGTTTACATTCTCCATTCCAAGGGAGGCTCCTGCCTTCCTTAGCAGACACCTGTTTTTCAAAYCAAGACAACRTTATATTTATTTTTAGGGATAGAGTTGCAAATATTATGAGATTCTCTCAAAATAAAAAAGCAAGTGAATTCTCAAAAATTCTTTTTTTTCCATGCTTAATTAGGTGCATGCACTATTGTAAATATTTCTCCATGAACAAGCAATCTCCGTGCCTAATTGCATGTCCTGTATGGTTGCAGTTATTATCACAATTTCTCTGTACCTGAAACCCCATTAGCCTCTCAGACCTGCTGTGCCACTACAGCTACAAGCCTTGTGTTTGGATCTTTAGACACAAAGACTCCAGTGTCGGTGATCTACATCAGAAAAAACTTAATTTATAGGCAATTTCCAAGTAACTTTGACCGATATGTCTTTGAAGAAGACACTMAGTTTCTGAGGAAAGTCACACTTAATGTCCCAGTAGTTCTTGATTATTAGCCCTATAAATTTAAGGCAGGATAGGAGAGAAAATGCTACCACATGAATCACAGGTTCATGCTTTTTTTTTTATTCTGAGTATTTTGTATTCTGCCTCAGTAATACTGATTGTTTTACAATTGCATATTAATCTTCAGTATAAAGTGTTTTATAGAAAATTGATTTGAAGGACATCTGGCTTTAACCAGAAGTTCAAACCATGATTATGTGTAATCATGGTTATAAAATTTAGATAAGGAGGCTGAAGGCTACACTGACAAAAAGCCTGAGGCTCTGAGACTGGGACTTGCACAGATGAAATCACCTAAGACAATAGTGAGCTCCCAAAACTCTGCTAACCCCGGGAAGTCTTAATGTCTTACTGGGCTAAACAGCTTAGGCACCTCTCATACCTACATACRTCAAGGGCTTGGACAGCTAAGAGCTGGCCCCTATTCTATGAAGTGAAACAGAAAAGAAAGCCCTTCAACACTGGTTTAAAATAGGTTCCCTACATGTTGGGATATAATGCCTAGGACTCCTGGCTGCAGAAGGAAGGTCAATACCAGGGAAGTCTCTGGGAAGACCTTAAAGCAGCCTTCTTGTACCTGAACAGCACCTACAAGAAACCTGGAGAGGGACTTTTTAAAAGGGCATGGAGTGATAGGACAGAGGGCAATGGTTTCAAGAGAGTAGGTTTATATTAGACACAAGGAAGAAATTCTTTCCTGTGAGGGTGGTGAAACACTGAAACAGGCTGTCCAGAGAAGCTGTGGATGCCCCATGCCTGGGACTGTTCAAGGCCAGGATGGATAGGGTTTCAAGAAAGCTGGTCTGGTGTCCCTGCCCACACTAGAGGGGCTGGAACAGGATGGGTTTGAAGGTCCCTCTAACACAAATCCACCTACGATTCCATTATATCATTCTAACACTGCTAGTCRCAAGCAGAAGCAGGGGCATATGTGCATGAGTCAAGTCAGAGAAACTGGACTCAAAACACTCCTGTTTTCAGTATCTCTCAGTGTCCTTACAWGTCATGCAGGCCTCTAGGCCTGAGTCCCTCCTGGTGGCTCAGACATCAATGCTAGTCTTCACAAAGCTCAGCTGCAGCTGCATGGCTCRCAAGCCACTGCATGGGCTCACTCTCAGTCCCCCATTTGTGATGTAAAGGGAGCTCTGCTCTTTTGGCCAGTTTACCAAGTGTCTCACATCTTTTATGCAGCTCTGAAGGCTGGCAAAAAAATGAAGGTAATTTAAGGCAAAGGGGGAAATTCTCATCCCATCTCATTCCTGGGCCTTGGTCAAGACCCACAGGTCTTATCATCATTAAAAGCTCTCCTTCTGCTTTCAAAAATTTACAGTCCCTTTCTAATATTTTGTCATGTTTTTGTTATGCTTATGTTTCTCTTATATTCAAAGTTAAAAAAAAAATAAATTTGCCATTTAATAAAGAAAATTTAGAATTCTCATGAGAGTACAAAAGCCTGAAGRGGAAAAGGGGACATTTCCAATACTCCCTGCCAATACTTCAACCCTCATGTATCAGCTTCCTACTGCACATTAACATTGCTCAGGCAGCTGGGCTTTCCTGGGGAAATGTTGGCTGGATTAACTACCACACCACTGGCAATAATCATAGGTACTCATGGGCTCCTGGGGAAGAATGAGCATATCATTAACTCAGCTACTGGAAGAGATTTTTCCATTCCTGTAAGTTTCCCATAGTCTTAGACATTTTAAAACTTATTTTTAGCCTGTTTCTAGTAACACAGTGAAAATTTCTTTCCAAAGAGAAAGGAAATACATTGAACTAAGGCACCATCTTCCTTGTCATAGTTTGTGAGAAGGCCATCTCTGACACTAGCAGTGGCAAGGGTTGCTTCACAAGTCTGTAGCTGAGTTACCGTATTTAGGTATCTTACCCTTTTTCTGATGTGGACCAGTTACTCAGAGAATGGCAAGAAAGGTAATTTTTCTAGTCCTGTAATGAGGTAGAACCTTGGACAGAGGAAAGTGATTGTTTTTGATACTCCAAGAAAGCTGAGCCACTGGAGTCTTAAACAAATATGTAATTGAACTTACAGAACGGGCAGGGAAAGATGGAAAATCAGAGAATGGAATTATTTTTCCCCCTAAAATATAGCCTATCCAGGTTTAAAACAAAACAAACAAGAAAACCAAAGAAACAAAAAAACCACCAATGAAATTATAATACTAATGTTATTCTAAAATATAATATAATATAAAATAGGAATAAAAATATAATATTAATGAATAATTCATCGCAATTAAATTATACTTACTAGGAATGTAAGGAGGGTTATTGATTTCGGTATCAGCACATCCAGGTATCTGGCCTCTCATGAAATTGGATGGTTCGTTCATATCCTTTAATAAAGAGAGTATGACACATGAAAATCTTCATTTTCTTTTTTTTTAAAGAAGGAAGGGCAGATATAGTGGGACATACAATCCAGATGCCGTCGTAGTCAAGGACATCCTTTAACTCCAGACACAACTGGGTCCACCATTCCACTGTCCTGGGGTTGGTGTAGTCAGGAAACACACAATCTCCAGGAGGCCAGGCCTAGGGGTTACAAATGTAAATCCTGGTTATTTTCCCATTTCTATTACACTGCTGCTTTATTGTTTTGAAGCAGCACTAGACAAAATGAATCRCAAAATTAAAAAACCCACCTGCCCAACAGCAGGAGTCAGGCCATCAGAGTTGTTCACCCACACTCCCATTTCCTGGCCAAGTTCATAAGGTCTGTAAGTGCCTGGCTCCTCATCCTTGGCTATGAAAGGGTCCTGAAAAGAGCGATCACACTTCCTTTATTGAAATCCCGGAGGTAACAATTAATCTTCTATTTTATATTTTATAAAAATTTGTGTTATGTTTTCTTAATGCTGATTGCAAAAATATTGGAAGAAAACAGCATTAAAATTTAATAGGAGTCGAGAGCACATAATTTAGAAAAAGTCATTAAGGATATGTCATGAGTATTTCTTGTGTAAGGCAAAAGCAATGTGAGATTACTAAATACCCTCACATTTATTTTTTATGAGACTTTCTATGTTCAAATTATTTTAAGACAGGCACTAGATTTTTACTCCCCCTCCACCAAGGTCTCTGCTGTGGCTGGGTGCTGTGCTGGACATTCCCACACTTGAGCACCTCTGGGTTTCCACCAAGGCAATCCGTATTCCAGCTGCCTCAGCACCAACAGCTCAATGCTGGAATAACTAAAACTTTTCAAGGGGCTTGAAGCTGAGCACACCCAACCTCGAAAGAGCCCTGTTAGCCCTCCATTCCAAACCAATGTTGGACAAGGATGTTTTATGCCAGTCTGATGGAGAGAACCCAAATCACACCTGCCTGTGGGGCCTTACACTTCTGTTCTCCCCAGGCACCCAGAGCACAGCATTTTACACCCCACAGCTTGTTCCTGCCCCTTCCCACTGCTCGGGGTGGTCACCACCTCCCACTGCTGCCCCTGATATTGACACCAACAACTCCTCTCCCTCAGGATGACCTTCAGTAGCCACCAAGCTGGTACAAAGAGAGCCTGATCAGCTCCTGGGGAACGCCAGAGACCCACCCACCATGTTGGAAGTAATAAAGTTGAGAATACTTTGAGATGCCAGTGAATGAAGAGGCACTTTGCACCTCTGGCCAGCATTCAGCTGCAACCAAAAGGAGGCAAGTGCACTTTGTAATACATCCCTAATTGGAAGCAACTATCTGCTTTGTGTTTCTTAGAACACATAAAGAACTGCAGCCATTTTAGAAGGGAATTCTTTACTTTCTCYTTAGAAAATCTTACTTCCTCAGGTTCTGCTCTAGGCAAAACCTTTCTGCTATGAAACACAATGGAGAAAAACACCATTGAAACAATTCTTCCACTCAGTTGTAGCTTCTGCAATAATTTAAGTGAACTTGAATCAAAATGTGATAGAAGTCTAACTAATAAATATCTTAAAAAGAAAAAAGTATCAGACCCCAAATGGTAATTTGCTTTAAAGGCTTGTTTTAAATCTTATTTAAATACGTGAATTAATTGCCTGATTTACTTGTGAGCCCTCTGATAAGCATAGCCCTGGTGAGGGAAGTATATTCTCCATGCCTCAACAACAAAAGCTACAGCTAAATCTCTRCTTTAAGCCCAAAATTTTGTTTAACTTTATCTAGCTCTAGTGTCACCTCCATAAGGACTGTAAGTGTCCATTACATTTTTAACTTGTTCAATAGTACAACTTTGCAGAAGAGAAAACTGTCCATCTGCAATAATTATYTTATAATTGTCGTAAAGATGTCTCTCAAGGGACATGAAGGCTAGAAAAAGTCAGCTTAATTAGCAACTCCTAATGCAAACTTATGGTTTCCTTCAGCTGAAAGGTTGTTCCAGAGCATAAATCTAATACATTATGCAGGTTTARTATTGCCCTAAAGAAAACAAAAGCTCTCTGTGCCTGCAAGGGTTGTTTATGGGGAAGGAGTTTCATGCCTGTTAAATCTTCACTCATCGTTTTAGCATTTAAGGGAAGAAGTGCTGAGCATCCTTAACTCCAGCTGACTGCCTGAAGACCTGTGAGCCCCCAGCACGTACCCAGACTGATGCACTTCCACCTGTGCCCCACCCCAATCATATATTTTGATGTACATCCATAAAAACTCATCTCTGGAAAGTTTTGGCTCTATAGCTCACACCATTGGACTTAAAAATGTTAAAGATATTGAGCATTATTTTGGATCATGAGCATGTTGCTCTTGAGTTTCAAGTATTTCATCACTAATGCCATTCCTAGCTGTTTCTATTTTTAGTATGACTTAATAGACAGTATACAAGGTGTTTCATTAAAGATACTCTTTAGTAAAAATGTTTATAATTTTTCAATGTAGTCATTGTTACTTTAGAACGTCTTTGTTTCCAAATATATTTGTTCTGGTATACCTGAAACATGCACAGTTATTTAGTGCAGTGATGATGACCAAGTGCTGGCATGCAAAGTCAAAATTTCCCCTAAATAGAGGTGGCCTCTGAAAGAGATTAGSAGGGAGAAGAGCTGAAGGGCTGCACTTAAAGGCTCCAGGAATGGAGCCATGCTACTCTCAAGGTGACCATAGTCACAGAGGGCTCTCAGCCCCGGGTGCAAGCATGGGGAGCAGAGCTYCTGCTGGCGTGGCACCAGCAAGCACAGTGATGGTGGCACAACTGAGATTGGGGTCCCACCCTCAGGCAGGTTGCCAGTGYCAGTACTGCTGGCTGTCAGGATCTGTGCTTTGCTTGTGACCAAAGTGGTCTTGAGATGATAGATGGAACCCATTCCCTAAATCCATTTACTAAAGGTTTTCCATAACACTAACTGGCTGTCAGAGCCCATTTCCTGAAATCATCATGAGGGAGGCAACAATCTGCTATGTTTGGAGAACTCAGCAATTCCTGTCTCTGCCCAAAGGGAATATAAATAGAAAATTGTTTTTTCAGTATCCAATTGGATTACACTTGCCTTGATTGCACCCACTGTGATTTGGGAATGAAACCCTTCACACTGCTCCAGCTCCCAACTCAACTTAGTGGAATACTTTACATCACTAAAGAATGCTAACAGACAGATTTTGACAGAGATATCAGCAACTGTAATAAAGTGAAAATAGAAAACTTCAGTACCAGTGCAACCTATACTTCTCATTAACTTTTAAACAATGAGGGTCAGACTGACTCAGCTTTTGTTCTTTTTTCACAAGCTTGGCTGAAGAACTAGAGCAGAGGACAGGCCTYGGTTACAGGTTAGTGGAAGGATGAAAGAAAGGCTTCCTATCTGGATTCCCATTAGCTCATTGCATGAATTAAGAGTTGCTATGTCCCTTGCATCTGTTTAACAGCTGAATTTATACAGCAACATCTCCTTGCACTGCTGCAAAATGTGCCATCTGAGAAACTGAAAGGGATTTTAAAATGTTGTTGAAGTCGAACTCATAAGGAAGAAGATAATGTAGCTCAGCCACTAAACCACAACTGCTTGCCTGTAGCTTCATACCCAATAGCAAGTGCAAAACAACTGGAGACATCCCAATAGTGATGAAAAAGAGATGACTACCATGTATATACTGAAAGGCAAGAGTGCATAGGAAGAGCTACCCCAAACTCCTGGTATTTTGCTCCTATATTAATGTTTTGCAAACTATTTTGAGATAAACCAATAAAGAGGCATGTGGTATTTAATGTTACAGCTCTAAGAGATTAGATCATTTTTAGAGCAGTATTGAGGTTACGGAGAGCCTAAACTTCCTAACAGTTAGAAAGAGCAATCAGTCCKGACAGCACATGTGCTCACTACTGCTTAGTTATTTACAATGATGTATCCATTTAATTTGGGTCTATTTTTGTCTTRAAGTTTCTTTCCATCAAAGTGACTTAGTAATCTGTTACTATTTAAATGCTGTGCCTTGAACCTTCACTGATGAAAACTGATTTCACTGCTGCACCCCCGAGCTTCTCAGAATGGAACCTTCAGGGGAAGGCATCTTTAGGGACAAATGGCTAGCAAGCAGCATTCACTGTATGCATACTGCTGTTTCCATTATCAATATGAAATTGATCACTTGGGCTGCGTGGTTTTGTTTGAGAGTCCTAGTAGTAAATGAAATTATAGTATACCAAAGCAAAKATTAGGCAAATAATAAAAGGTATGTTTAAAGAAACTATCAGAAAACTCACAATTAAAAAGAAAACACTGATATAGCTATCTGTGGAGCTGACTAATCCATCATCCTCAGTCATGTTTTAAACTTCAAAACAAACTGCGAGAAAAAAATAAGGACAGGAGGGAAGTGCTTCTGCCTTTATCTATCTATTTAACAAGATAATGTGATTTTTARATGAGAAAACTGCAGTAGCTCTTGCTTAGCTTGACTCCAGATAAACCAGCAAGTGTATCTGTGAAAGAGCAACTGTACCACAATTCAGGACTCTGCTGTTCAGTCTTCTCCACAAGCCTTTGAMAGGACCCCCAGGGCAAGAAGAGGAACTTGGCCCTTATTTTAATAGGAATGGTTTGAATTAGGGTCCAAACATTAGTGATCTGTCCATCATGATTCGGTTGGATTAACTGAATCCTGGTCTCCTTAAAAGCATGAGCCATCAATATAATTGCAGGTAAATGTGTTTGTKTAGCCTAGCAGATAAAGGCTGAGGGAGAATACACTTATTTGAATCAGTCTATCAAGAAAGAAAATAGAAGAGTGAGAGACTGGCAGTTGGAGTACCCAAATGAATATAGTACCCAAATGAAAGATATAAACTCAYCATTTAGGTAGAAAACAGATTTCAAATCTACAGTTACAGCAAAAAGTGCTGAGACACTTTTTGGGGGATTGTCTCCTCCTCCTCACCCTATGGCTGCAGGTCAGCTCAGCCATGCCCGAGCCATGCCTGATCCATCTGCTGGGTCTGTTCACAGCATCCACCTGGGGAGGGACCCTGGCCCCAGCAGCTGTCTGTTGCTCAGCTCACCTTGCTGACAGGCAGCTTTACCCTAACATTTGCCTTGAATCTGTCCTGCTGCAGTTTAAAATGCTTTTCCTCTTATCCTGCCCCCAGTGGTTATGTAGAACAAATTGCAGCCTGCTCTGGGGAGTGCAGCCCTCCTTCTGCCAAGCTGCTGAGGGACACTGGAAAGCAAGATCTTGTGAATTTATCAATGGATTTTATTTAATTTCCTAATTTATTTTCACCTTTACTTAAATTTCGATTAAACTGGTCTCCAGTTTCCTTACTACCATTGGTGCTCACTTAGCTATTGTGACAGAGTCATTTTGGCACAAGGACATGTACAGGGAAGTGCTGGAGAGAAACAGCAAATTTTGTTGGAAAAATTTACTGGGGAAGATGGAAAATTCCAATTTTCACTTGTATCCAAATTAATTCATTAGTCCATATGCCAATTTTGGTCAGAGGTTCAACATACATTTTCCACAAATTTGCAGACAAGTAATCATTTCTCACATWAACATAGATAAAAAGTAAGTACAAAGAAACATGAATTGTAGTTAGTATATTCCAGAGTGATTAGGAATAGATTTTTTTCCACTATTCAGCTATTTTGGATATGTATTAAAATAATTTGTTCATTTCAGGGAAAGAATTATATGAAAGCAATGTCAACTCASAGGCAAAATTTCTCATAACTGAGTGGGGAAAAAGTGACAGAGAATTTATGTTTTGATATAGAGATGATACTGGCAGAGAGATATCRAATAGAGAAAACAGTTCTAAAAATTAAATTTGTGACAACTTTTTCTTCATCTCTTCTCAACATATGAGAAAACGGAAAATCTGCTGCACTAGTATACCTGTGTTAGCACCTTGGCACTGCTATGAAGACTATGCTGGGAATAGTTCTTATAAATGGAGAAATAATTAGCAACATTGTTAATTTACCAGAATCACAACGTTGTGCTTTCCGTTCTTCTTCATCTCCTTAATGAACTCTGGCAGACCAGCAAAATTCACTTTATCATAGGTAAAGTCCAGGCGACGTTCCATGTAGTCAATATCATAATGTTGAACATCCTAAACATTTTTCAAGTAAAAAATTACATTATTACTTCATCCAGCTCTGGAGTTCTCAGACAGGGAAGACATGGATCTGTTGGAGCAAGTCTAGAGGAGGGCCACAAAAATGATCAGAGGGCCTGGAGCACCTCTGCTATGAGGACAGGCTGAGACAGCCTGGAGAAGGGAAGGCTCCAGGGAGAACTTACTGAACCCTTTAAATACCTAAAGTCAGAGTCAGACTTTTTTGTAGGGCTGTAGCAATAGGACAAGGGGTGGTGGTTGTGAACTAAGSGAGGATAGATTCAGACTAGATATAAGGAAGGAATTTTTTACAATTAGGTGGTTGCACAGGTAGATGGTGAATGCCCCATCCCTAGAAACATTCAAGATTAAGTTGGATGGGACTCTGAGCAACCTGATTTAGTTGAAGATGCTCCTGCTCATTGCAGGGGAGTTGGATTATATGGCCTTTAATGGTCTCTTCAAACTCCAAGTATTCTATGATTCTATAACTGAAGTATTTGATACAGAAATCAGAATGCATGCAATGGTATTTCTAAAAGGCAACTAATGTATGTAATGAAACCCAAGAGACTGTAATTGTAATCCTAGCAGTGGACTATAAGAAAATGTAGAAGCCCTAGTTTAGTAACTTTTTTGCAATGATCTGCATCAGAAGTTTGTTTTCCATTATTTGTTTTTAAAGTGCTAGCACCTCATACTGCAAAACAGTAAATCCACAGTAACATCACCTGCTATGCAGCCAAGAGCAGCACTTAAACATCATGTTCACAGCCCACTTTAAATGTTCTTTTCAGCATTATGAAGATACTACATGYAAACCCACTACGGAAGATTATGAATGTCCTTTTATTCTACAATTCTCTTTGTAAGATAATTACTTTTCCTCCATAATTGCATTCACTTCAGAGTGTAAGGTTAGCACACACAGTGGAAGATTCGTACTCACATATGGGATGTCATAGCGCTTCATGCGATCGACGGTTTCCTTCAGAACATCAAGGCTGTTGTAGCCCCAGCGGGAGAGCTGGAATCCCAGAGCCCAGTAGGCTGGCATGTGTGGGCGTCCAATGGCCTGCAGCAGCAGTGAGGAACACAGAAACACAAGGGTGAGAGGAAAAAAAGTTACCCTGAAACACCAGGAGAGGCTTCCAGATCACTTAAAGCACGAAGGTCAGGGCACAGGCATCACCCTCCCATTAAATACCCATTCCTTTCTCTGAGTGGCTCTTGGCACAGCATGCTTGGCACTTCTGGTGGATCCTTGCCCTTCAGAGAGACTCCATCAACACCAGCACTGAGCATCACTTCTAAGGACACCCTGGTGGAGGACACGGTGTATAAAAGCCAGGATAATGTCAAACGTGGTCTCAGCCTCTGCACAGCAGCATGTGCCCTCACAGGGCACATGCCAGCAGAAATCCAGTGTGGAGCCTCATGCCACCTGAGCCATGACAAGTCCACTAACTCCTTGGCCAACAGAAGGCAAATCTCCAAGGACACACAGCAACATAGGTTTTGCAAACGTCGCTTGCACATCCAGTTGAACTAACTTGTCAAGAGCCTGGTCTTTAGTTGAGCTCTCTGAAGTTTTAATCATATTTACACACCAATCTGATGAAACTCAGTTACTTATGGCTGACTACTGTTACTGCTGGCCCACATCCTTGTGTTGCCAGGCACTGACAACCCTCTTCAAGGCCAGACTTACTGTTTGGTCCTGAAATTCTCAACTGAAACACAAGGTAATGAGTTAAATATGATTTATAAATATTTGATTTCCACTGTCTGAATGTAATCCATCTGTAAATGGCATGAGGAAACTCAATTGAGAGCACAGGGAAGCAAGGCATCCTGCTCTGCTTCCCCCGGTGAGCGCTGCTGTGGTAACCTGGGATGAGCAGTGGGCAATTACAATGTGTCTGTTGTACAAATAAGCTGAAGTCTGGCTTTGTCTCATTAGTACACACTAGTGTTTTGTGGGGCACATCTTCTGAAATCTTTACTTCAGATAAATCCAATGAAACTAACCTTTGATTTATATTTCCAACATCTTTGCACGCAATACATGAAAATCTAGTAGCCAGTAAGCACCCATGACTTATTAAAGTAATTATGCTGAAAAGTGAAAAACAACAAAACTTGCATATTGGCAGCTAAACCCCATCTACTTCAAATAAATAAAACAAGGCACTTCTGGCAGTCTCTATCTCTTGCATTGCTAAGCTCTCTGGAGATGCATTGCATGAAGGCACACCTTCCTATGGGATTTTCTCTAGGAAGTATGACCTGGGAAAGCAAGGCTGRGCTTGAAATTGCTCTAAAATACATCACAAGCTAGAGCGTCAGTACACAGATGTACAAAGTGCATCAGACAGAAAACCACACTTGGGAGAGAGGCAGAGAAAAGCTGAGGATGCTTTTAATGCCCCTGAGTTGGGAAACACACAGGGTAAATTGCTTCCAAACAAGAAATGCTTGGGAACACACTGCCAAACATTACAAATTAGGCTACAGTGTGCTTTTACTTGTTGGGGTGCTGCTGTTTCACATAAGCAGAAACATAAGGAGGCCATAACCACTGGTGAGGTTAATGCTTTGGGTGTCTCCAGGAGGGACAYTCCAGCTGTCTGCACAGTTGCCCCATACACCTGCTGCTGGTCCTGTCCCACCAGACTTAACTTTCCTGATCCTCCTCAACACTTCTTCTCCTCCAATTCAGCTGGAGGCTGAGGCATTCAGAAGAAGTGAGAGCAGCTCTCAGCAGTGTGTTCCTGCCACAGAGGCACTCAGCTTCCACTGCAGTCTGCTGTGCCCTCACCAGGGCAGGCCTTGAATAGACAAAGGTCGTGCCTACCATGTAGGGGGAGGCCAATGGGCAGACATGCTATTACTACCCTGGAGCTATCCCATCTCCTAGCACATGTCACCAGTTTTTTTCCAGCATTTCTGGAACATCTGATCACCCAGACTATCTTTCAAGCTCTGCTGGGGTTTTCCATGGAGAGCTGAATGGGATGTGATGGCTCAGGACAATCTCCCAGACTCCTTGTGAGCCAGCACCAAGTTGTACAACACAGCATGGCAAACCTCAGAGCAAGAGGTCTTCTTCTCTGGCACATCCACACTCACCATGTTAAKGATAAATTCATCTGAGGAGGCAGCAGAGCTTGTTTTAGATCAAAAAAGGCTGCAGGATGAGCTTTGTGAACCCACCATTTTGTGCTCCTAAAGCAGATGCATATTTTACCCTTGCTTTCTCTACTGGAAACAGAGAATGACCTCTACAAACAAGGTTAAAAAAACAGACCAAAACAAAAGAACTCCCTAATGAAATAAAATGCTTTGTGCACAGGCTTCTCATCTTGGACAAGAGAAATAGGGAAAACTGGCTGATAAATATTAATCCTGCAGCTCAATGCAGAGCCCTGTGCCCTGGCAGGATGTCTGCATGGCAKCTGCTGCCTCTTCCCAAGCAGGCTGGGAAATGGGACAGGGGGAACCAGCCTGGGCAGAGGCAGTGGGAGCTGCTGAGCAGCTCTGCTCTGGGTCCTGTGACACCCCAGGTCACTCCTGCCTGGGGAGGACGGCCTGGGACATTGCCAACACAGTGCATTTCAAGAGTTGGATGGGGATTGGCTTCTTCCCCATATCCTATCAAGCATGCAGATGGAGAGCAGGGGGGCTGGAGGTGGAGCTGTGGCCACTGGTGTGTCAGTCACAGCCCTTCCAAAAGGGCATGTCCCCAGCACTGAGGTTTGCTGGGGTTCACCTGCTCACCCCTATGGGATGGTGCTGKGTCATTCTGGACCACAGAGTGAGACAGTATTTTGTGACAGCATCCCTGGAGGAGTTTGGCATTACAGCTGAACCAACAGAAAAATATCTACCTTGCAAGGAAGATATTAAGCTTTTAAAGCAATTAGTTCTCTAGGTTCACCAGGCTGGTGCATCAATGGTGAGCTTAATTGAAACCAGCAGAACATTTGAAGAGGAAGGATGAAAACAGGGCAGCTGGGAAAACAAATGTTCTTTTTTCTAATTATGCTGTGGACTCTCTCTAATGGATCCCCCTGAAGCTTCCTGATAAAGTAACTGACATATGGTACCCACTCACAGATGGATCAGCAGAGGCAGGAATGTAATTTTGCAAACCTGAAGACTCAAGTTGGATTTGATTTATATTTAGGATCTACTTAATTCATACAGATTGCATTCTGCATACAAATGATCAGAAAGTTCAGCAGTAAGTTTTGCCTGCTTGGCAAAACTGACTCCCATAGAATCAGAAAAGGTAGATGGGGTATGGCAGGGAAACTGAGGGAGGAAAACATATAAACAGCAAACATACGGAGTATCCAAAATGAAGGGGGGGAAAAAAGCATGAAGATATGGTAGTGCAGAACCAGTAAAAACAAAAGAGCCTATTTTCTGTTCCAGAATTCTTCCTGCACTTGCTTCTTAAATAACTCCTGGTGTTTAATAAATTCACTGTTAKTTTTTGCATGTTTACATAACTTAGCATTACGTGGGGTTTTTTTTTTCACTTTTTTCAGAGCTACCTGAGAGCTGATGTATTGAGCAGGTACCCTGGAAGCATTTTGTGATAAGAATGAAGTTCAGTGGAAACAAGCATATCTAACAGATAAAATCTGTGTCTAGGGAGCAGGTGATCTGTRCTCATTTTCCCTGTGCTGGATTATTGGACAAATAATGTTATTAATATAAGCATCAATGATATGTACTAGGTTATAAATTCTATAGATGAAATCAGGATCCTATTCTGTTAACATTATGACCAAAGACTTTGATGAGAGAGAGACAGCTGCAGAGTTATGCCTACATATCACAGAGGCTGGAGAGAGGTTCTCTTTCCTGTGCTCACAAAGGAGCTGAGATGCCCTGCAATGCAGATTGCTAATCTTACACCCTAATTAGCCACACAAAATTATTTCTGAAGCTTGATATTTACTTCAACTCTCTTTCTTCAAAGAGGAGTTCTAGGAGGAAACTGTAAAACCCAAGTGGACTAATGCACTGGGTTTAGTGTTTCTGTATGGCTAAATTCACAATGGCTGAATTCCACAGGTGCTCCCGTGGCMCACATATCTGTATCCAGCTCATCTGCTATGACTAAGGCAAGCAGCTGAGTGCTGTGGGCAACCAGTCAGTTAGAGGGTAACCTTCACTCAAAGTCTGTTAACAGAAGCTAAGCTTTGATTTAGGAGAGCAAAAAGAAAGACCCTGCAGCTGCTGAACCATAAAGAAGATGCTCACAACCTCAGGAATATAAAAAAATTAGGGATTTTCAATGCCAAGGTCTTCAAATATTGGGGGTTTTCTGCACAAAACAATTATCAGTTGTTTATTCCTTCTTGGGGAATTCAGCTCCAAGATTCTCACTGAATCATCTGTGATAAGATCTATGTACAAGCAGGTTCCCCATGTTAGCTCTCCAATAGGAGAGTGGCCTAGAGACCTCTGAGGTCTCTTACACCTGTAACTAGCCCACGCTTCTGTAAGGAGGAAGCAAACCAGCAATTTTCTCTCCAAACAGAATCAGGAGACCTACAGTATGCTCACTTACAGCTTGTTATTGGATAATTTCTGGTAACATAACAAATTCAAGGCCTTTACTCAAGGGCTATTAAATATCTGTTTTTTGAACCCTGACATTCCTGAGGATCTTGTTATGGAGTTCACACACTGCTGCTGTGCGCTGTTAGTCTGTTCTGAAAGGCCACGATGGTCTTGGCAATGTTGGCCTGATATTAGGTGTGACTGCAGAGCCCCAGCCAGGCTCAGGTCAGTGCCTGAACTCTTTAGCTTGTTACTGCTTTTTCTCACCCTCCTGCGAATGGAGGTGTTTGCTGTTAAAAGTGAGATTTGTGTTACATAACTGTTCTGCACACCAGACCTCTTCTGCAGCAGGAGAAAAATGTGATCACTGTCATATAGAGAGAGCTGTACAGGACAATCTCAGATGTCAGATGTGGCAGGAGTAACCCCACACAGCTGGGCTCAGGGACAGGAGGGAGCAGAAGAATTGGGCTGGAGGCTACTCCTTCCCATGGGACCATGCCCAGCACAGRCCCCATAGCTGCTGCCACTGCTGGAGCACCCAGGTGCCACTGGCAGGATGCATCCTGCAGCTCAGCTCTGCTCCATGCAACACACAGCAGAGGGACAGAGGTACCAGCATTCAGCCTCTGCTCCCTTCTCACACCTTGCCTCACTCTTGGAGCCCATTTAAAGCAGATTATCCTTGGCCAGGCTGGCATCCAGGGCCACCACAGCTTTTGCCTGTCCTCACTCCAAGGATGCAGAGAGGCTGGTGATGCTGGCAGAGCAGCTCCAATCAACCCTGATCACCGCACTGAGAGCCAAGAGCACTGCTTTTGGCATAGCCTGGACCCAGCAGCTCTGGCCAAGAGTCTGTGGTCCACCCTGGGTGCTGGTGACAACCTGGAGAGGTGTGTGGGGAAATCTTGCATACTCCAGAGGCCAAATAAAGACTTTAACAAAAGTAACAACAAAGCTGTCCTAACTCACTGGTTTGGAGGGAGCCACGTGAAAGCACAGAGCAAAGCTCTAAGCTCCTAAACCTGTCACAGAAACAAGCATAGCAGGGGCAGAGAGGAGGCTCAGATCCTGAAGTGGCACTGAAGGCAGTGGCACAAAACATTTGAGAAAGGTGTAAGGCACTTTGCTCAGGAAACATCTCCCTTGTTCTCACCAGCTGTGCACCTGCTGGCACCTGGCCGCCCTGCCACACCAGCGGGGCCATCCCAGAGAGATAAAATGAGGGGTCCCTGCAAAAAGCAGTGGCTGGGGCAGACTTGCTCAGGAGGGAGGCAGGTGGTATTCCAAAGAGAAGCTCTGCAGCAGTGCAGCCTGGTCCAACCAGGGGCCTCTGCAGTCAGGAGCTCCCAAAACACCAATTCACAGAGGAGACCCATGCAAACAGCTCAGAGAGCCGAGCCATGCTGCTGAGCAGTGCCCTGCAGACATCAGTCACACTTCTCCTTTCTACCCCTTTTCTTTCCCTACAGCATGGCAATGACTGCACAGGGAAAATCCTCTCAGTGTGACAGAAAAGACAATTGAAAAATAAAGTCTTTTCTGTCTCCTTCACCTTCCCACATATCTTGTACATAAAAGCCAAATTATTACCCTAGAGACTAATAATATGGTAATTGTAACATTTTTGACCTTGGAATTTCAGGATGTTTACTGAAGAAGTTATTATTTCACATTGAAATTACTAACATGCATTCTTTAAGATTCCCTAGAGAGTTGAGCACAAGCTCAGAGAATACAGAACAGGATTTTTTTGTCCTGGCATGTGACATGTCTCATTAGGAGACGCCCACTGCTCTCCTTTACCTTGTTTTCTTTGCTCCAGCTCCATTTCCAGAGACAGGGGTGGAAAGTGAGCTGCCACTACCCATCAGTTGGAGAGGGAGAACTCTCTCATTTTATTTTCAGATGCTGACCACCTGCTAAGCCACAGAAATGCTGCCTTCAGACACCAGTAAAAGACTTTGAAAAGGAACAGGCGTGGCTCTAATTTCCATCGTACTGCTGCACTAACTCCCTTGAAATGGGAATCAAAGCTCCTGCCTGGGGGAGAGTTGCTTTACTTTTTCCCCCCTTTTCCCACCCTGGTTTTATTACCCATGTGTAAGTTAAAATCCCAGCTTGCTTGCTGGTCTGTGGCAGTGGCATCGGAGATAGTGTGTACTGGTTTGGGCTGGGATATAGTTAATTTTCTTTATAGTAACTGGAATGGGCTGTGTTCTGAATTTGTGCTGAAAATAGTGGTGATAATTGAGGGATATATTTGATTTTGCTGAGCAGTGCTTACATAGAGTCAAGGCCTTCTTTGCCCCTCACTCCATACCGCCAGTGAGGAGGYTGGGGGTACACAAGGAGTTGGGAGAGGACACAGCCAGGACAGCTGAGCCCAGCTGACCCAAGGGATACCCCATATCAAATGGCTTCATACTCAGCACATAAATCTGGGGGAAGAGGATGGGGGAGATGGATATTCAGAGCGATGGCATTTGTCTTTCCCAGTAACAGTCACATGTTCAGCCATTCCCCTGATTCCTGGGGGTGYCTAAACACCCTCCTGCTCCTGGGAACTGGTGAATGAATTCCTTGTTTTGCTTTGCTTGTGTGCACAGTCTTGCTTCACCCATTAAACTGTCTTTATCTCAACCCACAAATTTTTTCACTTTTACCCTTTGGATTCTCTCCCCCATCCCACTGTGGGGGCGTGAATGAGTGGCTGTGTGGGGCTGAGCTGCCATATGGGGTGAAATCATGACAGACAAAGGGTGGGGATGATGTGCAGAGGGAGCTGGAAACCTCCAAGCAACACAGCAGTTGCTCCTTCTCCAGGACATGGAGGGGCACCATCAGCCTCCCACGTCTCTGGGAGGTAGCACCTGAACCTCTCCTTGGTAAGGAAGGTCTAGCAGAGCCCACCAYCCCAGAGAAGCTCCAGCCTTCCCAAAACAGCAGCATGAGCAAGTCTTATCCCTTCCTTCACCAAACCAGAACCCAGAAATACCTTCCTTCTAGGTTAAATCCTCTTTTTCCCTTGTTCTAAACAACAGTATTTCTGTTCGTATACAGGCACTTTAAAAGAAGGCAAGCATAGGATATGGAGGCTTTAAAAATTCAGGAAACACAARATGTTTTCTAAAGGTCAGAGCTCAAGCCCCTTTGACCTGGGGCTTGGGGAAAGGCAGAGCAGATGCACATCTTGCTGTGAGCTCTGAGTGCCTGGCTCTGGGATGCCCTACCCTGTTGAGCCTTCCTCAGGGAAGGCTAATTGCAGCCTAATCCTCAGGGTCTGCACAGTGACCCCCCCTTCTCACAGTAACATGCTYACTCCAGCTTTGCTCCACGCTCTATAGGTATGACACTGATTTTTTACATATGCAGCTTGTGTCTGTGGTGGCAATTTTCTGTGGAAAGGCCCAGTTGAAGCATCATTTGGTTACCAGCAAAAACACATTATCTGCTACTTTTTTCTGCACACTCTTCACTAAATAAKAATTGCATGTACGCCTCCAAATCAGCCATTGGCATGTGCACTCTCAGTTCTTTGGAAAACATTGGGCAATTGGATAGCAAGTAGTTACATTCTGTGAGACAGCAGTAAATGCAGTGTTACACGTCCATGCTCTCCAATGCAATTATATGGGTTTTCATTAGTAAAAAACAGCCTGATGGCTCCAAAATCAGCAAGCGATTCCACTGGCAAAAAAAGGCTTGAAGACTTCAAAGTCCATTCAATATCTCTGAAATCCAGCATATGTAAAGTTCCCAAACATTCCCATCTGTGCTCTGCCTAGTTTGTTTTCTTGGCCTGCAGTGTCAAAATGCAGTCATGTCATACAGCAAAGACTATAAAACTGTGACAACCCAGAGAGGAGTAAGCTTAGACAGGTATCTGTCTAATCATTGCATCCCTTTAGTGCCTCCCATCCTGACATATTGCAGGAGAGGCTGGAGTGTGCACTGAAGAGCCAGCCTGCCTGTGACCCTCAGACAGACTGCTCACAGATGCTCGGGCACACACCAGCTTTYCCATGGATCTGAAGCTGTGGCTTTGTACAAGTGGATCAGGACAAAGCTCTGCCTGCACTACCCACTGATACTACCAGATACTGACAGGACTGTGTTACAAGGCACTGCTCCATGAGCCATGAGCACTTTYCTACTGACCTCAGTGTACTGCTGAACCACATTCTCAGGAGTTGGTCCCATGAAGAGATAGAAGTCGAGGATCCCTCCAATAGTGCGGAAAGTCAAAGATGGGTTTGGAGACAGAGTAACATCTAAAAGGGAAAAAAGAAGCCCTCAGTACAAACCAACTCTGCACTATACATGGGAATAGGTCAAGAATGCATCAGGGGAGGTTGAGACTCAACATTAGGAGGCATTTCTTTACTGAGGGTGGGCAAATGATGGAACAGGCTTCCAGAGATGTTGTTGATGTCCCGAGCCTGTCAGTGTATAAAAGGCATTTGGACAATGCCTTAAGAACATGTTTAGCTTTCCATCAGCCTTGAAGTGTTCAGGCRGTTGTACTACAAGTATGTTTCATGTCCATTCCAACTGAAATATTCTACTCTATCCTATCCATCCTAGGTGTGTGCATGCTGGGTTCTTCTGTGCACTCTGTGGGTACAGCTGGATCAGCAAACAGGGCCTGAAGGCAGGCAGGCCAGTGTTTCTGTAATCTCTGCTYTCAGATTGGCATGGTGCAGCAATAAATCACAGAAACCCACACAGCGTAGATTGCAACACATCCATTTGTCTCAGTTTCATATTTATACAAAGGATCAACAAGTTTGTGTTTAGGGTTCCTCTATGCTATTTTAATCTTATTGAAAGCCATTGTCTGCCAGGGGAAACTGATTTTATAGACTAAGTGAAGATTCCCCTTTTCTGAAATTATACCACTAGATTAATGCARTAAGGTGACCATGGCAACATACAAAACTATTCTCCAAAGACAGAAGATAGGACTAACCTAAACTGATTTGATTTTGTTATGCCAATCTCAGAGGAAATTTCTTCCACCTTCTTCTTTCCCTCTATTTGCATCTATTTTCATTAAAAAGTTAAGAATGTATTTTCCCTGAAAATGCCTAAAAATGCCCAAATTCCTTGTTAAAAATTCATTCTACTGAAATCTCTTTGAAAAATCTTTGAAAAATCTTTGAAAAATCTTTGAAAAATCTATTACTCCTGGAAGCTTAGTTAGCCACACAGTCACTCATATTTGTACCACATTAAAAAGCAGTCAGTAAAACAGTACTTTATATACTTACTAATCTATCATATTTCTATATGCAGTCCATGTAGGGAATCCATATATCTTTTTACCTTGTGCATTGGAGTTCAGAAGGAGAACACCATGGGCATTGGCATCTGGTTCTACGCACATGTAGAAAGGGTGAACTCCATAGAGGTTGGCAAATGACTGAAACATAAAGAACACATGAAGTATCACTTGRCTTTGCTATTTTTCATAGCTTTTGTCAGGTAGATACCTATGCACAGACAAGGAAATAAATTCATTCATAGTCAGAGACTTATTTTGAAAGGTTGGGAATTTTTCCATYTAAATTGGTGCTAAGTCAAATTGACAGAAAAGAGTTTTTTTTTTTTTTCTGCCTTATCACAATGGAATTTTTTAGTCTTTCCCAGTTAAACCTTTGATATTCTGCTAAATCCTTCAAAATGGCATGAGCAAGAATCGCTTTCCTAGTTAAAACAGACTCAGCCATGGACTCCAGTTCAGCCAAATATCTAATGAGTCCTGCTGGAGTCCAGCTTGTTTGGATGAACAGGGATTGATCCAAGCATGAAATGCAAAGCTCTCCTGAACCAGGATCTTGGCACACAATATACTTTTTCCTGAAAACTGCACTGTGAGAAAGGTTCTGATAAATGTTTTCAAAGTTCCCTCAAAACATTCATGCCTTCATGAAAACTGATGATACCCGCGAAGATTGTGACTTTCCCTGTTTGCCACCTCCTTTTGGTGACACAAGCTAGGACAAAGCGTTGCAGAGCGAATTACCGTTGGTGCCTGGTCCCTGGCGTACATGCCATAGGTAACAAAGTTCATGTTGTGCTTGAAAGTCGGGTGCTCATGTTCACCAAACCCATACACAGAAGTGGATGGCACAGTGGTGGTGATCTGAAGGAACTGGTTGGAGAAAAACAGATCAACCAGGGGACTGTCCCACCTGTGACAAACAGAGAGAGACAGGATTAGTTTGTTTCTCTTTGGAAGGTATTATTTTAAGTTCATGTCTGGCTATTTATWCTTTTTATGTATTTTGGAGAATAACAGTATTAAAAATTCATTAAATTCTATGCATGCATCTAAAGTGCTTAACCTAACACATTAAATTCATCTTGCAATGGTTGAAGATATCTCATCTACTTATGCAAAAAGAATGCATCAATATAATTTTTGAAAAGAGCAACTAAAACCACAGAAGACAGACTATAAATCTATTATCAAAATAAGTGGTTGCTTATGCTATTTCTATGACAACCAACGTGAAAGGCTAAAAATTGTTATTACACAGTGGTGTTCAGAATACTTAATGAGAACCGACTTTTTATCAGCTTTTTTTAATGTTTTGCTGTATCAGGACCCAAATACCCCCAACTTCATGCAGGTGCCTAAAATAGAGGTATAGTTTTCTCTAGACTCTGCTTGAACAAGATGTTTTTATTGTGATGACTCTCCTGCTTCTCTCACCAGCTTAATGCATTTATTTCTATTGAA
The DNA here is from genome assembly GCA_014549065.1 of Cardinalis cardinalis. Taxonomy (NCBI): domain Eukaryota; kingdom Metazoa; phylum Chordata; class Aves; order Passeriformes; family Cardinalidae; genus Cardinalis; species Cardinalis cardinalis. The sequence continues at coordinate 639,734 of JACDOX010000028.1, forward strand.
TCATCTGTGGACACAGGCTYACATTTTAATTAGGTGCTACATTCTGTTTCCTATCTCTAGAGCTATAATGAGCTGCAAGTTAGATGGGGGATAACATAGTCAAGCTGTGGAGAAGTGTTTTGTTAATGGTCATGTGTATGCCATGAGTAGCTCATTTAGATAGCACCCTCTCGAGCCTTGTTTAACCATGAATTTGTTACAGCTAATTAAAATAAATGAGCCCAAGCCATAGAGCACAGAAGTGGCATAACTCTCTTTTTAATGTTCTTCTGTCAATGATTTTGACAAAATTAAATGGTAGATCAAATTGACTGGTAAATCAGAGAAATGGGAGAYGGGTTGTGTTGGTGGGGAGCAGCTCTACCCTCATGAGGAGAGCACTCTGGTGAGCGGCCTGCTCCCTGTGCCACCAGCACCCCTTCCTGGGGACAAGTCCCTGCTGCTGGGAGGACTGRGAGGGCACCACTGCTCCCACCACASTGGCGAGCTCTCCCCACGAGGCTGCAAGGACGGGCGCTCATGGGGGTGTTTGAGGCACTACCACGCCTCTCCATGCAAAACTCAGGCACAAACTATCCCTAAATTTTCCTGGACAAATCCAAAGTCACACATGGATACTAAARGGTCTGTGTGGTTTTTTAAAAGTCTATTTGTCCTTTTCTACAAGCAGAAGAAGTAAGAATTTGTTTATAACTCTTGATTTGGTTTTTTTGCCAGCAGGAACCCCTCCCTCCCTCCTTTCCATCATCTCCACCTACATGCAGTACTGAATAAAATTACTTTCTTTAAGGAGGGTTATGCATGCAAAACATCCCTGAGAATTAGATCCAGTCCTTGACAAATAAAGGCCTTTCTGCAAGAAGCAGTTGCTGTGCAAGAATAGGGGTGGGCTCTGGAGCTATAGWCCTGCCCAAAGGAAAACTGTYACACAGCTCTGCTCTGTGCCRAGACAGGAAGGGTCACTGCTCTGARCAGACCAGAGGGATAAGAAAACCTCAAACTATACCAGAGGGGAAATGCTTTTGAAAAGTTAAAATATCTGTCCTAAGCCATTGAGCTCTCCCCATGATGTCTGTTCAGAGGACATGAGGCTTTGTATATTTGTGGTACCCACATTGTAGCATGGACATTTCCTATCATGAGAACTCTTAGTGTTACCATGGCATTAAAGTATTACTTCGTTAAAGTATTACTGCAGCTCAGCAAGTCCCCTTCCTGACCAGGAGGGTCACTGGGGTGGTGCAAATGACAACCCTAGGAACAAGCCTTCTGCCCCACCATATCTCTACATGTTGTGGAGAAACTGGTTTATGACTCATGCATTCCTTCAGGCAACTCTACTTCTGCATGACATTGCCATAACAGTGTCCTGCTCTGCACCCCTCCATGGCTCAGCTCCCTGGGGCTGCCACCCCCACCAGCACAGCTTCCCATCAGCCTTGTCTTTCCCTAGACCTCTGCATGCCAGCATAGCTATGCACTAAATATAGCATTAACCATGACATTAAAACCATGACTCTTTTTTTTTCTGGGCATCATTATGTCATCTCCATCTGAAGGAAAGCATGAACAGGTTTTCCCCTGGCACTATTCTCTGCCTTCACTYCAAGCAGCTTCCTGAGTCCTTGTGCTCCCTAGCACACCATGGTAGCTGTTGTGCTACTTTGTGTTTGCACATGTAGTGTTGGCAAGGAGCAATCTTTTAAATGAAAAAAAATATGACATTCCTTAAAACCTTGGATACAATAAAAGAAAATGTCATATTTCTTCCACCTTCCCTCCTGCTGGTTTAAAGCAGATAGAAGGAACAAAACAGGAGGGAGCATAAAATGACATCATGTTTGCAGGAATTTGCATGGTTCTCYTTCAAGAGTCCTATGAACCATAAAACCGCTGTGATGGACAACAGAAGGGGTCTTAAAAATGTAAAACCACAGCTGAACAGTTGCTCACTGTCAAAAATGCCACCCCTGCTAGAAGTTAGACAAGGCAAAGTCTGTGAGGACAAGAACCYGTCTTTTTTGCACAAGAGGTAATAGCTGCAGTCACATTTACTGCTGAAAGTCTTAAGCTGTTAGTGTGTCTGTGGYAGGAGCACTCCTGCCTATGGAAACGCAAACCAGCCTCCCCACACATCTGCCTGGCCCATTGTCTTTGACCAGTCAACTGTTGCCTRTCCAAGGAGTCTGATTGATAAAAGCTGCTCTTTTCTTCCATACATGCTGCACGATACTAAGGAGTAAACCTCTCTAATTTTTAACCTCTTATCAGGAAAAAAAGAATGACTCAGATTGAAAAGGTCTCTGTAAAAATTAACATTTTTGGCCAGCAAGGGAACTAGTCTCACACCAGCAGCGAAGCCACTGGCTATCAGGATGAAACATAACTGGAGTGGACCAAGGAAGCAGTATTAAAAGGAAGGTGAGTAAGCAAATAGATAAAACATCCTGCTCATGTTGAAGTTCATGACTAACATTGTCACAATGTTGAGGGGGATGACTAAAAGGCTGTACAAGATGGTTTTCAGGAGTGCAATCATCAGTCCTTTGTAATATGAACTGGACATGATGATTTACCTCTCTGAACAATACTCTGTTGAGGTTTATYGGAGGCCAATGGCTGCAGTGTGTGCAGTGGCCCATAGCACTGATTCACCTGCCGTGAGCAACCAGCTGGTGGCACTTCTAAGGGTGGTCTGACAAAACCTCCAGAATGAGGAGACTTGGGACACAGATATGATACATCATTAGGACAGGCAGTGTGCATTATCTGGACATTCAAAAATAATTTTGAGTTGGGAGAGGTTTGGTCTTTTTTTTTCCTTTCTGTTGCAATGAATCCTGGAGAACTGAGCTCATTATTTGAAGTTATAAACAACTGGTCCACTCAGTCACTTGGAGAAAATGTCCTCTATAATACCTGCTTTTCTTGACCTCCAGACCACCCTATATATTATCTGTGTGCAAATTTAGTTGTAACTTCCCACAGCTATCCAAAAAGGGAGTCTAAGCCTCCTGGCAAAGCTTGGGCACACCCTTCCAGAGGGCCTGGGCTACCATAGTATGCACAGGCTGCCCATAAAGTGCTAAAGCACCCTAGGGAGTGAGGAGTACACATTTTATTTTCAAATGAACCTCAAAAACTGATTGACTCAACACACTGGAGCTGCTGAGGAGCATCACCAAAGCAGCCCAGATCTCAGATTGCTAAAAATACATCCACTGACTGCTGGTTTTGGCTGGAGTTAACCTTCTTCATAGCAGCTGGTACGGGACAATGTTTTGGAATTGCGCTGGAAGCAGCTGATAATTCAGGGATGTTTTAATTACTGCTGAACAATTCTTAACAGAGCATAACAGGGCTTTGCTGTTCCTTACACTGCCCTATCAGCAAGGAGGCTGGGAGTGCAGAAGTAGCAGGGAGGGGACACAGCTGGGATAGTTGGCCTCAAGGGATATCCCATGCTATATGGCTTCATGCTGAGCATTAAACCTAGCAGGAAGGTTGGCTGGGAGACTGCTGCTCAGGGACTGGAAGGCATCAGTCAGATGGTGGTGAGTAATTGTTGTCATTTGCATCACTTTTCGTTCTTGGGTTTTATTTTTCTCTCTGCTATTTTCCTTTTAATTACAATATTATTATTATTATTATTATTATTATTATTATTATTATTATTATTATTATTATTATTATTATTACTACTACTACTTTTTTTCTGTTATTAAACTGGTTTTGTCTCAACCCATGAGTTTTCTCACTTTTATGCTTCTGATTCTCTCCATCTTTCAGTCAGGAGTGAGCAAGCAGCTGTGTGGTGCTTGGCAGCAGGCTGGGGTTAAACCATAACAGTGTTTCATAACAGCTGTGTTCCTTATTAGCTGTAACTCTTGGGACACCACTGGAGTGCAGAAGGTCCACCAAGACTGAATTTTGATATGTTTATCTTTCTTCAAAGGTGATTTGTCAGGTAGGTGGACAAAATCAGCATTAGTAATCAACAGATTTTCCACAACATGACATTTACAAAAAAATAAGAAGTGTAGAGTATATTTACAGTTATGGACACATTTCTGCTCTACTTCTACTGTATTCAGTGTGTGATATCAGGAAATGTCCTATAACTCACTGGATATACCATGCTTAATTTTTGCTCTGAAAAACACTTGGTAAGTGATATACCTACAATACTTCTTGCCTAGGTAACATAAATCTTAATGATTAGAAGACTAAAATAATGGCTCTTACAAATTAGGAACAAGCCCATTCTACCTATGATGCATACAATTTCCTCCCCTTGCTTCCAGCAAAACTGCAGTTATGACAATAGCATTATAAATCATTCTAATAGCCTTGCCTATGTAAAACACCTTCGTGGTAAGTGGTGTCTGTGCTAAAAATAAAAAAAAGGCAGCTGAACTCTACAGCAGCCTTTTTGGAAATTAGGGAAAATCTTGATTAGGTTTTGGTTATTTGTGCAGTATATTCCCAAGTGCAATAGCAAATGAGGTATTCCAAATGCTTAATAGAAAGTCCCTATCTGGCTTGCAAAAAAAAATGTTCTGCCTTCCGTTATTTGTGTGACATCATGAAGGAAAAGCCAGGATATTAAAGTGGAGAATCAAATCAGTAGTCCATCCCTCTGCAGCCTGTCTCCAGCAATGGCCCAGGCCAGATATCACAATGGAAGGCATAAGATTTCACTCAGAGCCAGTCTTGCAATAATCTGCTTATGGAGGAAGTTTCTGGCTGTTTTCATAGAATTAACTGATGTTGTGAAGCATGGAGACAGAAGTATTTGGGGGTTTTATTTTCCTACAGATGATTTTTTTATTATGCCTGAATGTGTATCCTGCTAGGCCTCCTGTGCCAGTGCTGCCCTGGGCAATGAGTCCCACAGAGTAATCACACACTGCAAAACAAGCATGTGTTTGTTATTTATCTCTGTCTTAAGGCACACAGTTCCCAGCCTTTTACTCTCTGTTCTTGAGAAAATCTGTGCTTTCWTGGAGCCTTGATGCTCTCAGTTGATACTACCTCCTCCAGTGGTTGCTGTTAGTGTGGCAGGAGCAGCAAGGAGAAAGAACAGTGCTTACCTGAGTGTATGTGCCACAAAACAACCCACAGGCTCTTCAGCTTGCTCACCTGCCTTATTACAACRCAGGATTTTCTCCCCTGTTTTTACTAATGTAGGGTCATGGCCAACAATAGGACAGTTTCCCATAAGAGCTGCAAGATCAACCAGGATATCCTAAGCAAAGATTTACTAAACTAAAGCMAATCTCTTGACATAACATTTTTCCACTGACCACACCAATTTTGCCAAAACAATTATTTTCCAGTCATGATGGGAGTAAAAAGAGGCTCCCTGCAGTCTCCACTGCCTGACAATGATGGTAGTTTGGGAGCTTCTCCTCTGGGACAGGAGATCCATGCCCTAGTCCCTGTCACTCATGGTTCAGAACTGTGACTTGCAGCCTTAAATCAGATGCAGGTTTCTAGTTTTCTTGTGGAAAACAGAAAGCACCTGACTTCTGGATGGGAGCAGAAGCTTTGCTGTGTCTCATCTGATCCCCTTGGCATCTCCCTAGTGAATGTGTGGGCATGGCACCTCTTTACCCCCATGGCTTTGGATAGCTACTGGCACAGAAAAGGACCTTCCCTGCCTAGTGGCAAAACAGCAGGAGCATTGGAGAGGGAGAAAAGCAGAGCAGAAGGAGACAGGATGGGATGGGACAGGGAACAGGACAGAGGTGGATGAGAAGGAGAAAAGTAAGAGAGAGTAAGCCAAGAGGCATTGCTGGGAGGAAAAGGGAGGCAGCCCAAGAGCTCCTGGTCCCAGCAGCCCCCAGCAGGGCCTGGATCATCTCCCTACATGACTCTGTCTAATTTTCRCCCCATGCAGGCAAAGCAGCAGCTGTCAACTGATTAGCTTGGAGCAAGCTGGCAATGTAGCAGGACTTGCGTTTTATTCTTGCTCCTGGCTCTGCTTGAGGTTTGCAATCAGCTGTTAATGTCTCTCCCCCCACACAGTTTTTTCCTTTCCCCTGTTATTGTGATTACATGGAGCCCTGAGTTTGTCCTGCCCTCCTTGGGAAGCTCAGCTATGTCTCCCTGTACGCAGAGAGTGTGAGAAATGCCCTTAAAGCACACTCAAAGCCTCCTCTGCCTCTCCCCTGCAGCATTTCTAATGTGGAATGAAATCATTCCTCACAAGGGGGAGTCTTTGTGCACAGGAGTGCCAGAGTGGGGATGRGGGTTTCTGTCAAGCAGACAGACAGGAGCCTGACACCCCATTGCTTCCCAGCACAAAGCCAGGGATGGCAGGACAGACTGCAGCTCGGAAAGGAGGACAGGGAAACACAGGTGTGGGCTTTGAAACAGCCACCCAAACCTACACTGTGCTTCTGCTTGGGACAGGCTGCTTCCTTCCCAGGTGGACTGTCAGCTGTGCCAGAGCACGCTGGGCATCATGAGGGAATTTAGGCTTTCTTGTGGGGTAGCAGCATATAGAAATCAACAATCATCCAGCAGCATATAGAAATCAACAATTGATTCAGCTGTTCATTGAGATAGGAAGACCATGGCTGTTCACATCTTAAAATAGGAGGCTGAAGTCCCTCCAGGTGTCAGGCACTTGTCTGTTTCTCAGGGACACACAGCCTGCCCTAACCTGGCCTGGGTACAGACACCACCACCTGTGCAGCTTGGTGCCTGGGCRCCCTGGAGCAGCTGTTCCCACTTCTGGAGGGAACCCAAGGGAAAAGATTTGGTTTTTAGCATTCAAACCTGCCTTTGGGCAGGTTAAACTAACATGAGAATCTACTTAACCAGCCAGATGCCACCAGTGCACCCCTGGACCCAGCCAGTCAAGTGCAGCCTCTGATGGGAATGTTCCTATAATGCTGATTGCTGAGGGCTCATCCCTCCCAGTAAAGTTAATGCAGCCAACCATAGATTTTATAACCYGCTTCCCTGTTTTGAAAGATTCCATCTGCACAGCTCTTTTGGTAGCTAAGGAGATTGCAAATCCCTCTAAGACAGGCTGTGGAGCTATCTCTGAGCACCTGCATTTCCTCACTCTGACAGGATGGACAGGCAAACAAATGAAGGGGAAGCATTTTTGCTCCTCACACAGGGAATACAACTAAACTGAATATCATTCAGCTGTGAGAGGAATGGCTCCCTGACAGGATCCTTTAGACTACAGTGCTGGCTGTGCCATTCCACATGAAACCAGAATTCCCAGGAACATACAATTTCCCTTTCTGTACACAAAATCCTGTGTCTCTGCTGGTGACAGTATTTTGGGAGCAGCCTTGCCACTGCTTGCAGGATAGAAGTCCATTATTTGTGCATTATATTCACCCACAATTTCCTCTTTTTGGGCTTGGCTGGGTTTCAGGAGCATTCCTTTACCTGCCTGGAGGCAGTGTACAATTTYCCACAGGGATGCTGGAGAGCAGAGCATCACTGCTGATGCTGTGCCAGTGCTGCAAACCAAGGCTGCCCTCTGCCCCCGTGGGCTCTGCAGCACAGCACAGCTGCACTCACACCCCTGGTGCTGCTGCTGGGCACGGGCCTTGGTGCACAAAGAGATGGAGGGGAATGCAGGAGGCTTCCCCAGGCCCACAGCAGGGCACTGAATGTGCCCTCCTGGAAACCTGCTCAGTGGGGACCAGCTTGTGTTCCTCTGCCTGTCACTGGAGCTGTGCCTTTGGCAGACCCYGCATCTGCTCCATGGCAGTCCCTCCCCTTAGCTGGGACATCTCAAGTTTGATCAACCCAGGCTAAAGCCCTGGGGTCTGGGTGAAGGTGAGGAGGGCTGAACGAGAATGGGTCATGAGCTAGGCACTTGTTATGCATTCACCCCTTACATCAGCATTCCAATTAATAAGCCTTTACAGGAAGAAGAAGAAAACTGGGCCTTTAACAAAAGCMCGCTGTTTACACAGAGCTGTTAAGTCTAATGAGAAATTAAATTATTTTTGTTATTAGAGTAATGCATAATGCATGCATTTAAAATAGCCTGCATAAATAAGACTTTACAGAATTGATTGTGACATGTATAAAGAGATGCCATGAGACTGTAGTTCAAAAGGATGGTCAGCTCATTAAAAACCCAGCATGATGGTTCCATCTGCAGACCATTCTTGGGGCTGTATTGTCTCATTTGCATCACTCATGTTAAGTCATCCTTAAATTGCTCACTGCTGCATTCCCAAAAGCAGCTGGCAGGAATGCACCTTGATTGGGACTCTCTTTCTAAGCAGCATTATGCACTAGAGATATGTTGAAGGAAGCCAAGGAAAAGGGAAATTATGACGCCTGGTGACATTTGTTAGTGAGAGGGGCTTTTGCTGAAGTTAAACTTACAGTACTAGCTTGAGAAAACAAATGGTATTTTTGCAGAGGGACAACTAGAGCCAGTGCCRTTCAGTGACATCAGTGGAAATTAGAGGCTTACAGCCTCCACTGCTTTGAGCTCCCTAGACCTGCCTGCTGCAAAGTGTCAGGAGATCTGGTGCTTAATTCCTGACACCTCAAATTTCAGAAATCTTAGCTCAGTTCTTTGATGAGTTGAGTTTACCAGCATCCCAAGCCATGAAATTGTAGCCTCAGAAGTTTTTTGACTGACTGCATAAACTTATATACATGCACATAGATAATTGTCTGTTACACGGGCACATACCCCCATTAATAAAGAAAGTCCTTCAGRGACAAGGCACAAATCTGCATTTACACCACATCCTTTGACCCCTCGTCCCACAGACCCAAGCAACAGGGTGTAGGGAAAGAGTGTTCACCCCATCACACCTGACTTTTACAAAAAGCAATATGAATCGTGCGTGGTACTCACAGCACGGTGCCAGTGCTCTTCCTCTTGATCGTGAAGTGTGTGGAATCATCGGAGAACTCCACCTCATAGTTGGCTTCTTCAGCGGTGACCCCGGGGCCATCGATCTTGAGTGGGACTTCAAACCGCTGCGCGTTGGGGTCGTAGAGCTAGAGCGAGGCGAGCAGGGGCAGGTCAGCTCACTCCTTAGCACGTTTCACTTTGGTTAAATGGTTCCAACCCCCAAACACTCACCCTGAACCGGAGTCTGTCCTTGGTCTGGAACTCCACTTCCAAGACAATCGGGGAAATGTCATTTCCGAAGAGGGACAAGGCCTGGCGCTTGTTCAGCGTGACTCTGCAGTGCAAACACATGCTGGTGACCCCACGAGGGATCGCTGGCTGAGACCACCCTCGGGCAGGCCTGGGGAACCACTCAGCTACCCTGTAGCAGCTCTTTAAACATAAATCATTGACTTACCGAGGCAAATAATCCCTGAGGTCATTTTAGGCCTTCCTTGATTTTAATGGATAAAACAGAGGCCACCAAAGWAAGGAGACCTCATAGTTTCCTGGAACACAGCTGCCAGGGTGGGAGGGACCACTCTGTGCCTGCACCTGGTTTCCTCACCTGAGGTGTGGTGAGAGCACAAGCCCCAGTTCTGTGGCAATGCACAGGGAAAGGAAAGTGTCCAGGGAATGTGTTTGGGAGGGCGGCCGGGGCGGCAGCGGTGGCCGTGGGGCAGTGCCGGCCTGCAGCGCCCGGGGAGCCTCAGGCACGCRCTCACCTCCAGCCCTTGTCGGTCTGCTCAGGGTTCCCGCTGCGGGCGTAGCCGTAGGGACTGTTCTCCGGGAAGAAGCACCAGGGAGCATTGGGCACATCGCTGGAGCACCAGGTGCAGCCCCGGGCCTCGCAGGCCTCCTGGGAAGCGCCAGGCTGCGGGTGGCAGTCAATGCGCTTCTGCACCGTGATGCCGCTGGGGCACTGCGCGTCCTGCTCCTCGCCCAGGCACCCGCCTAGGGCTGTGAGGGAAAAACCGTCAGCGCAGCAGGGAACCGCGTTAAAAACCCCACAGCACCGCAAACCTCAGTTATTCTTTGTTCTGGATGTGCTTTCTCCCCATCTTAAGGCTGGTACCCACTATCCCTTGGACTACGATGACGGCCGAGGAGCTGTCTGCTCATACCGGAGCAAGAGCAGCAACCACTTTCTTTTACAAGCCGAGGCACTGGGTCTGCATTATCCTGCACTCAGAGCTGCCTGTGCTCAGCTGAAGCAYGACTTGCTTGAAATACTCACACAAAGTTAAATAGGAGCGTAATGAAGCTGCTGGTGAGGCGTGAGAGCAACACTGCAGGCTGGCAGAACAGGAGGGAGTCTTCAGTAAAGACTGCTATCAATATTAAAATGCTACATTTTCTGTATAATTATGTTATACACAGATGTTTTCTATTTATAGAGATACAAATATGTGACAAGCAGCATGCACTAATATGATATAAATAGAAAAATAGAGTATATGTTCGTATCAGGTTTCTTTTCTGTATCGTATGACAACTATATCTACATAGTATTAGTAGTTTGTTTTAATATAGTTATGGTTATGAGTAAAGGGAAGATGCCAGCAGTAAAAGAAAAGGCATATATTAGTCATTCACAGAATCATCATTAAAAAAACCTGTTAGTAAGGTGCTAAATTTTCCCTTTTTACAGCTGCAAGTCAAGCCCTCTGGTTGAGCCTCTGAAGAGCAGGGGGACCACAAGACCAGCTCCCTGCTGTGCTGAAAAACTGCTGTTGGTAAATATTCTCAGAGAGAGCAGGCATATCACAGGCAGCATACTTATTCTGAAGTTAATTTATGTCATTTTAGTCATTACAGCAATATTCCAAGATTAAATCTACTTGAACRATAATTGCCCTTTTCTACAAAATGACTAATACCTCTGCTTTCTTTTTTTTTTTTTWATGTGGACTGTTGTGTATTTGAAACCCTAAAACATGATTGCTGATGCAGTCTGGGCTTCTCCACAGAAAGAATTCTACAAGCAGATGTGCACAAGCAGTAATTATGTATACTAGGACAATTTACAGAATGTAATAGTAGATTTYTGCTAGAGAATGCCATCATGCTGCAATGCCAGAGTTGATTTCCAAGTGGGGGATATGAACACAGAAAAGCAGGAGTGCCACCTACATTTTTTTTGAGAAAACTCTCTTGCCCCTTTTAGACAGGAACATCTGACACTCAGGTCTGATGCTCCCAGGCTGCTCAGCAGAGCTCACTGCTCACTGCCACAGTGCCTCATTATCATCTTCTGGAGGCTGGAATTAATAGGAATTATCTGGCTGTTAACCTTCACCAGCTGCCGGGCAGGCAGGATTGGTTTCCACCTCTGTTTGCTGGGGCAGAGAGTCAGGTCCCACAAGCTGACTGCTCTCTGTCCAGCATTCACCCCTCATGATACATCACATAGAGAAGCTATAAATTCTTATCCTCTTTTTCATCCAAAGCATAATAGGAATATGAGCATCCTTCTGCAATCCTGCAATTATTTCTTCTTGGAGCACAAAATAAACAAAACCCATCACATTTCATTTTGGTCTGGAGTGTGTTTTCTAGTGAGAGTCGAATGTAGTATTACTGTTTTCATTGCTGAAATCAAGAAGAGTATGACTGAACAYACTACAGCAGATTATTAATGTAGTGTCATTTTACACAGGATAGGTTTCTGGGAGATTTTATGAACTAATTTGTCTTGTAAAATACTTTCAAAATACTTCTTATGAACGAGATTGTGAATGACTAAGCTAGTTCAAAGGAAAAAAAMCATTCCCCCAGCAGGAGTCAAGAAATTTCTTCCACTTTTTCTCCCATTATTGCAAAGCTTACATTTTCCAACAAATTTAAAAACAAAGACTTGGAGGTGTGAGCAGCTGAATAAGGCTGCAACCTTGTTCATCCCTTGTTCCTGGATTTACTTCTATAGTAGCACAAATGTGATCGCAGCAATTGGGAAGATACAATTTTCCTTCCCTACTTTTAAAAATAATTTTAAACCATAATTTTTACTGTATTTACAGCCCATGTCTGTAAACATATGAAGACTAGATCCAAACAAGCAGTTGAATATATAGCAACGGCTATGGCTACTTGCTGCTTTTCCATGATAATTTCCATGGGAACAGAAGCTAAAGAAAGGCAGTTGGAAAGATATAGGTGAAAAATAATCCTCATTGTTTTTTAGAAACCTKCACTTTAATTTTGAAAAATTGGATTAAAATTAAGGCATAAGGAAGGAATTTAAATATTACAACACAGTTTTTCATTTAATAGTATTAGTATTTACATTTTAGGTTCATCCGTACATTTCAAAGGCTGCAGAGGTTCCATCCTCCAGCAACAAAATAATATGTATTCTCCCTTTACTATGCTCTGGACCAAATTAACCTCTGGTATGCTGGAGTAAAAATTACCGGAAAAAAAAAAACCAAACTAACAAAGCAATAGGTAACTTCAGAGCTGAATGATCCCACTGATTCCCTTTTGACTATGCTGGTGCCCAAGTGCTGAATGCACTGTAGGGCTGGGGCATATTTCTAAACAAGTCAGCTCTGCTGTCCTCCCACAGTCACCTCAGGTGGAGTCAGTGCCATGCCTGTTCTCTCCTTTTCAATGGAAAACAGTCATTTCTTTTAACAGCTCTTCTATTGTTACCACTTTTATATTTTGCTTATGAAGCCTAGGACAAAATACAAATGTGGTGTATTTACCTGCAAGTACAACAGCCAAGAAACACAGGCTCCTCATCCTTGCCATGGTTGAAGGAGGACTTGTGCAGGCAGTCTGAAGCCTTTTATACGAGGCAGGGGCACGATAAGCACTTGTTCTGATACACAATCAGAAGCACTGCAAATATGTTCTTACAATTCATATCTTTAATGAGACTATTTGTTACACATGACCTTGACTGTATCTAAGCAGATAAGGTGAGATACAGTGTAATTTTTCCACACACTTTGCTCAACTTCTGAATTCCAACTTKGAGGAAAATGTGATTTTTCCATGACTTCTTAGAAAATTAATTTTTCAGAGACCACCTTTGTTTTTTATTTGACACAAACATGTTCAGACAGTGAGAGTCCAGTGCTTACCTTTTTCTGATTTCATATTATCTTTTATTACGTATATGGGTTTACAGCACAGTTGAAGTTTGGAGAAAAACAAACAGTCAAAGAATTCTCCATTAAAACAAGACAGTGATACTGTGACCTTTATAAAATGACATTTTTCTTCCAATTACTTGATGGCAAGAACTTTCAGAGCAAAAGTGTGAAAGCTTTGTTCTACAGTAAGACCTGGTTTAGGTGGAATATCTTTCTGGAAGAAAAAAAAATTTAAAGCTACATATTTTTTATGACTACATTATGTAACATTAGTGCCTATCAGGAAATAAGCCAAACKAAATATATTCACTGCAAGGCATCACTGGAGAGGAACATCTGCAGCTYAGGCCATGGCCACACAGTCCCATGTGCTCAGAGTCAAGCAGCTGGACAGAGGGCAGGCTTTTCCCAGGGCTGCAAGGGCTTCTGTCCTGCAGCTGCAAAACACAACATTCACATGAATCTTGCCCACACAGCCATGAGTGTCCAGCCCCAAAAGCAGGGGTCACCAAGCTGTTGGTATCATTTGTGTAGCTTGGCACAACACCTGCTGGGCCAAGGGGAAGGGGGTCTCTCCACCAGGCAAACAAAGCCTCTCATGTGAGTCTTGTATGTAAAATCCACTCTCCACTGGAATTTGTTCAAGGTTGTCACATAGTCCCAAATCATTTGTGTGTATATCCTTTAAGTAGCTAAAAAGCATGATAGACAAACACTAAGTGGTAGTGCTGCTGCTTATTTTAACTAATTTATACATTGTTTTAAATCAATATATATMATTCATCACCTGTTTCTATCAACACTTGGAATACATTGGTATTTCAGCTTGCAAGCAGTATTTTCATCTCCTTTCAAGCTGAGCAGAGAAGGAAATAATTCCTCCAAGATCAGGAAGAGGCATCAGCACTTTTCCTTGTTTGACAGACCATATACAATAAGGTAAGAGAGGTGTCATCTCGTAGGAAAAGGAGTCACCTGCTTCATTTAATGTCTGTACTGTCCTAAGTGTGAGGCAATCCCCCCAAGGTTCCTAAATACTACAAAACCACAAAAAATGGCCAAGGTAAACAYAGACATGGGATATGATGGGATTTATGGGCTATGGTGCTCACCAAGCTACTCTACTGCACTGTGTAAAACTGTGGGTTTAAATTCAACACCTTTGCAAAGGAAGTGAATTTTTTATAAGGAAGAATGACRGACAAGGCAAAAAAGCAGTTCACATTCACATCTTTATTTGTTACCTACACAAGCTATAATTTACAGACTGATATTTTCTGAAAAATAAAAACAAAACAACCAAAAAACCTCAATATCCAAACACTGTTTCTGAATCTACATAAAATTTTAAAATTTGCAGAATTTACAAATTAATATTCAGAGCAGTTGGKTAAATTATACATCCTCCCTCAATATCCAGGTTCCAAGAGCTTTAAAAGTCATACAGGCACAAGATAAGATATTTTCTTTATACAACCATCTATTTACATAGCTTTTCCCAATAAACGTGGTTCAGTTCTCAAAGTAACTGCCAAGGTTTGCAAAACAGTGTATTTAAAATATATTTAGCAGCATATAAAATTAGATAAAAAGGAAAGACAATTTGCTTAAAAAAAAGAAAATGTGAGATGATAGAAACAAATCAGTAAGAAAAATAGATTAAGATATATTTATCAGAACATTATGAACATCCAGTCATTGCAGAACACAGGCAAAACACAAATAAAACATAGCCATTTGTGGGCATTYGAGTTCTAGTCCTGAGCACAGAGTATACACAGCTGCACAACTTTGGTCAACACAGATTATATGCTATCAACACACAAGTGATATGGCATTTGCTGTTAGCAGGATACAGCCACGTCAGGTAGATGTACCGTTAACAGCTTCTTCCCATCTATTATTCACTCCACTTTCCTAACAACAGTGTAAGTGACCTTTAAAATCTTCAAACTGCCTCTCATGATCAAAGGCTTATTCCTGGGACATGTTCCTTCTCCTGTTACCCTAAAATGCAAAACAGCTGATCATACTTGTGAGTGAAATACAGCAGAGCACTTTTGTTATRTATTTCAGGTTATAATTTTGAGATGGTCATTAGAGAAGACTGAATTCCAGTTAATGTAAACTGCAAGTATTACATATGCACACAAATTCAGCCATAATATATAGAGATACACATGACTGTTGACACTCAAGCATGTTACCAAGAGGTTATTAAATACAGTACATATTTTAAGGACAGCAGGTCTAGTGGAGGAGTTCACACATTTTCAGTCCATTCCAGTCATCAGTGTTTAACTACTAGACATGCAGCAAACTGCATAGAGTGCACCTCAAATTGATCAATGTATTCTTTTATCCCCTGTAGTTTCAATTACTGGCAAGATCTTCATTTGCATCTCCTGTATCTGAGATCTGTCCATCTATTATATTTCGAGCTTTCCAGATCCTCACAGTGCGATCACTGAAAACCAAAACAAAGCAGTATTAGAGCACTGTGATTACACTGGGGAAGGAGAGAGAGGGCCAAGGGGGGGGGCAGGAACACTTCCTTAAAGCTTGAGTGCCTTATTCAGAAAGGTATTGTTGGCAAAATAGCAGCTCTTTAATGGACATGCAAGGGTTATTCCATCTCCAGGAGACTTGGTAATTTAACATGTACAACACTGAAGATTCCCTAACCTTGTCATAGCACTGGCTATGACCTTTAGCCATCTAAGAATGTATAAAGACTTTATGCCTAAGGAAAGTAAGCAGGTGTCAGTCTATCATAAGTAAAAAAAGCACAAAACCACAAGACAATATGAAGTTCCTAACTCCCCAACAAAAAATACCCAACAAACCCAAACCCATTTGCAAGGTGCTAGATAGCACATACCAGTGAGCTGATGTTTAGAAACTCAGACAGTAGTTATGTACTTTTGGAAAAAAATCACTATTTACACAATTTTAAAGTATGTGTAAATAAAACATCACACAAAATGTGTTACAAAACACTGTTATAATTTAGAAGTAAAATAAAGAGTTAGTCTTGTTAAATAGCAATTTATTCCATGAAAGGGAAGTTATGAATTTCTCATAAACCTTAACTTGAGTGACTAGCCAACACTGRTTCATATATTCCTCACAACTCCCTCAAAAGAAACCAGCAGGCAGAGCAGACTTTGTGACAGTTAAAAGTGTTTTCTGACTTGTGCCTTCATTTCACTGTAAATTGTTAGGAACCATCTAAATTTTTTAGACCTTAAGCCCCCTGCTAGAAACACCAAAAGACTGAAATTTTTTTAATGATCAAAAAAAAAAAAGAAGAATTTCAGATACATGTATGTTCTAAATGGATTAATAAATTTTAGGCAAACAGAGACATAAACTTTTACATTCTACCCCTACCTATTAGTGCTTAAACAAAAAATCTGACCACCAAATAGGAAMACTTGGCAACTTTGAAATCCTGCTATGATTCAGAAAGACCTGCTTGTAATTCAGAAGGCCAGAAGCTTCCACAATTGGCACAAGAATGTAACACGTCAGGTTTCACAGCTCCTGTGCTCAGACTACACCACAAAGGGGCTCTGTTGCCATCTCCTGCATATTCYCCATAACAAGGTACTTTTATTGGTCAATTCCCCTGAGGTTTCAGGTCCTCGATTTGCTCACCTTTACTGAGCAAACAAATACTCAAATCAAGGTGTTTACAGGACAGTAGGATGGCTCGCAAAGCTTCTGCTGTATGCCAGCACTTAAAAAAAAAACCAAGCACAAACCAACAGCCATGTGCCATGGCTTTTAGGAGAATTTGCACAGGTAAGGAATGAGTCTTACCAGGAAATAGTCCAACTGCAGAGACAAGCTTATAAAGTTCTCAAGTACTGCCAAATTCTCCCTGCCATCCTGTAGATCAGTGGTCTCCAAACTTGTTTTGATCATGCACCCCTACCACTAAATTTCTTTAAGCCCACACTTCTGTGTATATTTACTAATTATATACACATACCACTGAGTTCTAATAATTTATTCCAGCACCCCAGTGGATCATGTTGTGCATCCTCTGGGGTGCAAGCACCCCACTTTGGGAATGGCTGTGATAGGTATTAGCACTGAGGGGCATGGACTGGACAAGGTCTCCTGATGCTTTCTATGAAGTGARTTACACAAGTCCTAAACACACGTGCATGGACAGCATTCTAGCAGGGGACACAGGAAAGGAAGATGCATGGAGAAGAACTCACTCTGCTGCTGTAAAAATCTGGCTGGAGTTGGTGCAGATGGCATTTATAGGGCTGTCATGTCCCTTCATCTCCCCAATGGGTGCAAAGGTGTCCACGTTCCAGAGCTTGAGGGTGCCTCCCCTGCAGCCRCTGAGCAGAACTGGCACCCCGGGCACCAGGCCAAGAGCACAAACCCAGTCCTTATGAGCATTGGGAACTTGCTGAAAGAGAGAAGGCACACAAGTCTCACAGGGCTGCAGAAAATTCCAGAGGAAAAAGTGCAGAAGTGGAAAAATCCCAAGTTGTAACCCTGATTCCTTGTCCTGCAGCAGTTTTGCTACGTGGCTCTGRGTGGCTTCTGCACCTTTAGAGCAGAGTGCTAACTTTCAAGAGTGTTTCTTTTTGTGAAATAATACTGCAAAACAAGAAGAAAATCTAATATGCACAATTGACCTAATGTGGAACAGAAATCAGTCTAGGATAATGCAAAGTCTGCATGTTTTCTAATGCATATTTGAATGCACTTTTGCACATATGGTCTCTCTATGTGTTTCAAGTCTCTATAACTGTTATAAAACACATAAAAAGAAAATCCAAAATACTGCACAGAAATACACCAGGAAGACAGAAGCTGTGTTTGCCTTCTTTCCTCTTTTCCCACTACACATTATACATTGATTTTGTGATGTTGCACTTCACAGAAACACATTAATTCTTTATTGAGGAAGGGCACTAGCATTTTAGTTCTCATTCAGAAAGCAAAATGCTGCATAGACCAGCTGAGAACCATATCCTTTTGTTGTTCTCACAAATAAATACACGGGGAAAAATAAAAATATGTTGAAATAATAGCCAAAATTTGCTGTCTTTTGAGGATACCAAATGTGGCTTTTCTCTAGTTCAGTTTGGTAAGAATTGCTTTGCTTTGCTGCATTGCTCATAATGGAGTACATTCAGCTTTCTAGGAACTTACCTTGGTGTTTCATTTACAACATACACAGCTACAACTGCACTGGTAGTCCGATTAAACTGGGAATGGCGGGGGGGTGGGGTGGTTTGGTTCTTATAAATCCTAATTTTGTCACAGCAAGGTTTTGTGACTTGGGATGTGCAACACCAAGTGAAGCAGATGATCTCCAAATTCGTTTGAACAGCAYGCTTGTTAAGGGATTTTCATTAATTACAGAGAATCAAACCTGGTCAACATGTGTATGCCAAACCAAAACCTCTGATGCAACATTAGCATTTCTGCTGTAAAGCAGCTTGGCTCTGGTTCAGGTTTTGGTTGCTGGGTAGATTAACAAGAGCAGCTGTTCAATCTGCAACCTTGGAGGTTTTGAAAACTCAGCTGGGCAAGGCCTTGAAAACCAGACCTAACTACAAAGTTGGCCTTGCTTGAACCAGCAGGACAACTTTACATTATGTGACCTCCAGTGGGCCCTTCCACTCTGAATTATCGCATGATTAGCAAAGCAACAGCATTTCTCATTCCCTATAAAAGAGAATGAATAAAAATTACTTCTATTCTGTCAAATGCTTCAGTCTCATCTCTTTGAAAAACATTCAGCATTTTATAGAAATGAAAAGAAAGAAGTGTGAGATTATTCTTATCAAGTTCTAATTTTCAAACCAACAAACAGGGGAAGGCAAAGTAGAGAAATCATGCCCATATACCGAAAGGAAAACAAGGGAAGTGATATAACTAGTCCAATTTACATACTTATTCACCCCTGATCCTGTATTCTTTCTGATGTTAAATTAATTGCAATAGCAAAAATGCATATTGCATAATTTTTTAATGAGCCTAAAATGCAAGARTGAAGACACTCCTTAAAACTTTAATGAAGTCACTCTGAGAATACAAAATCTTTCCAGTGCCTATGATTTTGGTACAAGCTCCTTAGCACAATTTTCTGGACAGGCAGATGTGAGGGCAGATGACCCAATAAGGGCAAGTGAAGATTTTCTGTAAGATGCTAAATTTATGAATCCTTATTTTAACTGTGAAGTCTTTGTAGTATTCTGAAAAGGAACTGGCACTGAACTGGATGATTTTGAATGAAGGTCAAGAAAGTTTATATATTTATGGAATACTAATTATGCCCATATAGAAATTTTCTTTCTAAAGKAGCTAGTCCATTATTTTCTCATGTCCCAATACTTTAAAATTTTATTTGTTTCCTTGCTATCAGTCTGCATACTAAATGCATGCTCCTCCTTTCTCTAAAAATTACTGCAAAAACAGCACTCTYGTCTGGTATTTGTTTTTCTGCCTTCCAGTTCTTGCTCAGTCTCAAGTTAAATAATCACAGCTATACCTCAAGAACCTCTCAAAAGACCTAGAAGAACAGACCAGCTTATAGCAGGTAGGCAAAAAGCAAAGTTCTTCATGCCAAACAAATGGCAATTTCCCTGGATTTAAGGTCCTTTTACACCCACTCCCTTTTTTCCCTTTTTACATAAGGAAAAACATASAGCAAACGTGCTCTGACAGTAAGTGTTATTGTGAGTGCGTTGTATACATAACGTAACACCTGCACTGTATAAGGGGATGATCTAAGGTCTAAGACTGGGTGGAGTGAGATAAGCTGTAAAATCTCTTCACAAGAAAATATTCTGTAGCCTGATCTAAAGTATTGTTTCTCATATTAATGAGTTCCCTATCCAAAATTTACTAACTTGTCAAAGAAAAGTATCCAATGATTCCAGTCACAGATGAGGCAAATGCTGCTTTTATTCTGAAGCAGAAAAACAACCCCCAKGTACTCAGAGCTAAAACAGGATAACCACTTCATCAGAATTTCCTGACGCTACATGCACAGAAGAGAAAAGCAACTGCATGTAAAGATCAAGTACATTATTGATTTCTTTCTTAGTCAGTGTTCTATGCCTTCCCTATTAAAAGTACCAGTGTCTCTGTGAATAGTCATTGTATGGGCCTGAACATTTWTACAGCCTGGAAATAGTTCTACAGCGTGACCGTCACAGCAGCTGCATGATTTTTTTCATTACCTGAAGAAGGTCYTTTTGAGACAAATCCCATTTCTTAATTCCATTATCTCTTGAGCCACTAAAAAGGTTATCTCCCATAATAGCAAGTGCTTCAATGCCATCATAATGAGGAGGTTCAAAATTGTGTGTAGGACTCACGCTTCCAAGAGCTCCTTCAGTCACATCAAACATCTAAAATAAATAATAAAATATGTTATATKAAATTTTCTGCCATCTAACCTGCTTGAAAGTCATGCAGCAAATAACTTTAGGGAAAAAACTTATTACAGTCTTATTACAGGCCACAGTATCATGATGTATATTTGACAGAATTTATCTACCAGAACCACTCCTTTCTCCTCTTCCACCTCTTGCCTGAAGTGGGAATACTCCCCTGACTTCAGAGGAGACTGCTCTGGGCAGAATTAGTACTACTACAGGGGTGTGGTGAGTCTCTGAGGCGTATACAAGGCAGTTTGCGCGGCAGTTCGCGCAGGCAGGGTGAGCAGGCAGGTTGGAAGGTTTCTTGCTAGTAAGTAGTCCTCCATGTTGTTTGAGGTCTTTCTGCTGCCTGGTTGTGTTTGAGGCATCTGTTAGTAATGGTTTCTACACGGTCAAAAACTGTGGCTGGTATAAGTGTAAGTGACCAAGTCGAGTCTCCAAAAAGGATGTGTCTGTACAGACCCATCCGTGCCCAGAGTGTTTGAGCTTATCCGTGGCTTCAAGGAGTGTTGTGGAGGTGRCCTGTCTGCGGTGTGAACAAGTGAACGACCTCCTTCCACTGGTGGCTGAGCTTAAGGAGGAAGTTGAAAGGTTAAGGAGTATCAGGGAAAGTGAAATAGACTGGTGGAGTTCAACCCTACCATCTTTAAGGGGGCCTCTGACTGAGAGACTGAGGACACATATGCCTCCCGCCCTCAGGCAATAGAAGGGCACCTGGTAGATGAAGAGTGGAAATGGGTCCCCATTCAGGAAGATAAAAACAAAATCTCCTCCCCATCCCCATTATCCAGCCCAGTACCACTTCAGAATAGGTATGAGGTCCTGGATCTAGAGACCCAACTAGAAGATTTAGAAGAAAACTGTCTACCCAGTGAACCCCCCAATTAAGATTCATCTGTAAGATGGATCACAACATCTAACATCAAGACGAAAAGAAGGGTAATCATAGTAGGTGATTCCCTTCTGAAGGGAACTGAGGGACCCATATGTCRACCAGACCCATCCCACAGGGGTCTGTTGCCTCCCTGTGGCCCGGGTACAAAATATCACTGAGAGACTTCCTAGGCTAATTCAGCCCTCTGATTATAACCCACTGCTGATACTCCAGGCTGGCAGTGATGAGATTGAAAAGAGGAGTGTCAAGGCAATTAGAAAGGACTTCAGGGTACTGGGTCAGGTAGTTGATAGGGCAGGAGCACAGGTAGTGTTCTGCTCAGTCCCTTTGGTGGCAGAGGAAAGTGATGAAAGAAACAGGAGAATCCACATCATCAACAAGTGGCTTAAGGGTTGGTGTCATYGGCAAAATTTTGTATTCTTTGATCATGGGGAAATTTTTACAGCATCTGCTCTGCTGGAACCAGATGGGGTACATCTCTCTGTTAAGGTTTTTAKCTCATGGTTTTTAGCAAAAGGTTTTTAGCTCATGAACTGGCAGACCTCATTAAGAGGGCTTTAAACYASGTTTGAAGGGGGAAGGGGATGCAGCTGAGCTACCTGGAAGCAGGCTCAAGGGTTGCAAGGCTAAGTTGGGGTGAAGTCAGTAGCCCAGCTGAGGTGTGTGTATACCAATGCACACAGCTTGGGCAACAAACAAGAAGAGCTGGAGGCCATGGTGCAACTGCAGARCTATGATGCAGTTGCCATCATGGAAACATGGTGGGATGACTCMCATAACTGGTGTACTGCACTGGATGGATACAATCTCTTCAGAAGAGACAGGAAAGGAAGAAGAGGTGGAGGGGTGGCCCTTTATATTAAGCAGACTTTTGATACCATAGAAATTGAAACTAAGGAAGATGGAATTGAATGCCTATGGGTAAGAATGAAGGGGAAGGCCAACAAGGCTGACACCCTACTGGGAGTCTGTTATCGTCCACCCAACCAGGAAGAAGAGGTAGATGACTTATTCTATAAGCAGCTAGGTAATGTTTYAAGATCATCAGCCCTTGTTCTTGTGGCTGACTTCAACCTACCGGACATCTGCTGGGAACTTAATACAGCAGTAAAGAGGCAGTCCAGGAAATTCTTAGAATKTATRGAGGACAACTTTTTGTCGCAGCTGTTGGRGGAACCCACCAGGGGAGGGACTATGTTTTGCTGAGGGATCTGCTGTTTGCAAATAGAGATGGGCTGGTGGGAGATGTGGTGGTTGGAGGTCGCCTGGGACAGAGTGATCATGAAATAATAGAGTTCTCAAYATTTGGTGAAGTCAGGAGGAGCACCAGTAAGACTCTTACATTGGACTTCCGGAAGGCAGACTTTGGSCTGTTTAGGAGACTWATTCAGAGCGTCCCTTGGGAAACAGCCCTTAAAAACAAAGGAGTTCAGGAAAGGTGGGCATGCTTCAAAACAGAGATCTTGAGGGCACAGGAACAGACTGTCCCCCTGTGTGTCRAAAGATCAGCCAATGGGGTAAACGTCCAGCCTGGCTGGGCAAGGAGGTTTTGGMGGAACTTAGGAATAAAAAGAGGATGTATCAGCATTGGAAGGAGGGTCAGGTCTCTAAGGAAGTATTCAAGAAGGCTGCTGGAGCTTGCAGAAAAAAAATTAGGGAGGCCAAAGCTCATTTTGAACTTAGAATGGTGACTTCTGTAAAGGATAATAAAAAATGTTTTTACAAATACATKAATGCTAGAAGGAAGGGTAAGACCAGCCCTTGTTCTTTATTGGACAAGRGAGGGAACTTAGTATCTGCASATGAGGAGAAGGCAGAGGTACTTAATGCCTACTTTGCCTCATTTTTAGTGGGAAGATGACTTGCCMTCAAGACACCTGCCCGCCTGGACTGGTTGATGATGTCAGGGAGCAGAATGGTCCCCCCATTATCCAAGAAGAGGCAGTCAAAGAACTACTGAAATGCTTGGATGTTCATAAATCTATGGGACCAGATGGGATCCACCCCAGGGTAATGAGAGAGCTGGCAAATGAGCTTGCAAAGCCACTCTCCCTCATTTACCAACAGTCCTGGCTCACTGGTGAGGTTCCAAATGACTGGAAGCTGCCCAATGTGATGCCCGTTCACAAAAAGGGTGCAAAGGAGGATCCTGGTAATTATAGACCACTCAGCCTGACCTCAGTACCTGGCAAAATAATGGAACAGTTTATATTAAGTGCCATCATACAGAATTTACAGGATGGCCAGGGTATCAGACCCAGTCAGCATGGATTTAGGAGGGTTAGGTCATGTTTAACCAACCTGGTCACCTTTTATGACCAGGTAACCCACCCAGTGGATGCAGGGAAGGCTGCTGATGTTGTTTACTTGGATTTCAGCAAGGCCTTTGACACTGTCTCCCACAACATACTCCTAGACAAGCTGGCAGCCTGTGGCCTGGACAGGAGCACTCTTTGCTGGATTAGGAACTGGCTGCATKGYCGGGCCCAGAGAGTGGTGGTGAATGGTGCTGCATCCAGCTGGCAGCCAGTCACCAGTGGTGTCYCTCAGGGGTCTGTGCTGGGGCCAGTTCTGTTTAATATTTTTATTGACGACATGGATGAGGGTTTAGAGTCTTTCATTAGCAAATTTGCAGATGACACTAAGCTGGGAGYGTGTGTSGATCCGTTGGAGGGAYGGAGGGCTTTGCAGAGGGACTTGGAAYGGTTGGAAGGATGGGCAGAATCTAATGGGATGAAGTTCAATAAGTCCAAGTGCCAAGTCCTGCACTTTGGCCACAATAACCCCCTGCAACGTTACAGTCTGGGGACGGTGTGGCTGGACAGTGCTCGGGAGGAAAGGGACCTGGGGGTGCTGGTTGACAGTCGGCTGAACATGAGCCAGCAGTGTGCCCAGGTGGCCAAGAAGGCCAATGGCATCCTGGCCAGTATCAGGAATGGTGTGGCCAGCAGGAGCAGGGAGGTCATTCTTCCCCTGTACTCAGCACTGGTGAGGCCACACCTTGAGTATTGTGTCCAGTTCTGGGCCCTCAGTTTAGGAGGGAYGTTGYGATGCTTGAGCGTGTCCAGAGGAGAGCAACRAGGCTGSTGAGGGGCTTGGAGCACAAGCCATATGAAGAAYGACTGAGGGAGCTGRGGTTGTTCAGCCTTGAGGAAAAGGAGACTCAGAGGTGACYTTATCACCCTCTTCAACTTCCTGAAGGGTGGCTGTGGTGAGCTGGGGGTCACTCTYTTTCTCYGGGCAACAACCGACAGAACAAGAGGACACAGTCTCAAGCTGCACCAAGGGAGATACAGGCTGGAATTAAGGAGGAAGTTTTTCACAGAAAGAGTGGTCARATACTGGAATCATCTACCCAGGGAGGTGGTGGAGTCACCATCCCTCGATGTGTTTAAGGGAAGACTGGATGTGGCACTTGGTGCCATGATCTAGTTGAAATGTTAAAACATGGGTTGGACTCGATCTCAAAGGTCCCTTCCAACCTAGAAAATTCTGTGATTCTGTGATACTTGAATATCATATACATAGCACCTTSACAGGAAGGGTCCATATATACCCTGTGTGGTGAGCTAGAGAAACAAAGCTCAGGAGTGAGTTTGGGAAACATAACTCACTCTGGGAGAACTGCACAGCTAAGTAGCTTCAGGAAAAGGAATTAATATGTTTCTCTGGACAAGTTGTTTTGGTAAGGGTTACATACTATWACACACTGATGCTTTTCATGTACTAGACACACCTCTCTTCTTGTCTGTGCTCCAAGAATGGGGTGTTAAAACAAACTCTTTAAGAAAGGTTSCTTTAACAATTTAAGCCATAATCAATCCCATCAGGTCTTTGTTGCTAGAGCTGCAGTGTAAGCAATCCTGATTCATTTTGCATTGTAGGGAACCAGAACTCACCCAGTGAGACTGAGCTGAAAGAACAGATGAGCTGTAACTTTTTAAACCACCAGCTCTGTTTCACAAGCAAATGTCAAACTTTATCCTCTATTATTTGCTCTTTATTGGCCTTTTAGAATGAATAAGCTTGACAGTAGAAAAGGGAGAGCTTGGTAGYGTAAAATAATACCTTGTGAGCTAAAGGTATTTTAAAATAAGTTACTGCATTCAATTAACACRCATCAGTTCTGACGGTAACAAAAAATTCAGTGATAAACCAGAAAAATCAGGTACCTAGAGATGACTAATATTACTGACTCAGTAGACAAGACAGTAGTTTCCTGTGACATGACAGTATCTGTCACCAGGCCTGGTAGCCCAACAAACCTACCCATGCAGACAACCACAGACTGTTAAGGGGTTAAAATGGACCTTAAAGATCATGTAGTCCCAACCCCTCTTCAGTAGTAGGGACATCTTCCACTATACCAGRCTGCTCAAGGCCTTATCCAGCCTGGCTTTGATTACTGCCAGCATTGGGGCATCCACAACCTCATTGGGCAACCTGTTTCAGTGTCTCACCACCTGCACAGTGAAGAATTTCATGTTAATATCATAACCTAAATTCCCCCTTTTTCCATCTGTGCCCATTACTCCTCGTTCTGTCACTACAGTTCCTGATGAAGAGTCTCTCTCTGGCTTTCCTGTAAGCTTCCTTCTGATAGTGGAAAGTTATGAGGTCTCCACATAACCTCTTCTTTTCCAGGCTGAACAGAAGCATTGAGAATTCATAGACAGCTGCACATAGAGATCATTTATACTATCCAAAGTGGCTCGACAATTCTGAAGGCATTCACTTTGGAGAACACACACTACTCTGAAGCACACAGAAATGCTGAAATATCCCTGGACATTGTAGTGGCATAAGTCAAGAGGCAGGCAGACTTAGGAAGATTTATGTAGCCTGGCCACAGAAAGGAAAGACAGATAAACTTCTCTGCCTGTTGACAGCTTTGTTTTCCAAAAGCCCTCCCACCTCCTTGCTTGTCACAGGAGCTCACAGCATGACAAACTTGGATTACATGATCCCACCCTGTTCTCACTGAGGTCCTTCCCTCATTACCGTGCCAGGATGGCAGCTCATAACTAAACCAATATTCTGAACTGTACAGAGAAGTAATTCTCAGAGTGTCTGCCTCTGTCTCCCCATTGCCTAAGAATCCCCTGGCCTCTAACCATAGGGACGCTGCTGATAGGATTCAAATCCACAGCCCAAACTGTCCAACTGTGCACCAAACTCCTTAGCACTTTTTTGCATCTGGCATAGTGCCCAGTCAAGCATCCAAGAATTGCAGAATAATATGAAAAAATGAAAGCCTAGCTCAGTGAGAAAGCTCACACAGATTCTGGATCCTGCTCCATCCCCAGCTGTGTTCATACACTCTYTCTAGTGTGTGAGAAGAACAGAACAAAGAGTCTCCCCTCATAACAAGCCAGGGTTTCTTGCCCATTCTCTTTGGCCTCATGCATCACACATTCTTTGCAGTGTGAGGGTCGGCTTTACAGATGATCTACAATTCATTAGGTCTGGTTATTTGGGTGTAGCCCTGAGAAACAGGAGCTTGTGGGTTTAAATAGCCACTGGCTGAGGTGAGCCAAAAAAAAAAAAAGACAAGAAAATAACCCTCTCTTCCCAAAAAACTAGATTCACATCCTTGAGTGAATTAATCACAACTCCAAGAAACAGAAAAGTATATTGGCCACCTTGCCTGAGAAGTGCTGACCTGGCTGAGAAATGCTGACCTTGCTGTCTTCCCCACTTCAGAACGAGCCTGGGCTAAACCCTGGACTCTCTTATGTGAGGAACACACAGGGTGTCTCTGCTAAACAATTAGGTCTGCACTCCAAAACAGAGGCACTGACTTAAGATAAAGAGCTAAATGTTACCTAAAAGCAGGWGTTACGAATATTTCTCCGAGACTTTGTACACCTGACATCCAATTTAATGGGGATTAAGAAAAAACTAAACTGGAGACAACCATGCATCCATCTTCCTTAGTAAAACAAAAAAGGCATTGAAGTGGTAAGTATTATGACTGAGTATTATTCATGATCCATGACTGGTGAAATAATTTTCATTTTGGGTATCACATTTTGAATGTGTAGATGTAAGTCACTTCCGCTGAAGCCTGCATTCCACGCTGATATGCCAAGTTACCTTTATATAATGATCCTTTGAACCAGTGATAATAAGATCTTGTCCATTGGAGATCTGATCRACAGTAAGGCACATAACAGGACCCTGGTGACCAGTTAGCTTTCCTGTAGACTGAAATCTTTAAGGATAAGAGAAGAAATGAGGATTTGTTAATTTTTCACATATCCARTAAAGTCCATAGCACAGCTTGTGACAAACGGATCGTTTTATTTTCCCTACGTCTTCAGTACTCATCCTCTTGTTTACCTCTACTCTATTGTTCATATCCATGGATAAATATTAAATCTACATTAAATACAACAAAACCCCTGTGCTTATGCAAAATAGGAATTAAAACATTTTAAAATAAAGATGAATCAGTCCCCTCATAAGTATTTTCTGTATTTTGAATGCACTCTTTGGGAGCAGGTTCTGTTTGGAAAAGTGTAATTATAGCTATCATAACCCCATATTATATTCCATTGGCTTCCATCATCTCATCAACAATTACTAGTCAGGATTCCCATCCTCACCTTACRAAAGTGTGTTTTGTAGTGCCTGTCAAACAAAACCTTGTGTTTTTTCAGTCATTTTTACTGAAATGATTCACTACAACCTTAACACATGAGAAAATGATTATCTCAGTAACCATCATAGATGGGTTAGCTGATGTGTAACTGATGCCATATTTCGCCCAGATGCGGACACTACCATATAGAAGAAATACTACACTGACTGTTTCATGTGCACAACTTTGCTGCCTATGCACATGTAACCACCTAAAAACCTTTTCTTTGGCTGGTGTTCTGTACCTTTTCAGGTCCCACATCCTCACTGAGTTTCCAGCAGCTGCATAGAGGAACGTGCCAGTTGGATTTAGTGCAATTTGATTGATCTGGTTCTCTCCAGCTGGGATAGCAACTGTTCTGTTAGTACTTCCTGAACACACATCAGCAGGCATAGCTTGGCCTGAAGACCTGAGTACAAAGAAGGAAAAAAAGGGAAAAAAAAGAAGGAAAAGAAAAAGAAAAAGAAAAAACCCAAATTCTACAGTTAGTTTGCCATACTTTGTATACTCTCTAAAAACAAACCTATTTCACTGAGCAAAAAAGGCTATAAGCCAATTATGAATACTGAACATCTTATAAAACTCTATATGCAAATTGTTTTGTGTTCCCATATATTATGGTGTCCCATACTGACTTAGCCTGAACATGCAAAGAAACATTTTCAACAGTGYACTTACATTACACTGTACTGCAATACTGAATTAAATATAATAAAATGTATCTAAAATTAAGACTCATTTGAATGCTTGGCATCTGAGGTTCAGCATACTCACGTCAACGTCCGAATGCACTTGGCAGAATCTCTGATGTCCCACACCTTGATATAGGAGGTTGAAACTGTGAAGACCAGGCTTGTGTAGTTGCAATATTTAATAGAAACCACATTATTTGGGTGACCCCCTAAAGACATGATCTCCTGTCCAGTTACCAGATTCCAGACTTTACAGGTACGATCTAAATAAAGACAAACAAAAAGGGGAAAAATATTAGCAACAAAAAAAAAACCCCTGAGAAATCTCATGCTTTTCCTAAACTCAGTTCATTTTTAAAAAAGTACATTCATTCATTTGCACTCATACATTTTCCGCCATTTCTGTAGACACTGCAGAAAACCAGCTAAATTAAGTAGTTCTTTAGAAATACACATAGATCCACATAGATGGATATCTATCATTACCAAAACTAAGCAAGGTTGATCATTACACGTGCTTTTGAGATCTGCATATTAGCTCCCAAAGCATTTTAAAAGGGATTAAAATCTAAAGGGAAGTGAAAATACAGACAATTTAGAGGCTGTAAAGTGTGGATRATGATAGATGAAGAGACAAATCCAATTTTTAATTCAATAACTCATTATTAAAAACATAGTTCAGGACAAGTTTTGAGACTTAGCATGGCCGAGTTCTGTGGGCCACAACACAACTACAAACATGAGAAGGGACCCAAACTCTTCAGTGTTTTGGGGACCTCTTAAAGTCCCAGCAGAGAGTGCTTTAGTCACTGTTTTGATTCCATAGCAAAGGAATTTAAGTACTGCAACCTTTTATGTATTAAAATCCCAAACACACAAAAGTTTTCAAGAAATCTTCAACACTACTGGCAAGAACAGAAAACTCTCCTTGCTGCACCATGTCTGTATCACTCCAGGTATTTTAGATCTACATTTATACTGAAAKAAGTACAGGAAGGATGAAGAGAAAGTTTCATGTATAGACTCCAGTTAGGATAGCATGAAGCTAAGTATAGCAAGACCTGTCTGCCACTTTAAAACACCAACTACCAAGATCAAAGATCTCCAATGCACATGAGAGCTTACTGGCATTTCTGAATTTGTCTGSAAGTATTATCTGATGTCAGTGAGCTGAGACTTTCTGCTTCAGCAACCATTTCCACAAGATTTAACTTTATTTAATTAAACAACTGTCTACACTCTTGAGTAAAAGCATACTTGGTAAACTCCCCTCAAAAAATATATACAGGAAAAATTCTCCCAGAAGTTTAAGAAGCTAGGATATGACTTCAAAAAGGTGAATATTTGCAATATCTCCAAACTTCCATAAAAAAACAAACTACCAAACCTTTAGAATACAAATCTTAAGTGTCAAAATTTTAAAATATGCCTTTTTCCTCACATAGCCACTAAATTTAAAATCTCAACAGAGATTAACTAAGTATGATTTACAAATTCTAAATCAATGTCCTTTTTTGCAACTGTCTATGCTTGTACAAATGCTGAAATGTTGGCTTAACACCTGCAAGATCAAAAGTTTGCCAGCTCACTCAAAGTGCGTGATTTGGTATTTTTAACAGCCAGCTAGCAGAAYAGTCATGGAACCCATAACTGAATATTAGCAGTGGAAGACCTGCATCTGATAGGGTTGTCAACTATGCTAAAACTGGGATAAAAGGGATGTCCTGAAATTTCAGGGTTTATTCATTATATGAACTAGTGAAAAGGAGAGTCTCTCTGTCAACAGGTGTTGACTTCATCCCAGCCACTCTAATTCCTCTTAGCTTTGATACTTAGAGAAAAAAAGAGTCTGCCATAGTTTCTGCTGCACAACTAAGAATATAACAAGTCCTTTATATTAAAATAGGYGTTTGTGAAAAGAAACCATTGAGCTCTGGCGGCCTCTGGTGGTATCTATAAGCCATAATACTGGAAATTCACTACAGATAGGAGGAAAATGTTCTCCTCAAAACTCTGCTTCTATCAATTTGAGAAGTTTATGGAGTGACTGCACCATCCAGTAAGGAACTTAGAGGCTACTARAATTCCAGGCCCTCCCGTAATTTCCATGCAGCTCTTATAACAACAAAGGACAGGCAACAAGATGCACAGAGGAAGCAGAAGACACCCTCAGATGAAGAAGAYAGCTCAAAGAACCAACTATGGCATGAAGGGTATTCAAACTCTGTGCAGTAGAGCCAAACATGTGCCAGTTCCCACCTCCACCCCTACCTGAAGCTGTTTGCATTGCATGTCATGTGTGCACATGCTACCATGACTGCTTCCATCATATCACTCAACAAATGTTAATGTTACTGCTTTTTGCGGTTTTCCACWACAAATAGGCAGCCAAATACCACACTTTGGAGTTAGAAACCTGTAGATAATTACTGTAAATCTGTCTTCAGCTTATGTTGAGAAACGGAACCTTAGAATTTTCCACTGTGTTTACAGCACTAAGCACAAATTGAGAATTTCACAACATCCCAAGTGTCAAAGCAGCCTCTGTAGACAGCAGAGGTGCACAGAGCTTGCCCAACCTTTAGACCCAGTGAAGAGAAGATCATCAGTTGCATCAACACAAAGCACAGCCTTGGTATGTCCCTCAGCTGTGTAGATACACTGAAGMGGGGACGATCGGATGACTTTCGAAGCAGGAAATGGGTTAATTATCCCCCTAGAGAAAAAAAAAAGGAATGTGAGTTGGGCAGAGTAATAGACACAGATAAAGSTAATTTACTTGCATGTAGGGAAAAAAAAATAACCTAGTGCTCTTAGATGAGGGCAAAACAGCTGAATGCCTTTCATAAACTATGTAAGGACTTTTGCTATTTAGCCTCAACACACATCAACTATGGCCTATCAGTTAAAGGAAATCACATAAAAAACAAACAAATGAAAAGACAAGAAGATGCTAGATGCTGGGTACATGGCAAAGTCTGCATAATACTGAACAAACCAGGACACTTAAAGCTTCTGTATGCCCAAGATCAAYCATCTAAACAGTACAATCTGAAAAATGGAGCAAATGTAATGTGCAGTGCCAATTCCAAATTCAGCATCCATTTCACATTGCCTGCATTCTATTGGTAGACACAGAGAACGGCTGTTAACTTCTGTGCCTGAAGAAGGCTCCCACTGCACCTGTACCCAACAACACACTCATGCTCAAATGGCCAAAAGGGAGGATGACTGGAATGCTGACACCCCAGAGGAAYCTTCCTGGGCACTTTCAGCTAATTCTGTGGTGATGCCAAAAGACTAACTTGTCTGAAACAAACACCTCACAATTCTTTACCAAACAAAAATTACTAGCAGTCTAAAATSCCATGCATACAACTGCATGCACACAGACCCCTTTATTTCTGTGAAGTGTAGAAAAGCCTCAAGGTAATGCCCAAAACATGCCACACAGCTGTGATCTTGCCAGCTTGCAGTTAAGACTCACTGTCACGTTCTTTTGGGAATCACACACATAACTGTGAGGAAAAGGAACTAAACCATAGTCCTATCTCATCAAAACAAAAYAAAAAGTATCAGATCCTTTAGGAAAATCTAAAAAATTAGTAATATTGTCCAGAAGTTTGCAACAGAAAGGAAAAAGTCCTTTATGATACAAGCTAACTTTGTGACAGCTGGTTAGTTTACCTAATACATTAAAATTATGATTTTAAACATTTTTACAGTTCAAGACATCTTCACTCATATAAYTGATTACTCCTCAGCAATCCTTCTTTAGATTTTACTAGTATTAATAGCATCTTAAACTGTGTAACATTATCTTCCTTATTGTGGAAAGGTTTTCACCTTTCATCTGCACCATTTTATGTTTTCAAGAAAACAGGAACAAGTTGCTTTTTAATTAATTTAGGTCTCTATGCTTTTGTTTTCTAGCATCATACTAAACTAACATGATYTTCTCTGTAGTATTTCCTATTGGATCATGCTGCCTCTGAACTGAGTTATTCCTCCTGCTGTTCTCACCCACTCATTTCCATGACAATTCATGTAAAATACATGTCCTGGAGCTATTTATCTACCTATATGCAGTGTTCTAAAATCTACAGACAAAAAACCACTACAASTGCTACAATGACCAGCCAAAGTCACCATTACATCATTAGCAGTTATTTGACTGTCCTTCTCTAGATAAACTAATATTTCATTGAGTACCAAATCCTAACTCTCAGGGACACAAGTGGCAACATTTCTTTGATCTCTTAAGCCACTGTGCAYTGTCTCAGAAAGAAGTAATAAAAAAACTACTCTTTTATTTACACTAGGATTTCATTTTTAGTGATCAACGCATACAACAGAAAAAGAAAAACAAAAATAAGGAGAGAAGTAAATAAAGCATAAGAAAATGTCTGCTCCTATTTTTWTTTTTTTTAAGAAAACRAAGAGAAACAATGTGTCTCAGGAAATGTTTATACCATACTTCAGTCATAATTAAAACACCTGACATGCTCAACAATGATAAAAGAATACCCTAAAAAAGGAGAGGGGGGAAACATGCTTGACCCAAATCTCAGATATTTCATGTTCTGCCAAAGCAAGAGAAACAATTCACAGGTATCAGGAAAAATCATGCAGCAGAATGAAATGTCCTAAGAACTGGAATAACTTTGATGAGAGATGCCAAGAAAACAGAAAAGAGAAAGAGAGAGTACCTTTGTACCTCCGACAGAGAGGAATCACTTTCATCAGACCTACAATCAACAGTGGTGGAATTGTGAGGAGAAAGAATATAGGTATCAGCAAAGGAACACCTCCACATGAGAAGAACACACAACAGCATGGCCAACTCAGAAAAGCAATGCAAATCCACAAACATTATGCAGCATTGCTCAAGGTAGATCTCAAACCAATGATGATATGGGGGAYAGGGGGGAAAGAATAATTATCTTAAAATATCACTCTCAGCAGTAAGTTACAGTAGACTGTTTCAGCTCCAGAAGATGAGCAGCTGAGCCATTTCTTATTTCCCCAACATCTTCTTAGAGAAGTAAAGGCAAAAAATTAAAAGGAGAAGATAGATGCACAAGTTAACCTCCATAAGATAGTGCTTGTTGAGAATATCAAAAGAAAAATAATACTTTGAACATCAATGCCTGCTAAGTGTAGAAGAGACATATAAAATATTAGTAAAAGATACATAAATGTTAAATATGATAACTCACTCAAATAAATACAGCGATTTGCAAGCCATGCTGAGTTCAAAATCCTTCACCTCTCATTTCGAAAAATATTTAAAGATAAAAACCAAGAAAACATACAAGACAATATTTTTCCAAGACATGATGATTTTCAGTACATCTTAAGATGTCCATTATCAACTCAGACAGATTCAGCAGTTTCTATTTGACTTCAAAGTCAGTTCAGAGAAAACAAAAAGGGTTTGGTGGGAGTTAGCAATAAGAAAGGTAAACTAAGATAAGGAAGTTACAAGCACAGTTACTGAAAGCCTTGCAAGTCACTGCCTGGTATGTGGTGGCTGTAGACCTCTGAAAAAAACCCCATTTTATTCAAAAAATAGTGCCAACAGACAAAAGCAATTTCTTATCCCGCYAGAGTTACAAATAAAGGTTTATTTTAAATCTGAGTTGCAGTTCATAAGCACTACATGGTATTTGTATCAGTACTGAAATMTGTAATAGAGATTCTAGTCAAGTAAAGTCCACTACTATTTGGAGTAAGGTTCCTAAACAGATGCCTAATGTGAGAAAATCTGTTCTACTTCTTCTAAACAAGATATGAATATCATCTACTCCTGAAGATCACYTCCTAAAGTCAGTCTGTTCAATAATTTGGATAATCTCTAAACAACTGTGTTCTAGCTATTTCTGTGTCCCATCCTCTGAGGTGCTGTTGTGAGAGCACTCTGAGCAACACTGGAGCAACTGAGTAACTGTCAAAAGCACTATTTCCTAAATTATCACCTAAAATCTATTTTTGAGTGTAAACACACACACAAATACACAAACATCTAAGAATTCTACCATTTTCTATTTTGAGTTTAAAACTACAAATACCAGACATAGCCTAGAAAACAGGAAACAAGGTTCAGCAGGAAATTTCTCTTCTCAAATTTTTACAGTGGTTCCATGGTAGTTTAAAATATTTCCTTTGAAAACTACACAAAAACATGAGAAATATCTCCTCCTGTCTTGCAGAAGGGCAAAATTTCTACCAGACACTACACTGAAAACTTGAGCACACTTTGCATTTCCCTGGTTGGGGGCTGAGGCTTCCCTTTGCGACTTACTTATCCTGCTGAACTGATGTGTTTCCCTGAGAAACAGTAAGACGACTAAAAACATTCATTTCATTACGGGGCCGGCTTGGTGGGGAAGTAGGAGGTGACAGACTAGCCTCTGGGGCTCCAGAATCTGAGCTACAAAAAAAAAGAACATCTTCTTTAACAGGTTATGAATGGTTAGAAAAGTTAAATGCAACATGCCTCAAACGTTAGATGCTCTTCTCTTAAGCAAATGATTAAGATTGTAATACAGATATTTCTCAGAGAAGGCAAAAAGCTTAAGGCTGCAGAGTGCAAGATGGCACAATGTTCAAAGATTAAGTGGTAAAAGTGAAAGCTACAGGCAGAAAACACACATGTAAAACAAAGAAACTCTTATAAATTGAAGGCTCTTAGAGATATTGTTGACTTTGATTTAAAAAAAAAAAAAGTAATTTGCAAATGCTCCAAAGGACATTTTCTCAGGGCTCTGCCCCTGAGCTATTTTGTACAGAAAAACAACCTGGAAAAAACCCCAAACAACCAAACATAAGCTGAGCAATAATATCAACATTGACAACAATACAAACTGTCCTGGAAGAAAAGAAATAGAAAAATGCAGATTTATTTTTCAAGAAAATTCAAAGTTCAAATTACGTCAGAGGAAATAAATTTAAAATAATCTTACAGTTTTTGTTCTTTTGTCTTTGTCTTTTCCATTGTTTTCTCATAGGTTTTTCTCTTTGCTAAAGGTGAAGGCTCAGGTATTTTCTTCTCTGGAAGAGATGGTTGTCTCGAACTAAAACAAAAGCAATCATTATCTCACTCTAAGGCCCTTCACAGAACATTACCTGTCATTCTCTCAGTGTGATTTCAAATTTTAGAACATATTTAATCTATTATTGTCGCTCTTGAATTTAAGCATTATAAACTTGTTCTCACACTTGAATATAAAAATATACCAAGTTAATAATGTTCAAAGTTGATCAATATACAGTCTTAGATACTGAATAGTTAAAAGAGATTTACTGATTCAGTAATAAAAGAGACTTACTAAAAGAAAGCGGAGCATGCATCCAAATTAAGATCATGGAAGTTATTAAATTTCAGATTCCATATTTGCATATATAATAGACCATTTACAGACATGAACAGAGAAATCACAATGATTCTTATACACAAATGAAACTTTGCAGTAACATTTTCATGTTAATTAGGGAGTGAGAAGTGGTACTTCCCATTGACAATCTGACTATTATAATATGGTTTCTCTTTGTCCCCCACCTTCCTTCCCCCTTGCTTTTCATCCCTCATTTCTCTCTCCAGTTCTTGCTCTAAAATAATTCCAATTCACAGTCACTGTGGTCTTTCTCCCAACCTTTTATACACCATTAAAATTAGCAAGAATATCAAGAGGACAGTATTAAAGCTGACACCCAAGTGTTTTCATTTCACCACAGTCAGACAAAAGAAAAAAGAAAGGAATCTGAGTGGTCTCCATTCTTCTGAACTACCATTTCTTACTAGCTGAGCAATCAAAAAAGCAATATTTGTTTTGTTTTTTCCTATTTCTTTGTATTTAGAGGGCACTCATTAAAAGCAAGAAAGCAGATTCTGAAAGTGGTTTCGTTCCACACAACTCCATTAATCAGATAAAGCTCATTTGGCAGGCCACCTGCCTGACATGGTTATGACCATCAATCTCAGAGCCCTACAGGTTCTGAACATGCATAGCTCCAACTTCTCCACGTTTCCCTTAAGAGGAAATCTGTGCTACATAAAATCCACCTGGAGATTGCAATGCAGAAGAACATGATTTAACATGGCCAGCACAACCACAAACAGCTACTTGACTCMAGCAGATGAGACAGTCTCAGGTGATCACAAACCCTAACTGGAATGTGAGGGACCTGTAGGACCTAGTGCCAAGAACTGCATGCCAACCCTAGAGCTCCTYGGGGTCTTCAAGAGACAGGAAAAGGAGGACAAGTGATAGCCCACCTGGTTTAGCACAGAAGCCTAGCAGTTGAGTCATAAAAAAAGGGGAGAAAGTGGGTCCACTTCCCTCAAGGCCAGAGCATCCATTTCTATGTAGGGCTCCCTTACCTCTAGGCATACTGTGCAAAGCACACCAAAAAAGGTGGAACAGGACACACTCCCTTCCCTCTCTTYATGCTGGACCAGTATGCATTTAAGAATGCAAAAATCCTGAGGTCACAAGGCAAATTCCATGAATCAGGCTGACAGGTCTTCCAGCAAGGATGACAAACAGGCTATAGTGCCTACTGCCAGGGTTGCTTACATGTCTACTGAGCAGCTGCTTGATAAAATAAACCAAACCAGAAACAGGAACCCAAGCTCCTCTGCCTYACACTGGCATCCTGCATACTCAGATATGGAGGCAACTTTCACTCGCTCACTCTCTACCTGCCCTTGAGTCTTACATCTTTGACTCCACAGTGGAAGATCCTCAAAAGAGGGTGTAAATAGCATCACCATTTTCTGAATTCTTTTTGAAAGCCTGGGAATGCAGGTATTATAAAAACACAGCTATCTTGCTGGAATGAACTTCCTAAGCACAGGTGTAAAAACCAGGTGCATGATGGCAATGACCTAACAGAAAAGGAACAGGACACATACCTACATCCAGGTTTCCAGAGCCCTTTTACATTTGCTAGGACATCAGAGCTGACACAAGTCCTACAGAAGACAACTATCCTCTGAAAAAGCTGCTGTAGATGAGTTGAGCATATCAAAGGACAACAGCACTAACCAACTTTGTAAGCAGAATTCCAGTTAAATTAACTGTTTGCCATATGTATTTAGGTGCCTTCCTAAGTAACAGAATTACACAATGGTCTGGATTGCAAGGGACTTAATAGATCACCTAGTTCCAACCCCCTTCTCTCAGGCAGGAACACATTCCACTAGACCAAGCCGCTCTAAGCTTCATCCAACCTGGCCTTGAACACTTCCAGGAATGGAACATCCACAGCTCCTCTAGGTAACCTGTTCCAGTGTTTGACTCTCACAGTGAAGAATTTCTTCCAATATCTCATGTACACCTACAATCTTTCAGTTTGAAGCCATTACTCATTATCATATCAACACACACTCTTGTAACAAATCCCTCTCCAAGGACCATGGAATCACCAAAGACCTTAGAAAACTGAGGAGGTTCCAGAGTGGAGCAGTTTGTGCATATGCAGACACTTACAYTTGAGCCTAAACATACAATTAATTTTCTCTCTTTGAGAACCTATATTTTGGATTACTGTTACAGCCTGTACATTCCCAAATGTTGCTTAAGTAAGTGGCAGAAGCGAGAAAACATTTATTGCAGTTAAGGTCAAAATCTCCTCCTGAAAAAAATTTTTTATTACAAAAGATATGCTGGTACCACAGGCCCATAAGGGAAGCCCAAATGGGTCATAAAGACAAGCTTTCTTTAACTATGACCAGATAAACCAGCAAGAATTCTAGTTTTGAAAAGACATATACACTTGCAGTGAGAAGGTCATKGTAGATTGATTGTGGGAATTTTTGATCACTTATCTACTGAAACATGATCAATAACAATTCAATATGTGAGGCCTATTGCTGACTGAATTGACTTCTTGACAGTATGCAACTCTCAAAGTCTTGCAGAACACAGTTTTGGGAAAATCCCTGTTTGCCTTTTTGCTGGCTCACTTTCATAAATGGACACATTCTAGAAGATGGAGTGAGGCAAAAGTTGGTATTACCTGAGTCTTGGATGTCAGGTCATAACACTTGATGTTTTAGATCTTGAAGCTTCAAAAGTCTCTACTCATCTCATGCTAACTGTTGAAACAAGTGGGGTTTCTCCACCTATGCTCACCCTCAACAGCATTCTTTCCAAGCAGATTCTATTTGCACTGAAGCCATCAGCATGGGTTAATAATTGCTGTCAGCAGTGTTGTACTGTTCACAATTGCCACCTCAAGCACATGCCAGAAATACACAGTAAAAAATACAAATTGCAAATGTGCATTAGGTAGAGACTGCTATAAAAATATTATGCAAATATGACAGGTGAATAGTAAAAGATGCTTAACTCCAGAAYCTGTAATGTGAAGATAGCTATGGGACACTGATTTCCATATCACTGAATGTGGGAAGTGCATTGAATTTACACATGAGCTTGTGCAACACAGGAGCTAGTACCTAGAAAGCCAAGAAAAGGGTCTCTAGCAGTGAATAGCCAATCACCAGCAGTGATATTGGTAGATATAAAATTAACAGCAAGATCAAGTGAAAATAAAAAAAGTGTGTGTGAGAGACACCTGCTGGTCCCAAAGTAAAAAGACAAAATTATTTTTAGTTCTGTTTAGAATCAAAAGATACTTTCAATTAGTAAAACTGTTCTGCAGGTAAGTGCAACYTGCAAACAGAAAGGATTTTTGAGGATTCATAATAGCTAACATTTTCCTTTCAACTTTTTACTTGAATGCTCTACTGTTGCATAGACTTCTTCATTTTATGCATGGTCCATACACAACAACTTACAGAAAGACTTTTCCTAATAATTTGGACCATATACAAATACCATTATAAAGTTTTTGGGTTGTGTTTTGTTGTTGTTTTTTTTTTTAATCTCTCTACTGTTCTAATCAGATTGTAACTACCTCCCTAGAATGTGCACTTCCCATAGCACTAATACAGCAAACTGTTCAAGGTATTAGAGGGGTTTGCCCCTCTACATACAACATRGTTACAATTACAAAGCAGCTTAACAGAACTTACATCTTCAATAAGAAYCACAGTACCTACAAGACTGCATTTATACTTTCTAGAGTGGTGATGGCAGAAAGGAAGGAGCTTTGTCAGTATTATTTAGTAAGCTTCCAAGTGTATCAACCTCRTTTGTAAAGTTAAAATGATAGATTACAAGAAATCGGCAACATGCAATTTTTAAAAGCAAAGGATAATTAGTACAGCATGGCCAAACTTACATGCTGCCTATCTTAGAAGGTAAGCCAGATGGTGGGGGCATAAACTCTCTGTCCCTAGCAGAAGTGTCATGTGTGTCAGCAGCCGCCCCACTTTCCTGGGTTTCTGCGGCTGCTGCAGCAGAGCCAGSCGGGGCCGCGTCTGCAGCGCTGCTGTCGGAGCCCAGGTCGCTGCTGGCCGCGTACAGCAGCTCCATCTGCGTGGTGGTCCTGCGGCGGGCCTGCAGACACACAAAAACAAAAGCAAACTGCCACTTCAGCCTGCAAAGGTGTGTGCCAAGAGTCCCACACTCAACTCAGCATTAGCTGGCAATTAGCATCACTCTCAAACACTTGGCAACTGCCTTTGGAAACTAAATCRAGAAGATCGTCTCTGCTTCTGGGCAATGATTTCAGAGGAGGCAATTCAAATTCAATGGCATGAAACACTGATTTGACAACTGGTTTCCAAGGATTTCCTTTCAACCAGCTGCCTGCCAATACTGCACGAGTACAATATTACTCACCTACGGTTTATCCAAAAGAAATGTCATAAAGCAGAGAGGAATAAAGCAAAGTGTCAATTTAAATACCTACAATTATACTGGTGTGACTTCTAACACCAAAGCTTCTTCTCATATACAAACTCTGCTTCTTCCTTAGTTTAAGTCACCTCAAAAGTTCACATGAATTAAAATTCATTCAGCCTTTCAACAATTTGAAAACAACAGAAAAACTCAGAAAGGAGCTAAGCTTTGTGCAACACAGTAATTTGTAAAAAATGTATCGTACTTGTTAGGTGTAATTTCACAGTGAAATTAAGACCTATTCCTCAGGGAAAGAAAGACCGAGAGGGAAGACAAAGATCCAGTCTGAAAAGAGCCATTACAAAAATGGTATGTTTATTTCATTGCATTTTCAGACCAAACTCAGTTAAACAGCCCAAAAACCTGCACACCAAGGAATGTTACCAAATAATTCAACAGCCAACACAGATGGTTTCTTCCAAAGCCAACTGCAGTTGGAAAAGTGAAGGCTAAGCTTCTGTTTACTTTGCAAACTTGGTTTACGCTCCTGTGAGCACAGAAGCAAAACTGCCATCAGTGCACATTTCCAGTTCTCACTGCCAGTAATATTAAACTGTAGTCAGCCTAGATATAGTCCTCCATTGTCAACTGTAATTAAGACCCTGGAGGTCAAACTTTTGTTTCATAAACTTCAAGATTCCTGGGACAAATTGCAAACAATATGCATGTTCACAGTTCCCACTGGCAATARCACTGAACTGTAGCCTAACTAATACTAATCTGCAAAACTACACCAGTTTGGAGTGCAAGTAACTGGAAGAACACATCTCTTTCTGGAATTTTAATAACTTAACCCCAAAATACTGAAGAAGTTATTTTTATCATTGCCTCTTCGAGTGGAGCGTCACACAAAATCATATTGCACACAAATCATATGTAAAGTACATCAGTTCACCTTTTGCACGCCTTCATTCATTAAAGTCTCTTGGGCAAAGCAAGACCATTCTCCAGAAGATATCATTAAATTATGAATTATTATAGAATCATAGAATCACTTAAAAGACATGTAGAAGAATTATCATCACCATCGCACAGCCTACCTTGCTTTTGGGCTTGACTTCACCACAAAGCTTCAAGAGATCTGAAGATAACGAACTAAAAGAAAAATTGCATCACAGTTAGAAAGTCATACTTTTTGCAGATTTGCAGATGTGTATTTTTATTTTATTCTACTTCCTACTGAAATCGTGGGCAAAGTATAATGAAACAATGTTAGAGATACTTTCAAAAGRATACATGATTCTGCATTACAAAAGGAGGAAATTACAATAATTTTTCTAGAATCAGTAGTAACAAAGATTTCCTCACCTGCCTTCTGTTCCAGGACTATGCAATGGGGCATCCTCATCAGTACTATCTTCCAAATTTTCTAGAAAATTTCCAGAAGAATAACATTAGTCTGTTCCTCTACAACAGGATGTGAAGGCTTTAAGTGCGTACAAAGCAACTCCGACAATGTTGAATGTAGATGAACAGAGTACTAAAGATAGGTATTTTCAAAATATCTTGACTATTTTCTACCCAGYCCCCACTGAATTTTCCTGACACCTAAACTAATTCTTTTCATACAATCTAAATACATCATACATCTAGGCATATTGTGCCAAATGTGGTCCTCTGTCTACTGTAGCAGAGCAAGAGAGATGATAGCAAAACAGAAATTCTAGAAGAAAATCTGTAAGAGAGTAGATAAAGCAAAGAAAATTATCTGCAAGACACGGAAGATATGGGATGCAAATCAATGGACAGTAAGAATGTCTCTTTCTCCTCTTTTTTTCATCTTCTTGCTCCAAGACAGAATCAGCCTGGCTATAATGAAAAAGAAAATGATATTTTTAACTAGCTAGTGAACTGAGGCTCAGTCTCCTCTGATACAAAATGCTACCAAGCATTTGAGCTGACAAGAAGCAAGCACTTTATTAGTATATAAGGATTTCTTTCAAAAGAGGATGAAGACTTAATACCTTAGAATGACTTCTTAAACAGAGATTAATTTCTAAAGGAAGCTGCTCAGTAGAAATGTTCCTGAAGCAAAAATGGGTGCACAAACTTGTCCACAGAAGACAAAACCAGCAAGCATGCCACACACTAACACTGTCAAACATCCAAGTAACACGTCTGCATGCAAATGGTACAAAACATTAAGCTGACACAATGAGTCAAGGGC
Organism: Cardinalis cardinalis; assembly: GCA_014549065.1. Taxonomy (NCBI): domain Eukaryota; kingdom Metazoa; phylum Chordata; class Aves; order Passeriformes; family Cardinalidae; genus Cardinalis; species Cardinalis cardinalis. Next base: position 682,370 of record JACDOX010000028.1, read on the forward strand.
ACATGTACAATCAGTTCCAAACTGCTGGGAAAGCAAATTCCCTGAATTGTGTGTTATTCTAATAATACATTTTAGGCATAGATCAAGGACATAGGTAACACATTTTTGCAAGTCAAGTCCCTTATTTTTGAACATACGCACGAAATATTAAGGATTAAATAACCTCGTAATGACATTCCATCACACCTCCTCTTTACTAGAAAAGACTGACTTTTTTTACTTAATTTCTGTCAAAAAGCAGATACCATTTGCAATGCATAGAAAAAATACATTTGTAACCCATATTGAAACAGGTTGTCCATGTATATGTCTTTATGTTCATGCTTTGGAGAAAGGGAGGAAGGATACGCAGCTTTCAGCTGAATTTTGAGAAGGAATGGAAAAAAGAGAAGGAAAATTCTGCCATTTGTGTATGCTGCACCTAAACATGTTCCCTGAAAAAGTTAAAACCATCAACCTAGAACCAACACCAAAAATGCACTTCAGAGTTACCCAACTGCTTAATTAATTTTAAAAATTWAATCTTAATTATGAGAAATACAACAATATTCTAAAGAAAGTAGGGTCACAGGAATAGCACTCTGAATTTTCRTGTTTCTTTTTGCTCCATCATGGATTTGAGGCCAGATTAGATCTTTCAATACTTATTATTGTCATTAGTGTTGTTATTATTGYTATTATTATTATATGCTTTCTGCAAAAGTGGGGATTTAGAGTACTGCTCCTTTCAGTAAGACAAACGCAGCATCCCTAAAATAAATGCATTTAAAAAGTATATAGGATTCCTATTAGAATCATGTTACTTCATCCACTACTCATAAAGAACTTGTGATCTCTTTTTACAGGTAACTAAGTAGAAAGTGCAGAATGACCACAAAAGGTGAGATTTTATTTGTAGGCTCACTCTCATGCGACCTGATGAGTATCTTCAGTTTGCCTGCAATTCAACATAGGAGACTGCCCAAAGCCCCAAGATAGAAACCAGTGCACAGAATCAACAAAAAGATAGAAAGAGCAAGATTCTGTGAGAGTGAGAAGAGATGAAAGGAGAAATGAAGTTAGTAAAGACAGTAATGTTTGCAGGGATAGCTGCTAGCAAACCACTGCTTGCAGAACAGGTGGAGAATTTTCTGATTATTCATCTTCATCCTCATGCAGTGCAACTGGATGGTACCAGAACAATGCCACACACCAGCACAGTTCACCCAGAGAAATTACATTTGACCATCTGCACATAGATGGCTGTGAGTCACATCTTCTRATGTCCATACATCACAGGTGGGAAGTAAAAGCAGCTTCCACAACTCCTCAAAGAGAAGCAACATTCAAAACTCAATTTCATGGTCATTTTAACTCTTCACAAGAGCAGATGAGATGGTGAAGGCAGCTGGTTCATCCACCAAGGTGGATGTGCGCTGAAAGTCCCTTCAAGTCAAAACCTGAGCCTGTGATGTACTTTTCTGCAGACTGAAACTTCTTGTCCACAGCTGAATTCAAGTGCCTAACTACACTGGGGAATGTTCAAGCTTTTCTGAGCCAAGTATATTCAAATGGATAAGAACTTTTGAAGATAGTGGATCTGAAAGCAGGCATCAAGACAAATACCATGGAAGTGCAATCCCWTTGCTTGGGATAGGGCTCTCTGTGCTCTATCACTGAGATGTCAGGCATCCTGGTGAAACTGATCTCAGGATCTGCTGCCACCCACACTTCAACCTGCAGGAGCTGTGTCAGGCCCTGCACCAACAGCGTCCCTGTGAACCAGCCCACAATCCAGCAGCAAAGCCTCACTACAGTGGTGTCTGAACTCCCTGCAGCTAAAAGGCTTGGTCTCTAGTGATCCACAAAACACAGACTACCAACAGTCTTGGACCTCGGTTAGTGCAGCATATTCAGCTGCATTTCCTTCCTATAAAGTGTTAGCAGAGTCCAGAGTGACTTATATATTCTAAAAGCCTCAGGTCATCTTTGCAAAGTGTTAAAAAGCTCCTTTAATGAGATAACACTACGAAAAACTTGATTACAGAGCTACTGTTTCAATACATTTAGCAAGYGGCTTTTCATTGCTTGAGATGTTGTTAATAAGTAAAAGTCTGTCAAGAGCTAAAGAAAATGCAGTGCTGTCAGGAGAAACAATGCTCCAACAGGGGTGAACATGCACAYACATTAAAGGCCTGTTCTAGACACACTATGACGCTACAAACCACTGAGGTTCCTGAATAAGCAACTGGCTGCATGCAGCAAGATCCCCTGACACAGATCTTCAGGTGTCACCTGACAGGAAACTGGCCAAGTTCTCACCATCTCCACATTATGATCTATAGACTTCCATGTAGTTTTGTGYTTTGAAATGCTGTGCAAACTAGCACAGGACAGCAAAACGTGATTAAAAGTAGCACAAGACAACACAAAAGGAATTATCACTGGTAACAGGATCATTTTTCTCAAGTTCCAAATATAGCCAATTCTTTGGAGGGAAGAAAATAAGCTTAATTCATTTGGGAACRACTCTAAAGCAACAGCAACAAGAGCCTTATCTCAAAAATCAGTGAAGTCAGTAACTTAAACCCAATTGAAAAAGTGGGATATAATCCTGCATTCTGCACAAAATTTACATTAAAAAATAAGCTATTTGCAAAAGGTTAAAAGTGACCTGCAAATTAAGAATTGCCTTTTTTCAAATCCAAAAAGRTGAGCAGAATTTGTCACAACATTAGTATATCACAAAATAGTTTCATGTAGTCTGAACATAATTTGGGCTCGCAAGCACCAAGTTATAAATTTGAAATACAGCTCTGCTTACTGTCTTCACTTTTAACTACTACAAGGTYTATTACCACAAGAGCTAGGGGTGGTTTCAGAAAGGAAGAAATGCTCTTTAAGCTCATGATAATGAGTACATTTACAGAATAGTTCATGCAAATTTCACACACTCACAAATTCTAAGATGCATCAGTTAGTGAACATGAATGAATTAGTAACTCATGCAGCTGTACAGTACACAGAAAGCTAAACATACTTACCCAGTGGTATGCTATCTAGGTCTGTGTAAATACAGCAACAAGGAAAAAAAAGCAACATTCCAATCAAAACATATCCATTTATAAAAAGAAATAAAACAAAAGTACCCAAATGTATTCTAAATTTTTCTTAGTATCATCTCATGAGAAGTAGAATAGATGCCGTAACGACATAAAATGCCAATCCAAAATCCCTAGCATTTGACAACTGAATGGGATTGAATTTTTGAACTTCCCATTCAGAAGTTAAAACAATTCCAGATTGTAAAAATAACAAGCAGGTTATTTGAATTTTTAAAAAATCTCAATAATAAGAAAACTTTGTTTCCTACATTTCACTGCTGAGAGAGTCTACTTAAAAATGACATGCATGTCAATTGTGAAGTATAAGATGTTACAATACAGCATCTATTCAGAAAGGAAATAGTCTAGAATGCCCAGTACAGCATGCACAAAAGGCAAACATGACATGCAGCTGACTATTCAGAAAACAAAATGGAAAAACTACCTTGCAAAGCATGACCCAGAAAAGCATCAAGTTCAGGATTTAATTCAGCTTTTTCTTTTAGCATATGAAACAGCAGTTGGTTTTGAGTAGCACTAGTAATTTCTGTCTGCTTAAGGCGTCCCTCRAGAACTTTGATCTGAGCTTCTTTCTGAGCTGCTTGGAGACCCTAAGAGAAAGAAAGATGACAAATGTTTTATCACAACTTTTGTTTTACAAAATGAAAATTGTCAAAATTTTTAAAAGCTACAAACACCAAAAAATGTGTACACTGCAGCTGCCTTCTCACATCCTAAAGATCAGGTGTCAACAAAGGGTCTTTTTCTTTTCTTCACCTTTTAAAGAGACTCATTAAGCATTTCTTTAACTTGCATTCCTCAGACTGCCCTGAAAATATGCATCAGGGGCTAAGTGGGACATGACTCCCAAGTGCAATTCAGAGTCTGCATTTTTTAAGAGTAGCAAGCATCTGAAAGATCAACACCTCCACTTTTCCCAAATAACTACTTTTTAAAAAATTATTACCTATGGTACTCTGTGACAAGGAACAGGGGGAGGTGGAAGTGGGACAGGGTGGGACACAGAACTGTAATCTCTGCTACCCAATCACTGAGTGAACTTTCAGCTTCTAATGAAAGATCTTATGGCCCAACTTATGACAAAATTCATTCWAAGAGAACTTCCCTAGATCCATGGATTTGTGGGAGTTTTTCACTTGTAGAAAATACAGCCAAATAAATTTACAGAACGGTTTCCAAATAGATTTCCAAATGCCAAAAGAAGCAGTATGAAAAAATGAAGGTACAACACATCTTCTCAAAGGCTTACAGGGCAACAGCAGACTTTGACTGCTAGTGCCGGAGTAACAAGTGTAGCCCTATGAATTTACACACCACATTTTGATTGAACTAAAGCTACATATCAATAGACACATTCTAAAATTTCAAATTCTGAAAACAAACAATAGAATAGACAGTAGGCATGACCAATTTTGCAAAAAAAAAATCCCTTCAGCTTTTCTATGTGATAATTACTAAACAAAAGGATGACAGAATCCTTTACACAATGGAGCTTTAAATCATAATAAAGAGAAATTGTTAACAGAGTGAGTCAGAGGCACTTTTCTCACATTAACTCTGTTATAAGATCCATTCAAACACATCCAAGGGCTGAAAAAATATTAGAAGACTGAAATTTCCAGAAGCCAATGTGATTGTGGGAGTTTTCTTTACCCTTTTTTCCCACAAACTTTTTGGATTACCTGCATAGTGACAAATCAAAAATGCAAAAGAAACCCCAGAGAATTTGGTCAGGGGGGCTGACCCAAAGACAGTTTCAGTATCATTGAAATTTTCCATTTGACTCAATGAGACAGAAAGAAAAGCAGCAACAAGAGCACATGATACATATGTGCACAGGGTTATAAGCTGCCAAATACTTATTTTGAAAATATGAGAGAACACATATTTCCCCAACACCTTCAGAAGAATCCCTGTGGCTCTACTCAAACTGAAGTATGTCATGCATCAACATATAACTTACATTGAGGTTCATATTTGTACAAAGGTGGCTGAGCCAGTCTTTTAAAAAAAAAATCTCAAGCTCTCTTTAGCAATTTGTTGAAAAACATAGAGATTTATTTGATTACAAAAAGCTAGTGCTCTTGTAAGAACAATATGAGCTAATTAATACAGTGAAGAAGGCTCTACTGSAGGTTGAGAAACAGGCAGTAAGCGGAAGAGGACAACAGATCTCAAGGGCCTTCACACTGAGAATCAGCATGACTCAGTAATGTCGACCAGCTTTGCTTTGTTTAACACACATTGGTCATGTCTTTATGTCAGTACAACATATCTGCTCCTGGCCCATGCCATAGACCTGGCACACACATACTTCACTTAACACATTACCTTATTGATACCCATCATAAGGAAGTGATCAAGCAAATATCGAGCTTCTGTCAAAGTGCAAGCATTAATCACTGCTGTTACATCCAAGGTCTCTCCTTCTTCCTATGTGTGCAAGAATAAGTCCAGTCAGATTGTGAAAAAGTCCCAAGAATTATATTAATTAATTGCCAGCATAATAGAAAGCATCAGCTTTGACATTTAAATGCTTTGCAATCTTAACTTGCATTACACTATTTACACTGAAACGCAGGTATCAATTGTATAAATCTTCATCTCAAACTTCACATAAAAGTTTTCACCAATTTTCACTTCCTGGCTCAATAATTACACAGACAAACAAAAACTAATTTCTAAATGAGACCATTTTCAGTGCTAACTCAGTTGTGTTTTCTTGTCCCCATTTTACCATTTTTGCAATAATATTTGACCTACCTTTGCTTCTTCCATTTGCATGATGTTTGCTTGGCAGTCAGAAATGCTGTCGTTGATGTAGTCTATATTTGCAGTTACTGACTCCAACTCCTCATTTATGTTTTGGACATTTCTATCTGCTTCACTGCCACCCCCACCCTTGATGAGCTTCTCCCTTTTCTTTGAAAGCTTATCTCTTCTTTTGGTGAGTTCTTCACGTTGCTATTTTCCACAAAGACATAATATTACAGAAAAAGGAATTAGTAAACCCATTAGTAAACCCTTWGAACACTGATGTGTCTTTTTGTTTTCCTTCATTTGCTACAGTTTAACTAACATATCATGATTTCCATGGGAAGAAGTTACACAGGGGAATACAGTAATCTATTCGCACAGGATGCCATTAATGTACTAAGCACAGTAACCCCATTGTTCAAATGTTTACTGGAGCCAAAAGTGTCTTCACTGACTACAGTAGATTCCACCCACTTTGCCAATGCTGCCATAACAGCAGTTAATTGACARCAAACATACTTTCAGTGCTCCCTATTTAATACAATGATACAGCCAACAGTGCACAGCACATCACCCACCGTAAGCAGCCTGTTCATATCTGCCTCCATGTTGGAAATAGTCATCCTCTGCATAATAATGTCAGTCACTCTGCGTTCCAGCAGCTGCCACTTCATTCTGGCTGCCCTCGAGGAGTAAACCCTGCTCGTCACTGCTTTCCGCTGGTACTTCCTCCTGTGGCACGTTCAAGAGAAATACACAGCTAAGTCTGAAGTAGCCCAGTGACAAATTCAAATGTGGAAATGATCAGGCTGGAATATTTTTCACAAACAACTTAAAGATGTCATGCAGAAGTTGTTGTACATTTTCACAGCACCAGACAGCTGCCTCTACCCAGCCCCAAAYTCTACTGCACTCTAAAATGCTGCACTTGAAAAAGAAGATTTCAAACACTGCAGCATCTTTCATGACACACTGCTGAGTTAAAATGCCACGTAGGTGTTGTTCTCTATTTAACAAAAAGATCTGCTTCAAATCACAGCGGAAAAGCACAAATAAACCTGATACACTGAGCTCCATTTTCCAACAAGTTTCTCCATKAACTTAACACTGCTGGCATTGGACCACCAAGGTAATTTCTCTTGAARAGCAGATTTAAAAACTCTCAAGATTTCAAAATCCAGTTTATGTGACTTGCCATTTAATGCCATTTTATATTATTATATTATTGTCTTAAACCCAGAAAACTGAAATTGCATTTGATAATGCTAAAATGCCCATTTTATGAGCATTACATGRCAACAGTTTGACAACTAACAGCTCCTGCAACAGCACCTGCTAGCAAGTCCACACAAATTTCAGTTCTTGTAAGAGAGTCCTAAAAAGTTTTAACCCTTACCCTGTTCCATTTGTTGCAGTTACAGATAATGCTTGAACCCTTGCAACAGGAATTCTCATCTTCTGCTGTGCTGCTGTTCTGGAGCCATCATGCTCTCCTGACAAACTAGAACTTGCTTCCTGCATGGAATGCTCAGGCAGGCTCAGCTTCCGACTCACTTTTCCTGCCACTCTATCAGACAGAGGCCTGACCTGCCGACGAAGGGCTGTGACCTGAAACACAGTGCAAAGACAAGTAATTCTCCCCAAACGGAGTTGTAAGTTTCAGCAATACAACATCATTCTGTTTTCAAAGATGCATTGCTGTTTTACCACAGTACCTCTTCAGTTTTGCGACGTAAAATAACTTCTTGGTTTCTTTTCTGAGCTTCCAGAAGCTTGAGCTGATGCTGTGAAAAAATAGAAGCAGCACRTGATATTTTTTCCATTCTTTCTCACAAGGACTGCATTATATAAACAAAAAAGACACCTCTACACATTAAGACAAATCTGCAAAATTGCTGTGACATGAAGACTCAAGTCATGATTGTTTCTTGATCTTCCTAGTGCAGAACAAAACCAAATGTTTCACTGTATCAATTCTATCAAAACCAATAATTCTGTGCAAGCAAGGTGGTAGCAACAACTTTGTGAAGATTCACTAATCACTAATTCACTGATAACATTGATATACATACTCAAGAAGCACAACAGGACACAGAAGACTTATCACCTGAAGCTAGGAACTGTCTTTGCATGGAAGTCAAACCAAATTTTGTGCATTTTCATGGTGAAAATACACAGCTACATGCCTGCCTCAGTGAATGCATATACACAGTGCGTGCCTATGATGTGCAAGCAGAGGCACAGCATAATGACAAGTGCTTATTCCAAATGAAAGYTCTTTATCTGTCAAATCACCTCTCGCTTGCGTTGCTCCTTTTTAAGCTGAGCAATCTCTCTATTTCTTCTAGATTCGGTCATTCTAGCTTTCTCCTGCTCTTCTTTCATTTGTTTCATCAAGCGAACCTGTAAAGAGGTCATCACTTAGAAAAGCTGTTCACACTCAAGTGCTGCTCCCTACCCCCAACCACAGAGAGTTTTCAAATTGCCATTTTCCACTGTATTGCATGCTTTTAGCCATTTACATCTTCCACSTAATGTCGTTTTCACTCAGTGCCGAATAACAGCTAATAAGCTGTGCAAGCTTATGAATGTTTGATACCTTAATTTCTGTTCATTAAACCTAAAAGCTGCCCCTCTCCCACAGGAACAGCCTGATGCTTGCATCTCTTCTATTTTCAGACTTTTAAGCAGGTAACAGCAAGAACAGAGTTATTAGCTAGATGGATGCACAGGAGATTTCAACCTAAWTTTCAGTAAACATTCATTGTGCAACACTTCAATTTACTGAAATATACCTTGGTTTTCTTCATCTCTGTCACCTCCTGCTGCAGTTTYTTCAGCTGCTTTTCATATTGAGACTGATTTTTAAGCAAACGTGCATGTTCCTTCTGCGCTGTTTGAAGTCTCTGCAGTTCTTTATTCATGGCTTGGAGTTTCTTTTCATATTCTGACTTGATTTTTTTTGCCTTTTCTTCTGAATAGGTCTCTACAGAACCTAGAGTAAAAGGGAATTCTTAATCTGCATTTGCTCAGGGTACTTTTAATTTGCCAGCCACAGCAGATAACTACTTCCTCTGCTCTAGCATTGCTATAGTATTGCTCTGCAATACCTTTAAAACAACCTAATTTCTCTCTAGCTCCTGCCACCTGCACTGCTTTGAACTTTCCACCTCATATGCATTCTGGGATAAGAGATCAACTATTAATACTTTCCTCTGACTTCTCTGTAACAAATCTGAGCACCTGAAAGCACAAATACACACATTCACACATATGTGCACAGGAATATAACAACACTCCTAAAAGCCATCAAGCCTAGTATTCCTCTTCTGACACTGATCAACAAGGGAAGGTCTAAGGAATAACAGGGAACAGCAAACAGCTTAGATAGTGTATAAACGTAAAGCACATATATGTTTAAAAAAGAAAAGCAAACAAAATACTTTCCACAGCACTCCCAAAGTGCAGTTATTTGTGGCTTGGACTCTGGAGTCATAGGAAGTTTGTCGTCTCAATACTAATACATATTCAAAAAGGTTTGGTCAGTAAACACCTCTGAAAGGTGTGTTTYACTGATCCTTATTCTTATTCTCAGGCAAATTAAGTGGGGAGGAAAGAACATGAAAAAATCTTTTAATCAGGAACTATCTCCAGGATTACGAGAGCTCTTAGAAAACTGAAAATGCTTATTCACCCAAATCTGTTAGTAGCAATACATTTCAAAAAATTCTTCTCTCAATTCTGATAGAAACTAGAATGACTAAAGAATCATTCACTGGCATTATGGGTACAAGACATCCTTCTGTATTCTGCAATTTCTCATCAAATTTGAAAAAGAAAATGAGAGAAGTAAAAATGGTTCAACAGCTTATACAAGATCAATAATTTTGTACTTCTTACCCAAGTTTTGAAGAACCTGATCTCTTTCGAGCTGTGTGTCTCGAATTTTATGTTGTAGCATCATTAGTTTCTCTTCATACTGTTTTTTCAGTGTTTGCAACCTTCGCTGGCTGTTTTCCAGCTCATCTATCAGCTTCTGCTTAATGGCTATTTCACAGGTGATATTTGCCAGGTCAGCTTGATAATTTTCTAAAATAGAAAAATTTCTGTTAAAGTAAAGCAAGGACCACGTGAATACAGATAATCCTTACAATCTTAGGGTCTCTGTAAACACATATTGTACAAGGGAGGATTCCACACRAATCGCAATGAACCTGGCCTCTGGTCAATTTCAAAATCCATACAGGGACACTTGATCAGCTATCACATATTTTAGCACCATAACCAAAAAAATAACTCACAGAAYATGCTTTTCACAGAGAATTACACAGAGACCGTTGACAACACACTTTCTTGCCTACCAAGATCTGAGCTTTGATAGATATTATTTGCTAAACTCTACAGAACATTGCACTGAAATCACCTTTTTCATCAGAGTCAGAATCTGAYTCATCTGAGCTTTCAACAACTTCCATATCATCTTCATCCTCATCATCTTCCTCCTCTTCATCATCACGATCACTGACTTCCTGAACTTCCTCCTACAAAACATACAGACATTAAAGCACCCCCACACTTTTCCATGCCTAAGTCATTTTTGACTATCACTGTGAAGCTGCAGTATTCACCTAGCACATTCCTAATTTTCTTTCTATAATCTTTTAAATCTTTAAACAGACAATGAACAAATAAACCAGACATTTATAAATACTTACTCCTTCCAATTCATGATTCTCTCTCTCTGAAGTGCCTTTTTCATCTCTTTTCTCCTGCTCGTTGTCTGTGTTATCCTCCTTAACACTAGTAGAAGATGCAGATACAAATTATTCAGAAACTGAAATGGTAGTTGTTTTCCATACCCCAAACCAGTAAGTTGTAATTCCAAATAAAGATGAAAAACAAAGTGTAGTTAGAAAAATGTACAGGTGTTGGGCATGGGTAAAACACAACTTCCAAACTTCTGCAGATAATAAAATAATGCCTAATTACTCTTAATCTTGGTTTGCAAGGTAATAGTAATGATTAGCACATTGTTCCAGCATACTGCACAACTGGGACAATCAGAATATACAAGTCCATGTACTACAGCAGTAMTCATTTTCCATGGAAGTTGCAGTGTACCCAGAGTAGCTTTTACAAAACCATAAAATAACATTGTGTGCATGTATAATGTACATTACAGGTATTCCTACACTTTTAAGCTATAACAGAGCCTTAGAATAGTCTTAACATTCTCTACTTAGAATAGTCTTAACATTTATGTATAAACCTTAAACAATATCCTAATTTATTGTACTATAACCACTCTTTTGATTAGTTATCTACTTTGACATAAAGGGAATGCTCAACACAGTCACTGATACAACAATAAATAGGGTTKACAGCAGGTTTTTTGGGTTTTTTTGTTTCGTTCTAAATATTTGGTGTATTACTCATTAGGGCAAGTTTTAACATTTTTAAGTGCACATTTAAGACATCACAKGCAAATATAAAACAAAAAATCAGTGGCACTCTGCAAATTGTCCCAGACCAGGTATCAGTCCCTCTAGTGTTACATACAAAATCCAAAGTTCCAATGGATGGGAAATTGTGACAGAATAAAGCTAGACACCATAGGGGGTACTAATGAAAAAATGTGGGTAGGACTGCATAGTGTGGAATCCACCTCAACTACCATCAGCTGCATAAAAGTTTGACAAGTTGTGCTGTCACTAATCAGGCACAGAAACTAGAAATGCACATCTTCCCCCACTGATACCAASAGGAGCTCAGATTCAAGATCAAACTCTTGGGCAAATCCAATACTCAGCGCAGGGACAAGAAATATATAGTAGATTTGAGACACTATAATTTGGTAAGTGACACCTTTAAAACAGAGCTCGAATCTAAAAAATGCCTGTTGAATAACACAATGCTGTSTACACATGATTTTCTGTTGTATTACTATATTTTCTGTTCTATTATTATATCTTTTTAATCAGTTCAATGCTAACTGATTCCTTTCTGCACCACTCATTACCAATTATGAGCTGACCCTGCACAAAGCAGAAAGCTTTTGCTTGGATCATCTGAATCCATGTAGCAGCTGGGGATGCTGGAATTTAAAAATCTAACCAGATTTGTACACAAAAACAGCCTAACAGGGAACACTGTGTCACACAATCTCATTTCTACAGATTCTCATCTCCCTCAAATCAGAACATGCTCTATGTTGGTTATTAAGCCTAAAGGATAGTGGATCTTAGCTGCAATCCTCATGCAAATTGAGGCAAACCCCCATTTCCCTTCCACTCAATACAGAACTAAGTACTACAGAGAATTTGTGTTCTGCCAAAGAAAGGGGGGAGACAGGAAGAATGAGAGCCAGCAGCTCTCCCAGGTAGAACTGTACYGCTTAATGTGTGTGCTAGTGGTCTGTGGATTCACATCATCTGCATCAATTCAGTAGGTAGGTTTTTTGGATCAAAGTAGACAGCAGAAAAATAAAAACTCCTTTAGTTTCACTTTTAATSATAATATAGTTCTCTTTTTAGAGCCCTCAGCTTAACTGCTCTCTGTGAATGACTATTCATCTACTGGTTTGGCTGAAACAGAACGGGAGGAATGATCAAGGCTTTTGTCACATGTTTTCAGAAACAGCAGACTTGACYGAGGTGTGATGGTCCAAGACACTCTTGATCTCACATGCCAAAGTTATTATTGTCATATACTGCCTGCTAGACATTTCAACTATATGTGCTACTGCACCTTCCTCCTGCCTTTCATTTCTCTTAGGCCATGCAAGAAAGAAAATAATTATTTCAACAGGAATGCCACCTCCCCACAAAAGCTTGCTCAACCTTGTGTAACTCAACCTCAATTCCACAACAGAGGTTTCTTCCAGTTAAAACACTAGCTGAAAGTGAAAACCCAGGGAAGAATTCTGAAAATTAACTACTCCTGAAGTACCTATTAATCTGCCCAACTTCTTTTCATGTATGACAACCAGTTAATTGAAATGACAGGTAATGAAAAACCTGGGAAATATTCCAACCTTCTTTCTTCTTGACTGCTTTCCTCAAGTTTCTGTAGCCTTCAAAAGCACGAGGTACAGTATTGGAAGGCCAAGCCAATGAAGGACAAACCAGACAGTGAAAAGCAAAAGTGATAAGAAGGTAAAAAATGATATATATGAGCTTGCGGAGTTTAAAACGAAATTTTAAAAGATACCATCAAGAGACAACAAGTAGTAAAAAGGCAATACATCCTGGACAGTTGGAAAGTAAACAGAAAACAAAAAAGAAGCATGTGTAGATTAACTAATTTGCCACTGATAACAAGTAAATTCAAGTTACACTAAGGAAGAAATTTTAGACAATATATTTAACTTTGTGAATTGTTTCTAATAATGGATTAAGAAAATATCTCAAATTCTAGAAAAAGCTTTCTCCTCTTTCTCCACTTAAAACTGGCTGGTAAAATACTGAAAATTGCAAATACTCCCACTGACCCAAAGTTATATATTCTCAGGAATATATCAGGGAAAAAAAACCAATGTACTAGTTTTATATATGCTGATAACATATTGTAATATAAAGTAGGAAAAAGAAAAAAWTTTAATAATTACATTATTAATATTCTAAATAATATATTCTGAATATAATCAATACAAAAAATCTTCAAATTGCATTCATGTTTTTGTTTGGGTTTTGTTGTATGTTTTTAAATAAAAAGTAGAAAACTACAGCTTATTTTCCTGGGATTCAGAAAGTACATGTGAATAATTTCTTGTTATTTTTTAATAAATTAAAAAAAAACATGCACCAGAAGCAATGAGATGGACAAAATGTTAGTATTTCTGCCTGCACTTTTTCCTCTTKAATAAACGTGGATGTATCAGTAAAAAAAAGTCTGTATGACATACCTAAGCACAAAGATGGCTTAAAATTCATCAACTACTGAAATTCCTCATTTCCCATTATGATAAAGTTTCAAGCAAGAGCTTTTGCTGCCTTTTCACCTTGTACTGCCTACCAYCTTCCTTTGGCGTCAGCTAGCAAACTGAACTCCATGTAACTTTCATCACTAATTTACTTTAATTAAGATTAGGGGAGTCAAAAGAAAACAGAAATGGCTACCAGGTATGTAAGGTTGACTAACAACTGAAAGGAATTTGGGAGATTTCCTCAAGGGCTTCTAGCGGGTAAATCACATTAAGTCACACTGTGGGATACTCCAATCTGTAGGCAAAATATTACTGCTGTGTAAACTGTTTCCAATAAACTTCATGGCAGGTGCTTACTAAGGCTACAGATATTTAACACTACATACCTGCTGCTCATTCAGAACCTTGCTCTTAGACCTTCAGGCTATCTCACAACAATTGAAATAAGTTGTATGTATTTAAAATTATGCACCTTTTGTCATACTGACCCATACCCAGGAAACAAAAGACCGAGAAAGGCAGTAGAGGCGCAGAAATAGTAGCTAGGCTTGCCAATCCCATTTTAATGGAAAAATGCTAGTCAGACAACTTTAAAAGAACAGCAACATTAAAAAGAAATGTAACTAAATACCTTCAGAAGACAGAATTATAACAAAAAATCCCCATCAAACTGCATGGCATAGTGTCTGTGCATTACATTAATGTACACACGCCAATTCCTGAAATTTCAATAGAAAACAAATTCACAGTGATATAGCCTTAACACAGACTTTTCACTAACTGGATAGAAGCACTTTGCAGATAGCAAGAATGACAAGGCATAATCCCTTTAAATTCTAACATTTCTCAGCATCTAAGGAATTTTCCTRCCAATACATGCACCTCAGAAATTTCTAAGTATTTATTACAAAGCACTCTGTAGATAGGCCAGTACATAGATTCAAACCTTAGCAGCACTTTGAAGAGTATGACCCCATTTTATAGAACACAAGGCCCACTTTAAGATGGAGCCATCAAGAGGCCTTTTCCAACTTTAATTTTTCTATAGCTCTCTAATTCTATAATGCTAGGATTAAAAACTGACCTCAAAAATAATTTATGATAAGTAGTCCCTACTTTTGGATCAGACTACTTGGCCGTCCCATCACGATATTATTTTCTTGGTAAAGTATGACTGGCTTTCAAAAAGYAAAATAAAAGAAAAACAAACCACAAAAAACACAACCTAACAACTGAGGCTCTATCTAAGCATGTAGTTAAATGCATGCTTGATTTTAAAATGTTTTAAAAAACACAAAATCAAATCTCTYTGTTCCTGCATTTACAGTTAAAGGGCATACTGAAGTGCTTGGCTGAAGAGAGGACAGACCATTCTGCTGATTTTATGTAATACTTCCATCTTACCCTCAAGTTCCTATAAAAATGAGACAAAATCTATCACAATCCCCCTAAAAGTTTAGAGCTTCCTGAAAAATGATATGCAAAGAATCTAGTTGTACTCAAAATTACTGTTCTCTAAAAGCATCAGACATTTGTGCGGTGAATGGATTTATAGATACAGGCCCTAAAAATTAAAGATACGACTGATCCTCATCTACTTTATACTTCGACTTTTTCAAGCTTAAACTGTTATAGCTTTACTCTGAACTTGTAGAAGTCTGAAGGACCATTATTAAAAAGAGTAACAGATCAGAAGCATGGAAAATTTCAACTAAAACTGAGAGATTTCTAAYGGACGCAAAGTCTCCAAGTACACAAAGTCTTGCTGTGCTAACTGCTATCTMAACAGCATTTCTGTCAATTTCTATGAGGATTTTAGTAGATGAGAAGTTGGACTGCAAAAAAACCAGCAAAGCATGATGTTGCAGAGAATTAGGAAACCTCAAATTAAAAAAGCATTSATAGAAGCAAAAGATAAAGCAAAAGAAGCCATTTCAACAGCTACCAAAGAACCTCCAGCTATTCAGAATATCTTTTCTTCAGAAAGCTGTTTCAGTTTTGACATAAGAGTTTAAAAAAATTTTATAATTTTTTAAAACTTCTGTTAAATCTCAGGTGCATTTTAAAAACATCAAAATTTAGAGAGAGCACCTGTGTTTTTATCATTGTGCATAATTACACAGGAAAGTTCATTACAAAGGAGACAGTCAATCTACAAATACTGCACACTTCACTGGAAGAAAAGATGCAAAACAAAACCTGTAACATGTAAAAGGGTTTGAAGGAACAGCAGTTTAGGGTCCAAACCCACACAAAAAGCCTTTTTAAGTCTCAGTAACTAAAAAAAATAGGCCTTTTTATCAAGAAAGAGAAAACAAATAGCATCATAATTCATACACCACCTCTTTTTCTTTTTCCTTTCTTTTTTTTTCAGCTTTTCTAGATCTTTCTTGGCTATATCTAGAATTTCCATTGTCTCTTTCTCTGAGGAAAGCATAGAAGCAGAAAATGCTGATGGTCCACCAAAGTACGTGGCTCTTGATGAGGCTCTTGACAAGTTGCGTCGAAGATTTTCATTCACTGCTTCACTTTCTAATAATTTTGCTCTTAATAAAAAACAAAACAAGGAAGAATTGTAGACCATTAATTACAACTATTTTCAGTACATGAGGTGTACACTCTTTTGCCTCTGTAATTCAATGCATTACATTCTGTCTAAAAAGAAATGACAAACCAAGATGAAGTCTAAAAAAATACAATGTAGTGAATTCCTTTAAAATACCATTTTACACAATGGTTATATATATTGTACATATATGATATAACCCTGACAGAATACATGAAAATATGTCTGTATGAACATACACACAGATATACATATATATACATACACACACAGATATATMCTATCTATATTCATAAAGCATGTTCAGGTATGTGAAAGCTACACAAAAGCTCTACTGTAAACTGAGGATAGGCCAGATAATTTTTCACAGTATACATCCAAGACATAGATAAATAAAAATATCTAAAATATTTAAGAGTTTTAGGATTTTAAAAGGATGTATTTTAAAAAAAAATTGCAACAAGTAATTTCTCAGTGCTGTCATTTTTACATAAGGTTATAAAGTTATAAAGGATTGCTCTAAGTTTTACTGTCCTTGGTGCAACAATATTAAGTTACCACCATAATTTAGGCAACATCTTACTCTCATTTCTATTGTCAGTTTGATCTCTAACATTTTACATTTTTGTATCCAAGAGCAACACCAGATGGTCTTAGAAGCTGAAGGACCMCTCTCCTAAAGTAACCCCTACACGGGAAAACACCTGAAGTATTGCTGACACTTATTTTTTTAGATAAAAAATTTCCAATTACATATAAAGCAAATACCTGAGATCTTCAATTTCCTTGATATAGTTATGAATCATGTTGCTAATTTCTTCATTTCCTTCCCCTTTGAAGGAGAGAAAAAAGGGGAATGAAGAAAGAGGAAGATTAAAGATGTTAACAGTATAAATACCTTAATATAGCTACTAGACACAACACAAGTTGCTAGACACAAAGTAGACAAAGGGAAACAGTCCCATAATCTACACATGTAAATCTTAACTTATTTTTAAAACAGCTTTCCTTCTTAAACTGAATTAAATTTTCTGTTCCTCTCTGATATGATCACCATATGACTACCAGTAACTTGTTTTCTGTATTAGCGCATTTTAACAATGCTTAAATCAAAATTACTTATCTGGAGTTTAATTTGGAGTCAAATTAACTTGGTCTGGTTGTTAAACCACCACAGGGGCTAAGCATASAAATAATTCCTATACAAAATATTATTTCATGTTTCCTCTTGTTTCTAAATGGAAGGTCAAGTCAGGGTACCAACTATTTATATTATTWAAAAAAGACTCCAGAAACAGAAGAAATAATCATATGGGGGCTTATCCCTGTCAAAGAAAATCCTACATTGCTAATAAAAAGACAATTTCATTTCAAGGGATCAATGAAGCAAGAACATAATTAATTTAAGTTCATGAATTTATGAAGCAGTTTATGCACATTCACAGCATACCTGTCCTGGCTAGMACTTGGTTGGCCTGATCACTCATAAGCTGCGTTATTCTGGCTCTAAGAGCATCAATAGTCTCTTGCATTGCCTTAATTCTAACACGCAGGTTGTTGTTTTCTGTTTGCAGCATTGCATTCTCATGGAACATGTCATTGATGCTTTCAACACCTTCTTCATCTATAATCCTTTTACCCTTCAAGAAAGTAAAAATATTTTATTATTAGTCAAGGCTGAYCTACACTTAAAAAAAATTCTAACTTAGTAAATGCAATTCACAGATGACTCAGAATTCCAAGCAGACACTCATAGCATAAGACCATCTCCCAAAGAGTTTAAAACAATGATAAAGGGATAGTTTTCAAATGACTGAGGTCTGGGCCAACAACTTAGCATCTGGGTTTTGTGTAATTCCACTTTAGTCTGAAATACAAGTTCTTGAAGAGATTAAAAAATWAGAAGGTAACTCTTTATCAAAACGGAATAGTAGCTTAAGAAGAGCAAAAGGTGATCTTGTTCAGTGTTGACCTTTATTGCTCAAAACGCTGAATAAAATTCAGGAAGAAACAGGCATGAGTATTTGCCTTATATACTTGAGACTGGATTTTTAAAACAAACCGTTTTAGCTATCTAGGAMGTTTTCAAAAGGAATACACAGTAACTGTACACATTCACTTATGCATCAATCTAAGTTGTGGTTTGGTCATTTTTGATTTKGAAGTGACTTTCTCTCATTGCCTTTCAAAAAGCAAACAGCATGCATCATCAGTAAACATCACTGATATTTGCTGACTTCTCTTTTTTTGGTGATACAATCTATGTTTTCTAAAAATATCTGGTTATCTCTGGAATTAAGTGTTGTTTACATCAGGGCTGCTTTTCCAATGTTTTTAGTGTATGAAGTGGAAATAGTCAACAGGGGAAAAAAACCCTGTGGAATTATAAGCATTTTAAAGCAGAAGAAATACTAAGAGGACAAACTTACGGTTTTGTATTCCATGAGTTCCATCTGTAGCCGTGCAATCTCACTGCGCAAAGCATTGATTTGTTGACTGGCCCTGTCCTGATTAACCATCACCTTGTTCTTGATGTTCCGTGCCCGGTTGGCATACTTTAACGTGTTCAAAGTTTCCATGAAGTCTCGATCTGAAGGGCTCACACACGCTATCATAAGCGTTTGACTGGAAGCCAGAAACACAGGTCAGCATCACACACCAAGGAGAAAAAGAGCAGAGAGCAGCTAACAGGTCCTCAGGCACAAGGTGAAACAAGAGTAGCAACTTTATGGTATTTGTGAAAATATTTCTGCATCTAGCTCACTCCAAACCATGAACCACAAAGGTCAGAAGCTGCTACAAGTGCTATGTCTTGTATCTCCCTAGCATAGGGTAGGAGATGCTAGATCATTACTTGTTCCACACATGAAATTGTAAAAGCAATTAATGAGCGTTTCCAGAAACGCTTCTCAAATTACATTCAGTTTGCCTAATCATACATCAACTTAGATTAAGGAATTTATAGTCAACCTAAATTCCTCGATAGTGATTTGGATCATGCAGCTGTCAGGGCTGCCTACTGTAATTCCTGAGTTGCTTACCTACTTCATCTGAAAGAGGTCCAAATCCTCATCCTACCTGTCCATGTCTAATGTGCCTGTTCTCTACCTCAGGYTCTGAACTGGCTGAGTTCTCCACTGCAAGTTATCTTCTGTTCTCCAATAGAAGCCCAAAMCTAGGGCTTATCCTTAGCACTCTATGTCTACAACTGTATTTGTAACACATTTCATAACACCACTGCTTAGGGCAACTTTCTGCAACAAAAAGCAGCAGGACCTGAGCTCTTGGCCCAAGAGGCCTATGAACAACCACGCTTCTTTCAGCTTCCTACAACATCCTCTTGCCATCCCATCATTGTTATTGCAGGATGAGAACATATTCCATGCTCCAAATGAAATATCAAGCAGATAGACCAGTAGGAAACAGCAGGACAAAAGAAGAAAAAAACCCAAAACAATTTTCACTCCAACCAAGTGCCTCCATCATTCAATAGGTTCCTTCCCTCTCTCCCTGGAGCATACTCATTTCTTGTCAGGCAAGAACAGCCTAGAAGGTCACAACCAGAATTCCAGCTGCAGATCACTCTGAAGGTGCAAACATTGCCTAAATTTTCAACAGAAAGGGAAAAACATCTGCATTTGATGGACTGAGAACACTCTTCCAGATTTTAAAGGAATTTGCTTCTCCATGGCATGCCACAACTTGGATACTTAAGTTAGGAAGAGTGAACTGTCTCTGGGGCAAAGGAGCATTATCTGTATCGGGCAGGCTGGATTCTGATCTTCACTTTCTATAATTTCAGACTAAAACAAACAAATGAATCCCTGCAACAACTCTGTGAGGAAAACAATCACATTCACCATACACACTGGGAAACCAAGCTAGAAAGAGTAACTAGCCTGGGGCTACAAAAAAATTCACTTTCAGCAACTCTTCCTCAGTTCTCACCTGTATCTTTGTGCCAGTTCTCCAAACTCTTTTAGTCCTCAATATAAGGCCATGCAAGATTAGGAACAAATTTTTTAATTCTGACATTGAGAATGCACTTATTTTTCTAAACCTCAGAGGACTGGTTCTGCCTTGTGTTCAACTTGAACTCCAGTTTCCTATCTGAATTGTAAAATGGACCAGGGTTTTTTTGACACTGTTCTACTTCCTCTTTGTCACCRTTTCTTTAAATTGCTCCCCCTGGTCCTGAAGTTAGGAAGGTTTTAATTTTTCATAGTATACATTTTAACATCCCCTTTAAAACACCAATGCTCCATATTTTTATTTTAATAATTCAAGAAAGATTAATATTTAAGTGCTGCTTCAGAACTGCGACAGCATTTTACTTAAAATAAGGATTATTGTGAGAACAGTACAGTGACACAATGTTTTCATCACTGTTAACTCAGGATTTACTACAACCTAATCCAAATCATTACTAGTAAATTTCTGTAAGCATTTGTTAAGAGAGAAACAATAATGTGGATGRTTATACCTAGAATGGAAGTTGGAAGGCTACAGAAAAAGCATAAAGAAATCTAAATCTGATTGTCCAGAAGAAAAACTGCAATATTTGTTAAAATTTAACTTTCCCATGCATTTTGATTGCCAAAGCCCAGACAAAAATCCATTAAAAATGTGAGGGGTTTATATATAAATATATAGGGAAAAAAATCTTCCTTAACAGCAATGTGCTGATTTGAGATGTCACAGCATATATGTCACTTACAAAAAAAACTGGGGGGAAGGAAGGCATCCACACAATTCTCATCAATCAGAAAAAYGACAGAAAGAATACAGACAAGTACCATTAAAAACATTCTGGGGCAGAATTTGCCATCTGTACATTTGTGCAAGTTTTGGCTGGGATAGAGTTAACTTTATTCACAGCAGCTGGTTTGGATTTTTGCTGGAAACMCCTACTATGGGTTCATGATGCAGATATGTTTGAGCTGCTGCTGAGCAGGGCTTTCACAGAGTCAGGGCCTTTCCTGCTCCTCAGGCTGCCCCACCAGTGGGTGCACAAGGGGTTGGRAGGGGACACAGCTGGGACAGCTGAGCCCACCTGACCCAAGGGATATWCCATCCCATATGGAATTGTGCTCAGCATATGAAGCTGGGGCACTGAGACGGAAGGGGGAATATTCAGAGTGACAGCATTTGTCTTCCCAAGTCACTGTAAGGCGTGATGGAGCCCTGCTTTCCTGGGAATGGCTGAACACCTGTCAGCCCATGGGAAATGAATAATTTCCTTTGCTTTGCATGCATATGAGACTTTGCTTTATCTAACAAAGTGTCCTTATGTCAAACCTTGACTTTTCTCCCTTGTGATTCTCTCCTGGGGCAGGGAAGGAGTGTCTGTGCAGGGCTTGGCTGCCACCCCCACTGCAYACTAAATAAACTCCGGGACTGCTCCTGAAGAACACGGGGGCGAGCCGTGGAGCTGTCAGACGCGAAAATATTTTAGACTCAAAGTAGTATTTCTACAAAAGGCTGATTTTAAAAGAGTTTGAAAAACCATACTCAGGAGCTGGTGTATTTGATAAAAAAWTTAATGAAGTGCTTTTTGCATTTATTCACAGAAAGAGCTTAGCAGAGCTATGCTGTTTGATTTCTGCTGATTTGTTTGTAATTCTTGAGTTTCTTCCTCCCTTTTGCACTTTTGAAAGTTTCTAGCCCTTATTTTMCTTGTTTTTTCTGGCTCTCCCTCACACTGCAGTGCTTCAGCTTGTTACTAAAGCTRTATCTCTCTGAAGAGCATCACAACAGATTGAGAATTTTCTTCCACTTCTCCCTACTCCTTTGGGTAAAAACTTCCTACTCTCCCAGACACAGGAGCCAGGCGTATTGGATAACATAAAAGAACAAAAGTATTACCTTATTAAAATATACTCAGCTTTGGTCCCTCTTATATTTGTACATGTTATCATTACAAATACAAAATCTGTATTATTTTAATAAATTTGTTAATGTTTCCTTACATAAAGCTTTCAGAGGTCAAAACTTCCTTTCACTGTATGTTCAGAATGTATACAAATGGACTCATACAAACCCTGGTGAAACAYTACTTTGTTTTTATTAGGCTGCAATCCAGCATCAGGTAACTGAACAGATGCATCATAAGCTGAGATACATAATCTCTAAAAAGATGGAAGTGACTGTGGGTGGTAAACTGACTCCAAGCTCCTGTGCATGGCAGTCAGAGCAAACAATTCACTGATATTTAAAAAACAAAGCAACAACAAAAAAAMAAMCTCTAAAGGAGAAACTCATCACAGCTTTAAAATATGCTGTAAACAAAATCTACCATTTGTACTATCTACAATCTACAGATATTTTAATGGGAAGAACTTGCCTGAAAATGGTAACTTCTAAGTAACCTGAAGCTTCGTGTCTAGTAAAATAACAATTGCACTGAAAAGAACAACGCAAAGAACCTCTTTAAAATCTTTCCCTTCAATTGACAGCATTATTTGCATGACAATTTATCTCCAGAATCTTCCTCCAACAAGACTTTTATTGTCAATTAATGTTCATTTTACTTTCTGCAGATTATGTTCCCATTCGTGCTCATTCACAATRAAATACATAAAATGTTCCAATTTTCATACCTGTTTCCCCCAAGAGAGTCTTGAAGTAACCTTGTAAGCTTTGAATCTCTGTATGGTACATGTGTTGCCTTCTTGCTTTTATCTCCCAGTGCACTAATTACATTGCCAAGTGCCAGCTATAAAACACCAAATCACGTAACACAAGTCAGAATCAGCTCCTGTGTAGTTTTACATTAAAACACCTATAAACTGGAGTCAGCATATTATGAGAAAACTAATATACTCATGACAGTTAGCATAAAAGTATTTCTGAAGATTTCTGTATTTTACATTTAGGAATTCTTGTGTTATCAACAGTGCATCAGATGACTTACAGTCTGGCACCTGAAGTGCCAAAGTGCTTAGCACAATTCATATGCACTATTAGTATCTCATGTCAGTCACAAACTGAAGTTGGAACTACTCAATCTAACAAATGTTTGCTTTGGATGATAAAGTTGATCTCTACCTCTAACAGTAGCTATAATTTCATTAAAATTAATTTTATCTATCTGCTTTATGCTACATTTAGAACAGAATATGGGGGATTTTATGAAGAAAAAAMCCCCAGAATTTAGTACCTCCACAGTTATAAAGCAAAAAACGTCTGATAATAATTTGAGCATTTAAGACTTGAAATTAAAGGCTTGTAGTCCATGGCTATCCTGTTCCATTACTAAAAGGATCTAATGCATGTTTATAAACAATCAAACATTTGGCTGTGAAATTATTTTTTATGTGGAACCGCACACACTTCAGTCAAACTGAAGGATTTTGCTTTAGGTGGCGCCCTGTACCGCAAGTTCTTGCTTTGCCAATGCTGCAGCTGCCACCAGCAGATGAAGAACCGCACACACCCTTTGAAGGATTTAAAGCATTTTCAATCTTTTCCACAAAACTGAGGGCTGGACCTCACTGTAAATAAAAGTTTTGTGATCTTATATTAGTTACATCACACTGATTTTCACCKTCATGCACTTTATGTGCTCTTTGTTAAGGACACAACTATGTCATCTAGACCCCCCCAAATCCTGCAGGCTATGTGCTTATGTCAATGATGAAATTGAACTGAATATTCTTTCTCTTCCATGTAATATAACCAGAAGAACTACAGAAACCAATAACCAATGTCACGATGGCATTGTATAATACCCCAAAAAAACTGGTACTACGCAATAGCCCAGGAAAAACAAGACATGTTTTCACATATAGAACAGACATGTATTTTTGTGTCTCATTTAAAAGAGTTGCACAGAGCCTCCACATAGCCATGGTGCACAAAACAAAGACATGAAACTGCAATCTCCACTGATAATCACCAGCTCTATTTTTCAGTACAGTTCAGCATTAACAAAAAACATTAACTACAGTTAATTTAAAAATTACTTAATTTAATACAGTTAATTAAAAATAGCCAGTACACAGACAAAAAAAAATTAAGCTATAAGCTATAAATTTCATTTCTAAGTCTTTTGCCTGGGTTTGTTTTACATTATATTGTATAGTCTTACTAGTCCACAGTTGATGGAAATGCCTTCCTTTGCCCTTTCTCCTGTAGCTCCTGTTCGCTTTAACCTTTCAGATCCCGCCAGATCAACAAAATGAAACTTGGCAGTAAGAGTTTCATATTCATTCATCTCAGAAGACTCAGATATTATCCTGTTATCAGTGGCATTATCCTGAAGCAAAGAAGAACCCAAAGGYTTGGTGAGATCTTTCACATTAACATTTGCAAAGTTCAATCAACAATTATTTACAAAACTACCTCTTTAGTATTACCATCTCCTTATTCTTTCTTTTAAAACAACAGTATTTTGAAACATACTATCTCCATTTTAATCATAGGTACTGACATATCATTCTTGAAGACCTAGTTCYAGATGTATGTGATTAAAAATTACTTTAAGTACAAGCTACTATTGCTTCTTGATGAAGAAATAAGGGGAAACATCTATTAAAAYATACAAGTCTCCAGCAAGGTCAGCAACAAATCTGTATCTCTCCTAAAATGCACTCTTGAATCAACTGTCAAAGGAAACAGACTAAAAAACAACTTGAATTACATTATTACCCCACAAAATCACCAGAACCAGCTAGTTTATAAACCTGCTGAATAGCTGAAAGATATTTTGATTTTATATCTCTCTAAACCCCATCACCAGCCTCCCTGTGGGACRATTCCTCAACTTACATTAGGAATTATTGTTGGAAACCATTTATCCTAGCAGTTAGTATTCCACTAGCACTTCTGACTTCYCCAGCAAATAAGAACAGTAGAGGGAACAAGGGAAAATGAAGAGGTTCCTTTCTCCCTTCCACCTTCCTCCCCCAGGTAATGACTGGCACTTGCTGCAAGCCTCTATCAGTGCAGGGAGTCTGCCCAGGAACACACTGTCCTGGGGCAGGTACCACAGCCTCAGCCTCTTTCCACTTCACATCTCAAAGCACTGCAGGAAAATTATCCTTTTCCATTAGACAATCCCAAACTTTTTTATGGTTGATTAGTTTGGTTCTACCATTCACTGTAGACTTCTATTTTCGAGCGTAGTTAGATTTATTGTCAGGAAAGTAACACAACGAGAAAAATCTTAAAGTCACTCACTTTTTGACCTTACTGGTAAGGCACCCATTGCAGGGCAATTTCTACTAACTTGGAATGTTGTCAGATAACAAGCATATATCGAGTRTATACTGGATTTATAACAAACTCTCACAGTCCAAACTACAAGCTTTATTAGGAATTTCTAATCACATTAAGCATACAAAACCCGGAAAAGCCTTAAAAAACAAAAACAAACAAACAAACAAATCCAAGTCTAATGAAAAAGCCAAACACAGACCCTCAGGTATTCTGTGGTGACCTTTATGTCCTTGGCCAGGCAGCCTACAGTTTCCTCCCCTACTGCAAAGGGTATTGCAGGTCTCTGCAGACCAAACCCTTCTGATGATAGTTAAAYATTTCATGCATCCTTTTGTAGCAGTAACAGAAGAGAATGGGAACTGTGTCACTTCCACAAGACCAGAAATCATTATTTCTGTTATTTTGATGTTTACACTCTGGGGCCCACACTCTTAYTCCCAGCCCTCAGAGCCATGATTAATGCATCCCTTCACTCTCCCTCATTTAGCAAGTGAAATGCACATCCAGAAACTTCCCAGAAGCCTGCCTGGTGTGCAGAGAGCCCCAGGAGCATGTCTGAGAACTGCAGCCCTGGCTGCCTGCCAGCCCTGGGCACGGGCCACCGCACAGAGGGGGCACGGCCACGGCTGTCACCCGAGAAGGAGAAACCGCGTTGCCCTAGTAACAAAGGGCTCCCAAAACTGTTGTCTGCAGAAACTTGAGCTACATCTCTCCTGGCCACCCAATAATAGCTTGKATTAATTCAGATTCCAGGAGCATTCAAAGGACAGTGTCAGGTCTATCCTCTACTCTCCTAAACAATATGGGGAAAGAAGAGGGTGTTGTCTTAAAAAATTAAGGATTTAGAAATGCCCAGCTCCACAATCAGATTATCTTGTGCATATCTCCCAAGAAAAGCTGAAACAAAACAGTTTGACATAAGGCAGAAGATGGCCACCTCTAACACAAGCCTCTGTAAAAACACAGGCAGAGCCAGGCAACAGCCCCCTGGGGCAGCTCAGCTGGCAAGGAAGGCTGCAAGTGCACCAGCACTGGGGGACTGCTGTGCCAACAGCCTGCAGGAAACAGGCCCACAGAGGACCTCTTACTCTCCAGTAGACAGTGTGCAACAAAAATTTCTGATCAGACAGTGTCACCATGCAGTGACTGAAGTGCCCTGYGTGGGCTTGGAGTGGGATGCCAATCCCTCCCAGCTGAAGACAGCTGATCACACCACCAAATCCACAGTTTCAGCATGGAAAGCAGAAAGAAGCGTTTTTAGCAGGTGTATAAAGCAAGTCTACATACCACAAAGGATCAGGAAGGAACACTCATTTTGCCTGTAAATGATTACTTGTCATATTAAAAAATAAAAGCACTCCCCCAAAAAGCACTGCAAATCCAATTCACTGTTCCACATGCTTAAAAATGTGATAATTATGGGTTGGACACTAGCCAGATAGTATGTAATATTTAAAAATTATATGCAAAAAACCTTTAGAATACTCAAGTTAAGTCCCCCTGAAGGTAATGTAGTTTTCAGTAATGTGGATTTCTTCAGAGCTTTCCCCTTCACAACATACACCGAACAGCAACTAACAGCTGAACAGTCACATGCAGAATATTCTACAGAACAGCTTCATGTTCATTCATARTTTAAATTTCAGGTGTATAGATTTAACAAAATACCTGCACCCTGAATATACAGCTATTTAAAATATATACACTGAGCCTCAGAATTTAATGCTTTTCTACTTGCACCTTATTGGATATCAACAATTAATCTGAAATATCCAAGCAGTTTCAGCTAGCTGACTGCAAGTTTAAACTCACTAACTGCTAAGACACTTAAATGTGCTTTCCCAATTAAAGACAAATTATATTTTAACTTTCTCACTTGTGTATGTCGCAACAAAATACTGAAGAAAGCACTAGGGGAGAATAGGTAGGTTCCTGTAAGAGTCTGCAATTTATAGCTGCCTCTGGCTAGAGGATGGTTACATATGCACAGATTAAATCAAATTATTATAATGCTTAGCAAATTCATCAAGCATTATGATGACTACAGCATCCTTACTAAGTCCAATTCAAATAGCAGTGGCTGCCAAAACTATATCCATTTTGAAAAATGGCTACTGAAGAGAAGTTTACCAACAGCAAAAGTACATACGGCGTTAAATGTGGGGCAGACTCTGGTCTGACACAAGTGTATGGTGAAGATAGCGTGTGACCGTGAGCTCTGAACGTTCATCTGAGTGCTGGCAGTGGTTCGAGACAAAGCTCCCAGCTTCAAGCACTGCATCATCTAGAAAACAGGCAACAAGGACATTGCATCCCTTGCTGGTTAAAGGAAAAATGTTCTATGGCTAAAATTTCTCTCTGCTGTGCATGCAATTCTTATATGCAAACAAACAAAAAAAAAGAAAGATCCTTAAACAAGAAAACTAAAAGTATTTTTTGTGATTTCTGTAAAATACTTAAATCTTCGTATTCCCCTCTTTAGCATACCCTAGTACTAACATACCTATCTTCATTCACCTGTACCAAAAAAAGTCAGTAATACTGGTATTCAGATTTGCAGTGTACGTGAATAGCAGTTTATTTCACATCACCCAAATGCAAAGCTTTCCTCCCAAAGAAAAGATAACATATATAAGATTTGGGAGATCAGATTTATATATATGTCAAAATTCTCCCAGCAGAACTATATTATGAACATAAGCCTGTTCCTAGTTTTAAATGAAAGTGATATGCACTTAGTATCAAATATATCAGATTAAAGGCTAAAAAGAATTAAGAAAATAAAAATTTTAGCTAGCTTTTACACCTAAATTGCCCAGGAGACAGATATAAACTAGCACGACCTCCATTTATAAACAGTCATCAAAGCATACAGACATTTTTAGAATCTACTTGGCATGTTACAGTGTAATTTATTTCCAGTTATCACCTCAGATTCTCCATTCACAGTTCGAGTTGTAACGCCCACTGTATAAATTCCTCCTGCTGAATCTTCATGTATTTTAATATTTGATTTTTTATTCTTTGCATCAATATCACGTGTGGTATCAAACAGATCAAGAATTTCTTCATTGTAAAGCTAAGGAGAAAAAAAAAGACCAAAAAAATATCATATTCAGAAATTCCTCCAATGACTACCAAATCTGTGCATGGCACATACCAAAAGTAGTAAAAATCCAAATGTCTCAGCTCCCAGAAGATGTGAAACATCCAAACTTACAAGGACAATACATGACAGAGCAGCTGCAAATTAAGGTGACCTGTACAACTTTCTATTATGCCACCCAAAGATGCAGTAAATTCCTTCACATTGCCAGATCTGAGATAAAATTCTTTGGTGGGACCAGGGAAGAGGAGGAATTTGGTGCCAGCAGAACAAGAGTGGTTTCTGTGGCAGGCACCTGCTGTCTTCAGATTCAACCATGGGCTTTTCTTTTGTGGATTCAGTCGGCTGCACCCTGCGCCAAAACACTTCCAACTCACTCCACTTGCTGTCCCTGCCATTGCACCTTTCCTCATCTCCTCTCTCACACCTTCATATTTCTATGGCTCTCATTTAGATAAATTCTTCCTGGGCAGGAAAGAATTTTACAGATAATAATAGTTTTTGTGCAAGCTGCTTCTTAAAGACACCAAGCATCAGTCCAAAAATACTATGGCCTGGCTTCTTGAGCAGGGCTTTTGTACTCCGTAAGAATATCCTCAACTTTATGCAGTGTTTAGATTGAATTGAAGGTATCAACGGGAAAAACACAGACAACCCTCCCAGAAAAAACATTATCCCACTGAATTTCATGGCTGAAGTCTCTGCCTATGTACCCTGGAACATCTCAAATGTCTCTAATTGAGTTATACTAATTCATGTCAGCAAAGCTCAGCCAGGACTAATTCAATTCCTGATCAAAATCCCTAGGCAACAGTCAAGGAACCACTACAACACATCTGTATTCACACAAGGTACTTTCTCACAGTACTGAAAGCAACTTTCTCCTCTCAAAAGCAAAAATTCATCCCTGAGAAGAAAAAACTCAGTGTTTGTGAATGTGATGCTTTTAATCCTTCACACAGTAAAAAAGGAATTATATTTAATTATCAGGCATAGTCTATGTAGGAATCTTCTTACTAATGTTTTACCTTCATAAATTCAAACAAACTGATGCCACAATTTGGAGCAGATCCTGATAATGCACCTGCAATTGGATGGGACTGCATATGCCTGTCTTTTGAAAAAGCAGGAAAGCAAGGAGTTAAGGGAGGCAGGCTGCAGCCAACTAAAGAAAGGCAAGAAAGTATCAAACAGAAGTCACTGTTCCCAACAGTTATCCAGCTGTAAGACTTCAAAGTTATTCCAAAAATACTATCTTGCTTCAACTTGCTCAACGACTAAATTATTGGTTGTGCAATCCAGCTCTAATGGTAGACAGGATGGGAGGAAGAAGATACTTTTTGACACAAGAATAGTGTATAATATCAAACTAATCTGAAAAAGTTCCTTCTGGGAAAGTCTTAGTAAAAGAAAAAAAAATCTACCAACTAAAATGACTTTTTTTTTAAGGGAGAAATTATTATTTACATAATTTAACCTTTCTTTAAATAGATAAACAAGACAGGTTTCAGTATGTACAGTTCAGCTGAAACACATTGCAATGGATGCAATTCTTCATACCATTCTCACTGTAACATTTAATCACTGCCTTGTATTTTGGGACTCAATCATATTTGTAATGTTATGTCAAAAAACACAATAAATTCAGAAACCACACTGGTTACTGCTCCTTATGCTACTCATGTTGCAGCTGCCTAAGCAAAGCTGCAGTTCCCTGGTGTACAAAGTGGAGCATTCCCACAGCACATGCTCAAGTCAACACTCTCTGGGCAAATATTAGCCAGAGCAACAAAAGGTTCTGCATAAGGGTAGCAACAACAAACCTAGACTGATGCAAAACTAATGCCAGCTTTCTAATGACTAAAGGACTTGGTTTTATTGCTACTGAAGTAAACTAACACTTTTCTCAGGGTAATATTGAAGTGGGGGCTTCTACCCCCAGGTAGATAAAGTTGTAYATACTGAAGTTAAGCAAAACAAATTTACACCTGCTCTTCCTAAAATTGATTCTGCCTTTCTGTGTGCCTGAAGAATCAGATTTTGCAAGTTGGTAGTAAATGTAAATACGTTACATCCAAATCAATCAATTTAAAGAGCAGTTCCACAGCCAGAAGACACAGTATTAACCTTACAAGGCATAAAGCAACAGCTGCTGCAGATCAGAAAGATCACAGATGTTATGGCCCCTTCCCAGTAATTGTGTCTACAGGAAAGTACAAGGGGAGCAGTTCTGCCACAGTACTGACCAGGGTTTGTTTTTTTTCTCTGGGTCTAAGAAAGAAGGGAACAGTGACACTGAAGTCCAATCCTAAACCAGTGGGAATTGCAGAAAGAAGTATTTTCATGCTATGTTTCTTCGTTGGTGAAAGAAAGTCTTCTGACTAGATTTTGAAAGCTAAAGAAATCTATAGCAAAGTGACAAAAGCAGGCAAAGCATGGTAACTACTCAAAGCCACAAAGTACAATTAGAGGGGCTTTTATAATTTCTTGTTCTAAASTTTTGTCAAGAATTACCAACAGGCCCTACAATAAGAAAGGGATAAATGATGACAAACAAATATTTMTATACTTCAAAATAACACTATGAAGGGAAGCAGTAAAATAATTGGAGTAAGATAAAAATAAATTTTTTCATAAATTGAAGAGTTGAAGCAAATCCCATCAATTTTCCTTTTGAAATCTTGTATATTAATTCAAAACATCTTGGGAGAAAAGAAAATTTAAAAGAAGCAACCAGAAAAAATATTTAATTGGTTTTCTAAAAAAAAACAAACAAAAAGCCAAAACAAAACAAAACAGAACTACCAAAAAGTCCATGTAAAGTTACACCCACAAATGTGGATCATATTTACCTCTAAGAACTGTGCATTCACTTTAAAATCYGGAGGTGGAAGTCCTTGGTTAATAGCACCTTGTTTTTTTTCTTCAATACATCTGAAAAGGTGCTTAACAGCACGTGATATAATGCCTTGCTCCTCTTCTGTTATGTTGACATCAAATCCAGTGCCCATGGTGTATGTTTTGCCAGCACCTGTCTAATTTGAAAAAGAAGTAGTCACTAGAAAATGTTAATAGTACCAAATCATCACARAAATACAGTTTGTGCACACTAACGTTCACATCAACCTGCCATCTTTACAATATTAACACACACAACAGGCCACTTTGAAAAATGGATAAACAGCAGAATTTGGACAAACTCTACTGTTTAGCCAGAGATCACAAACAAGAAGGCAGAGAGCAATTCAATYTTTCATAACCCTTCCCCTAGAAACTCTCCCTACCCAGTTCACATCAGCCTTGAGCTGTCTCCTCTAGGTCAAAAGATGAGTTAATGTTTCCAACCAAGGCTGTTAATTGAAACATGTATTTTGAAGGTAAAAGCAGCATTTGCAATTCTTTACTGAAGTAGATCAAATGACTCCCTTAATTAAGACGTCTGAATATCTCAGGTATTATATTCCCATTGTTCTCACTTTATACTAAAGAATACAAGTTCTATCTTCACTAGGAAGATAATTTAATTAAATGTGAAGTCCAATAGAAGTCAAGGTAGTGTAGTGTTTTCACTTAATTAGTGGGTCAAGTCTGAGACAAAGATAGGATCACACAGCTGAACATAATCTGCTAAACTGGATCTGCAAACTGCTTTGTTTGACTAGGAATAGACTTCACCTGGCTAACTTGAGATGCAACACCTAACAGGTGAAATTCAGCATCCAAGACCACATTTTATAAACTCAACTTGCAAAGGAATATTCGGAAGACAGTAACACGCTGCCTACATTGTGCTCAGCTTTGAGTGTGCCCAGTGTACTAAAAGGGTGTGTTCTTGATGAAAGGTTCTCTGACTTTGGAATCTGATCTCTACATTTTGCCCACAAGCAAACAATGTGGCCTGAAGTTCTCCAGGATCTATTTTTAAAAAGCTCCTATTCCCAAAAGTCTCTAAAAATGCAGTGGGTTGAAAAGTTGCTCAGAAAAGAATCTCAGTACAATCTATCTCTATAGTGCAAGTGAGTAGGTCAATAATTTGTATTGCTGCATTGAGGTGAATTCAGGAATTACATGGACTGATACTATTTTCAGCATTACTAATAAATTCAGATCTGTGGCCTATATATACATTCTGTGTTTCAAATGCCAGTCTGAACAGAATTTATATAAACTCAACACTCTCCTAGAGGGTAACTCATTGAAAATAAACCCAAGATGCTAAAACCAGACTAAAGCRTTCAGAAATTTAAGATAAAAATCAGTTTCAAAAAACTGTTTATTCCAAAATAAGCGCTTTAAAATAACATTGTGAAGCTTACCTGGCCATAAGCAAAGACAGTGGCATTATAGCCTTCAAAGCAACCTTCAATCAGCTTTTCTATGCACTGTACATAGATCTCTTCTTGCTGTGAGTCAATGTTAAAGACATAATCAAAAGTGAAGGCCTTATCTTTTCCCAAGAACACTTGAGGTTCACCAGGTGTGACAGATGTACAGATATGGCATCCTTCAATCTTCTCTTTGGCTAACTGTGGTCTAATTCTGTTTTGGAAGAGATAAAAAGAACTATTAGAAATTCTCATAATCAAAAAGAGGAGGAGTACAGAATAAAAAGAARGGATCTGAGAATTCCTTAATGACTGAGAAGTGAGAATTTTTCTTCACCAAGCCAGAAGGATTTTGGTTGTCTGAGCCACAGTACAGACTGCATCAGCCATAAAACTGCCCATGCAAATGACACCATCTTTTCTGAAGATTCACCTACCTCAAGCTGATGACCTGCCTAGAACTCTGAATGTTTCTGTATGTTTATTATGCATTACTGAAGAGTCACTTTTCTATGTTGTTTCAGACTTGGAAATCAAGCTTTCCAGTTTTATCAAACTTCTGCATGCTTTCATTGTAAAAACAGTCATTTTACTTTTTTTACAAGCAAGTTAAATGTGAAAAATAATACAGGAGAGTTTAAATAGCAATTTGCAATAGCAAGGACCCACCAACACCTAGCTCAGCTGGTTAGAGCTTGGTGCTAGTGATGCCAAGATTGTGGCTTCAGTTTCTATATGGGCCATCCACTCAAGAGTTGGACTTGAAGATCCTTATGGATCCCTATCAATTCAGAATATTCTGTGGTATCATCTTAAATGAAAGCCTCCTTGCTGTGAGAGCAATGACAGCAAGGAAAAGGCTACATTGCTTCTTTCCTTTTGTCAGAAAAGGAACTTGTATAGCCAGAACACTTCTGTGAAATGCTTGGTTTCAGTGAAATATACCTTCAGACAACAGAAAAAGAACAATATTTTAAAAATTCTAAAGGTAAGAGTGTCTCATTCCTCATTATTCCCCTCTAAGGCAAATTTCAGCTTTTATTTCAGTTTGTTGAGCTTCTTATTTTACAAAGTAACTTGTAGAATATAGCTTGAACTACTTATATTCTATCATTTTATTAATTCCAGCTCATTCTTAACACTCTTGCAGCCTCATCAAAATTGAATTCATGTACTGGCCTCACAACTAATAATGACTGCAGAAGCTTGTGATTCCATGGGTTTAATGATTAACTATCAAGAAGAAAAACTCTGGCTCACTTAACACACTGTTCTTAGCTGTAAGTAACTAATAATTTGCTTACAAAGCTA
The DNA here is from genome assembly GCA_014549065.1 of Cardinalis cardinalis. Classification (NCBI taxonomy): domain Eukaryota; kingdom Metazoa; phylum Chordata; class Aves; order Passeriformes; family Cardinalidae; genus Cardinalis; species Cardinalis cardinalis. The sequence goes on from JACDOX010000028.1 coordinate 716,682, forward strand.
CCTTTTTAAAAAGATATTTCCAAGTTCCCAAAGCAGCACCAAAAAAACAACCCAAACCAAACCCAAACACACAAAGCCCACACCAAAACATTTGCAGTGTGCAGCTTAAAAGYTATGACAAAGAAGGCTAATAAGAATGATAAAAAGACACAGARCTGAAACATGGACTATTTTATTCTAATCCTCCAATTATATAAAGCTTCAGAGCGGCTACTTTCAGTTACACAGTCTCAAAGATCTGCAGGCACAGAGTATACTTAAAGGCACATATTCATCTCATATTCCATGTTTCAAGGGACATTAGTGCTCTGTTTAGAGTAGCTGTGCTGCCTTGAAGCAAATTCCCCAACATTTTCAGGTATCRCATGTTGGTTTGGATCACAGAACAGTTTTGGTGTGCACAATTTACACCCCCTCCAGAGGAAACTAAGCCAAAATGCTCGACTCCAAACACACAAAACTTGTTCCAAATTCTAATGGGAGCATAAGGGCCCAAAGCTACCTGCTGATCTACTGGGACTGTGCCAACACCTGCTGATACAGAGAGAGCTTGTCTCCAACAAATGAGCGGACYGCGGCAGACTAATTATGTACCCTTTAGATGAAGTTAGAAATATCCTGCTTGAAAAAAAGATACCAAAAAAAAGAAATCTYACAGAGCACAATGTATCTACTCTTTATTGCAGATTCTGAATTTTTCATTGAGGGATGCGCACTGCTGTCAAGAGTATTTTTCAGATTTTTCATTCTGAGGGTTTCATTATATCCCACATGTGACRCTGGAAAGTAACCTTAATTTATCTGTAAGTTTTGTGCACATTAATTCTCGTACAGAAACTTCATTAATGATCAGGAGGTACCACCCTTGTCAGCTTACCCTCTTGTGTAAAGTGAAACTTAAGTAAACCTTTGAAAAACATCATTAAAGAAAAGATTATATGATGTGTAAAACAGGCATAAATAGTSTACAACTAGTATTTGCATTTAAGGACACAAAGTATATAATATAGGTCAAATTTTCTAACATCATAAGGAGGTTTTTTTTTTCTTTAAATGAAATAAGAATGCTAAAAGTAATACAGGATTTACATAGCTCCTTCAATAACAACCAACTTGATCCACTTGTACCTGGGTTGACTGAACACAGAATATGATAAATATGTACAGAAGCCTGTAATACATTTACTTCCTTCTAAATTAAGGAAATTTTGGTAATAAAATAGCTTTTATTTCTAAGTTCTAGAGAAAGTTTTCAAAAAAAATTAATCACATGCCTTTTCTAAAAGCATTCTACACAACTGGAAGATCAAGCAAATAAAACACTGCAGCTTGCTGTCTAAAACAATAGTTTAAAAATGCCTACTCAGTAGGTTATTCTGCTGCCCTCTTCTACTGCTATGAAGTCAGTCAGAGGGCAAGCTCCTTTTTCAGACTAAGCACTCTTATTCTTTCACTAATCCAGTGCACCAGCACAGAGGCCATTAATTGTCCTTACAAGAATAAATTCTGAGGGCTTGTAAAGGTCCAGAGGCATGTTTCATTGCCTTCCAGAGCAAAACAGCCTGGGAAGATCTCTTCTAGAAATCTAGACGGGAAACACATTTTCAACATCAAGCAAGCTTTATTGCATCCCAAAAACACAACTTGTCCCCAGTTCCAAAAAGGCTTTTAGCAACAACTTGCAGAATGAAGTCAAGGAGTTTTTTTAAGAAGTTTCTTCTTCATATGTTTTTATTCTATGCTTGAAAGAAAATTAATTTTCTACACTGACGAACTGATGCAATTATGATAGGTGCCGAATAAATTTCTCCTTTCTACTACTAAGTAAAGGCTGACTGACCATGAAAAGGAACAGCATGCCTAAAATATCAATGATTTGCATGATAGTTATTCCAGTGATGACAGGACTGTAAGGCGAGCAGTTTCGATGTCACCCAGCAGAGACTTCCCATGAGATTCCTCCCAGCCAGGGCCAGGTCCTGCCTGCAGCCAGGCAGCTCCTCCCAGAGCTCTGCTGCTCAACAGCAAGCTGCACACGTCAGCCCAGCACAACCAGCCCACAGCTCAGCTGAGGGGCATCTGTGGCACTGCTAGCAGCTTCTTACCAGCTCAGTCACTTCCCCTGGCTGTAACACAACAGAGATCCAGCAGTGATGATGATGTCCTTCCTCCCTAACTTACCACTAAATCTGAAGGCAGTGCTAGGACAAAAAGCAGCACTTCACCAGCACTTAGGTAACACAAATGAAAAACAAAGCAAGACTCGCTACAGCAGGGAAGCTTCACACCAAAGACAGACTCCCTTCTCATTCTGAAACTGGTCATACACAATGTCCCACTCTGCTATGGAGTTGAGAGGTAGCAAAGATAGATCATGACTGCATCAGGTTTGAATGACATCTTCCCCCAAGASAGATGTGCAGACAAGAAACCTTCATTACCCAACCTGAGGTCTCCTCAAGGGATACCTCATGCTCTGAAATCTATACAGCTCTCTTGCTAAGTTTGTGTCCTGGGTTACAATATAAAGATATATTCTATGCCCATCCTCAAGAGCTGCTGAAAACAGGAGGGGCACTGTTTTTTTCCTTATCTCCTATTAATAGGCCCATCAATGCCTTTTCCACATGACTCAGAGAGTCATGGCTTCAGGAGCCATTTCTGTTTAATGGACAATCAAGGACCCACCACATGACTCAAAATGATATCAGCCCATTGTGAGATGCTTTGCCGAGGGGGGAGGAACTAAGCATCCCCACCTGGATATACTCTGGGACTTGGGACACAATAAGAAGCCTTTCCACTGGGTTCCCATAGGAATGGCTGCCCTTACCCACTGGTTTCCAGAGGACAAGAGCTACCAGATCGTTTCTACAGGATCACCACTTAAACAAGACCATTTCATCTGGACTGCTGCCACCACYGTAACTAGTAGGGTGTCAGGCTGTGTTCTGACTCTGTCAGTGGTTTTTCTTTTGTATTATTGCATGTATTTGGGGCTTTTTCCCTTTTCCTAATAAATCTTATTTCTGACTTGGAGTCTCTCACTGGTTTTGCTTTCAAACCAGAATAGTTTGCCATGAAGTTAATGTGATGTCCTCAATGAGTAAGCAAGAGATTCCTCCCCTTCACCCTGATTTCTGGCCACTTACAAACAATGTGAGCGCATCAYCCAAACTTCAAGACTCTCTTACTATTTGCACTGAATGTGTGGTCCAGCAAACAGAAGTCCTCATACAAGTCAGATTCAGTTCCGGCATTGCCTATAGGAACATCTCCTCCTTCTCCATCCCACACATGAAYTGGGAAAGTGATTTTTTCCTTTCTGCTTACAGTCAAACATTTTCCATTCTCGCATCTTAATGTGGTCACTTCTGTCAGCAAAGCGCGCAGCGCCCACACTTTAAAAATGTGAAAGAGTTCATTCTGGTCATCTCTCCTTGCCCAGCCTGTGGTCTGGCAGTCTGCCACTGAGATTTTTCTCCAGGACCAATTTGACTTCACCCATTTTGTCTTCTACATGGCCCTACCCCACCTGTTTTTCAGGCTACTCTCTTAATTGCAGACAATTGGGTGTTTTCTACCTATTTCCAATCACATCTCCTTAGATGTGGCAACTTCCCAAACAACATTTTGCTTTCCATCCTTCCCTCTGCTCCTCTCCAAAGCATGAACACACCCAATTCTTGTTTACATGTACTTTGCAGCACCTCCAGGCCACACACATGAAACTTAATCCCCTAAATCTCTCCTGCCTCAGCACACTGGGACAAGTTGTCAAATTAGGGAGTGCTAAACCAGCCAGCGTTGCACAGTAATGCACTGTATTGTACTGGAACTAATCTCTCAGCAGAGCAGGGGCACAATGTCTCTGCTACTTTTATTGTCAGCTAGAGCAGGCTCAAATAATACAGTTCAGGGACTACAGTCATCAGACCAATACCCTGTGTTATGCAAGACATCAGACTTGACAGAATTTATTCCTGTTTAAACTAGATAATATCATAATATCTCTTTGAAAAGCATCCTAAATTTACTTCTAGGGATGAAAAATTGTCCCAGTGATCTAAATATACACATGTTATTTACATAAATACCTACATGCATATATAAGGATTATATATATACACATACACACACATCCCTTTTCACTACTAAACAATTTTACCTCTGTGCCTGTTTATTTAAAAACCWCTCCATTATTTAATTTTACCCAAGCAATCTCTAACCATCTATGATCACGTCACCCCTTAATCTTATTTCATATACTAAACAGAGATTTTTTTAAATTTGCATCTCCATGAGAAGAACTGTAAGCTCTAATAAAGGGTAATAATCAAAGTGTTTACCATATGCCTTCTCAGCACCTCTAACAGCAGTAAGCACACAAGAACTTCTATGACTGATCTAAAAAGGGCAAAGAATCAAATTATTCTTGTTTTACAGAAAGCAAAGGAGAAAAAATAATCATAGATTAATCTTTCAGACTGCAATGACTATCCAGAAGCTGTGTGTTGGAAAGAAAAGATTATTCTGAAGCCCCATGTAAAGCTCTTTTTCATTAAAAAGTCTCTGTGGGGCAAAGGCYGTTTTCATCTTGCTCAAAAAAGCATAAATTCAAACCACGTGCTAGGCTGAGCAGGAAACAAGTTAACCTGTAAACCCAAGGCTCTCCAATACTTCTCTACTACACTAAGCCTATTAAATTTTACACAATTAAGTTTCACATGTGGGTATATGAAACATTAAATCCAGAAACAGTTAATGAAGCATAGCAGGCAATACAAACTGGGAAACAGACAAAACCTGCCTAAAACCAGAAGAAAACAGCTTCCAMCTCTTACTTCAGCATCAGGATTCCCTCACCTTACTACTCCCTTAAATTTATACTCATCAAACCACTCCCATTACTCCCTGCTTGCTCTGAAAATTTAAAGCAAAGCTAAATTTAAAGAAATTTAAAGAAAGCTAAGCAGGTTTCAATCTCTAAGACACCTGATATTTAGGTTTGCGTAAACTTTTCAGTATTTTGYTTGCACACACTGGAATCTTGCTCTGCGATTAGCATCACTTTCAAATGAGACCACAACTATAATGTCTGAATGCACACATCTCAACTGCACCTCTCAACGAGCTTTAAGGACACAAAAAGATCTGGCATATGAGARACTCCAGGTTTATCCCCTGTTAACACAGCAAAAAGGGTGCAGGAACAAATCTTTAGCCTTGTACCAGCAACTGTTTCCTACAGAGTTTCTGAATAGTGACATCACTAATGGTATACCCCCTAGTAATGGTATCAATCACTGGTAATACATGTACTGGTGTCAAGATGGAAAAATGGAGATGCAACTACAGATTACAGTGACCACATGAGACACGGCTCAGCAGCTGAGCCACCCAGCACACGGCCAAGTCCTTCCCCCTGCCATGGGWGAGCTCCCACCCCAGGAAGCTGCTTCACCCTGAGCCAGGGGCCCAGGCAGACAGCAGCCACCAGCCAGGGCAAGCAGCACAGCCTGGCTGCGACTGCAGCTCCATCACTCTTACCTAACACTGGGGCACTGCTCCCATCACTGTTCCTCTAAAGCTGCCACAGCCCCGACTGAGCCCAGGGCTGCCAGCAGCTGTGTGCCCAGAGCCCAGGTGTTCTCAGCCTAAACTTACACCTCCTGGCAAGCACAAGGGAGGCAGATGTTTTGCACATGTACKAACACTTACCTACTTGATGTACCTGAAAACTTCTTGGTGTCTAAAGGCATTTCAATACAATGGCAACTGTACAAYTGACAATACCAGAAATAAAACCTCCTGAAATAGTCTGGGATATTTTTTTAAAATGCAGTAAGGACAGTGACAAAAGCATATGCAAGATCTACACGGGTCCAGATTTTACTTCAAAGTCCTATTAAGATACTGACAAAAAGGCATTAGCATCCCTTCAAAATGTGTAGCCATTAAATAYGACCATTAAGCCTTAATTTAAAACCCTCACCCACTAAATTACCAAACGGGCTCTGAGGTATAACATTTTCAATAGCTAACTTACYGTAATGCAAGCAAAAAAAAAAATTATATTCAAAAACATCTGCAGAAAATATTTTGTTCCAGTGCTGCAAACTGTCACTTCCAGTTTGCATTTAATGAGAAAACAGCACACAGAAAACTAGAACAAAATTAAATTGAGGAAATATACCACTGCCACAATTAGATTTGTCCAGTTCTCTCATATGCTCAAACTCTACCTCTTCAATATTTTTTTTTAATTTTTACACACAAATTTAATTTCATGAAACAATTACCCTTTTCAGTAGCTTGGGTCTGGTCAGCTCCCATACCCATTAGCTGCTCATGTGGGAGATGACATTGGCAGTGCCAGGCTGAGGCAGTTCCCCAGGCTGCTGCTTGCCTTGGTTCCTGAAGAGCCACACAACAGCTGTATCTCCAGGCAGCCACCATGGCCCAGACACAGCTCAGCAGTGTGATTTCAGATTAATTCTTGTGCAATTCTGTAACAGCCTAGCAGGCTGTGCAACACMGATGGCATCCCCAGACTGGCAGGCACAGCCCCGCGCTTTTGCTAGGAAAAGAAAAAGCAGAGGGGAAACACCCAGGCTTGCTCTCACATAATTCCTACTGCTCTGCATGCTTCCTTCCTCACACCACCCCCACAGGAGGGCTAGCAGATCCTCCAGAAGACCTAGAAGATCTCCAGCATCTTTCTTGATAACATGAATGTAAGCATTCAAACAAACCYTCTCCGTGCAGTTTTATTGTGAACTAATTTACTCTCTAGTGAGCAAAGAAATCCACAACTTTTGGGGGAAATTTGGCTTTTGAGAGAGAGAGAGAAGGGAGAACTGTATTGCAGGGCTTGTACTGGCCTGGGTTATTTCTAGTTCAAGACAAGGTCATCTCTGATGGAAAAGCTGCACTACCATAAGCTTCCACATGCCTGCCAAGCACAGGACTGGCACACCTCCAGATCCAAGTGCAGTTTGAGTAAAGCCAAACAGAAGTGCCTTTTCCAAAGGCAAACAGGTTTTTTAAACTGTTCTATTGTGCTACTTGCCTTGGTTTTCTTAACATCTATTGTTATACGTGTCACCTGTCTCAAAAAGATAGAAGAAAAATAACACAATATCTTAGATAAAATGAGAGCTGAGCAAATGCAACAAAGTATAACTTATGAGCTAAGACTTGAAGTATGTGTGGTTTATGAGCAAGAAATGAAAGGAAGAGTTAGACCTTCCTAAAAGTAAAACTCCAAATTAATTTCATACCATACAGGAATGCAGGCAGGTCTGTATCATGCAATGAAGTGACAGAATAGAGACCTTGGTCACAGCAATCAGAKGTCAAACATGCTTCGGTGCTGAAAGGGTCAAATGCACTCTGGTGCTGAAAGGACTACAAYCACCTGATCTCCACGTAGCTGATTAGCCCCAAGCAACTGCCTTTCCCCATCAGGGAGCACGAAAAAGTCATTCTCGAGAATAAGAAGCAAAAATAAGTATTTCTGCTGCACAAGGAAACACAGCMCTCAGCTGCACTACAGTGTGATTGGCATTAGCTCAAGCTCTGGTCACCATGCTGTATGGAACATGTGGACATACACTGAAATAAACAGGTCACTCACTAGCCACCTCTTCTCTAAGGATTAACTCTGAAACTATCATCCCTGAGAATCTTTATCAACTTTAAATAAGAGGGRAAAAAGGGAACTCCAGAAGGTGCTAGGCCATATCAGTTTTTATTTGAGAGGTAGCTTTCAGTCTAAGAAAGCCCTGGGTACACTTTCAGCTTTTTGTCTGCTTACACTGCACTTGTGCACATCACCCACAGTTGGCAGAACAGCAGAAACATCCCAAATACTTTGTTCAGACATGAACAACAGGTTTCTTCCCCAGGTGGTCTGGGAACCTAACATTTCCAAGAAGCCAATCAGGAATCAAAGAAATGTCTTCTGAACCAACAAAAGAAATACACAAGCAAGGGAAACTGTAACTAAAACATTTACTCAGGGAAGCAGAACCATCTGTTGCTATGGATAGCTGCTCCTTATCACTAAAACTGTAGTTTACCAGAGGGTTCAACCAGTCTGCAACTTGATGGCTGCGCATATATTTATATACCAAGTCCAATATCCACAAAGCAAATTAAGGACAGTTAGTGCCTTTAAATTGCATCTTAGATCTGTCCCTCTTACAATGACTGCACTTGATTCTTATAAAKTAAAGGTTTCTATTAAAAAATATATGTTAGCTTTTCTGACTATAAATCTCATGCATAGAAGTATGAAACACCATCTTCAYTCCACTGGCGGTGTTTCACGTCAATCACTAGCACTTACAATAATGAAGGCTAATATAGATTACTATTATGACAAATTTATGGCAATAGTACCTGATGATTACAACATTTAAAGAACATAGAGGTCACAAATTCAAGAGAAAAGGGAAAATAAAGGTCTTTTGGTGTGTCCCCAAAACAGTRTCTACAACTACAGCCCTGATGGATACAGGAGGCCAATTAAGCCAGCAAGCATATCCTTCTGAGGGTAAGGATTCATGAAGAAAGCAACTCTACATACCAAAGAAAGAGAATGACACCCTATATTTCTTTTGCAAATYATGGAGGTTTTTTCCCTCCAAAATATAGCTTTAGCATGAAACTCAGCAGCCTCATCATTCCTGCTCTGGGGCTCACAGCAGTGAGGAGTGGCTGAGTCATTGCCTGGGTAAAGCTCACCAGAGCCTGGTACTGATTATGTAACAAGGGCAGCAGCAGGAAAAGGAATACACTTCCTGTAGCAACTTTCTGCAGCATGACTGCATGCYTAACAGAGCTTACATGTGCTAAACAAATACCATTATAAGTAAATTCAGATGAAAAAAAATTTAAAAAAMCAAAAGTTTAAGGAAGCCTTTCWGAAGAGTGCATAGCCCAGCAGCCTAGTATCCCTGAGCCAGGATAACAAGTGCTGCCAGGATCTTAGAGACACTTAGCTTCCAGAAATGTTAGTGTCAGAATTCAGCTGACAAAGTAATGTACTGTCAAGAGTAACGTGGTGAATTTAGGGTACCCAACCACCCAAACCACTGTAGTCACTGCTGTCTTACCAAGCTACAGAATAACATTTATTTAGGTCCAATAGGAAAAAGAGGGAAGAATTAAAACAAACAAAAACCTAAACAAAGCCAAAAAAATCCAACAACAAACATCCACAACACCATCAAACAACACTAAACCACTGTCTTGAGTACATCCAAACCTAAATTCAGTCACATTTACAGCTCAGGGATTTAAGATACAGCTACAGGGATTTGAGATAATTTGGATACCTCTTGTATGCCAGCAACCAATCAGCCCAACATATACAAATACACTAAACCTGTAAAAAGAACATCGGTCAACAAAAATGTGGTTGGTGTCAACTCTTTTTGGAAAGCACACTTGTAACTAATGTTTAACTACCRGAGTCAAATTTTACTAAAAGCACAACTTTGTGAGACAGCTGGTTTCAAAAACATTGCCAGCGGCATCATGACATCAGCAAATGACCCAAAAACGCCCACATAAAGGCACAGAAATGACAGTGGATTTCTAGTTCAAAAGTTGAAAATTCCATCTTGCAGAGCAGTAGCATTATTTTTGCACACCCTCACATAAAAAAATATTTATCTGCAAAGTCAAATAAATAATTTAAAAACACAATTATTTAATGCAATTAAATGAAATATTTTAAGAACATGCATTCAGGAACTTCCACACATTACAACTTATCCTTGATTTCTTAAAAGCATTGATAAGTACCACAAATATATTCAGATATAAGCAAGGAAAAAAAAAAGTATTTATTCACAATAGGAAAATAATTTTTTTGAACAGAGCAAAGAACTGATGTAATGCAAGGCTATCCAGATGACCAAAAGATTGTCAGTCATGCCAAAACTAGGCTTCATTCAATTTCTTGCTCTTAAGAATAAGATGTTTGTTCTAGAAGTTCACTACTTCTTCCAAGCAGCCTAGTTTTTAAAAACAGGTACTCTGTTATTTTTAAACGAAGACATAARGTTTGCTACGTCTGCAGCAAAGAACTCTTAACTGCCTCCCCTACCCAGATTTCCCTTTCCTTTCTAAACAACCACACATATTCACTCCCAGCTCTTCTAGCTACAGCACAATCACCACAAGATTACTGTAGCTCTGAAAATTGTTTTCATTTTTTCCCCTCCATACAGAAACACGGCCCTCCCAGTTGTATATTCTCAAGTTTAGGGCAGTTGGTTGCTTTACACCTCTGAGCCACAAGTCCAATAATTACATTTYACCAACTCAAAACAAACACAGAGTTACCAACATACCTATAGGTAAAGCTACAACCCACTTCAGAAGTAATTACAGTTAAATAATAAAACAAAAGAACAGGAGGGTCAGGTCAGTTAAAAAAAAATTACCAGTTGTCATTAATCATTACTGAAATGACTGCTTAGCTAACACTATTAAAATAATCAGAGACTTCACAATGGGACAAGACAGCTAAAAACAGTGTTTCAATAATCTGTGCTGAACAGTGCCTTCACTCTGTTAACTTTCAAAGCAACATTCCTGGAACAAAAACCACTGTATGACTTTTCTGCCACGCCTTCCAAAGGAAAAAAAAAAYCAACACAAAAACCCATGTTGTATCCATAACACCCGATACACCAAGTCCCAAAGCAAACTGCAGAAAATTTCTTCATATTTGTTGTTGACTGTTTCTAATGAACAGAAGTTGCTCTGTTCCAAAACAGAAGGTAGACTGTTCAAGCAGTGACTGAAAGCTCTGAGCTGGTAAATCCTAACTCTGGAGTAAGGAAAAATAACTCACTTGCTTTATTTAGTACTGTCTGTTTTCAAACTTGCAAAACAGAAAGAAACAATGTTATCCACCTTCTGCAGTCACGCTGCTGCAGCTGCATGTTGTTTTATGCCTGAATGTCAATCCTCAAATTTAATAATTTTCTTCTTGTCTATTCATTCTATTTGCAAGGCTGCAAAATCATTCACAGCAGCAGCATCAAACAGAGATAATTTTTCCATCCTTCTCTTCCTATGCAATGACACTGTATTAAGCTGTATTCTAAATCTGACTACCTTGCTGCTCTTTCTTGGCTTGAAACAGTTAGAATCAGGACAATACAGGAAACTACACTAGAAGTTCAGTAGGTAGCATTTTCCYGACACTGAGCCATGCTTCAGATTGCTCTCTACAATGCTGGATGCTTTTTCTGACAGTGTTTCAGGCATAAACTGAAGCATTATGAAGCATTTAATAAATATAAGCTGTCAATCCCCAAATTCTCCCCCACCCTTCCTCAATCCACACCAAAGCTGAGAAGTCTGCAAGTCTCTTGGTACTCACTCTTAACAACTCTCCATGAAGTTGCAACCAGGTGCAAAACTTGGGTTATCTACAGGCCATAATCCTTTGTTCAGCTAAATGCATGCTGACTTTCAGATGTGGTGGAGAGGGGAAAAAAATTTTAGCAAGAAAAGTATTTAACATTTATATGGAATACCAGTAGAAGGCTGAAATAACTGGAGCTTAAGTAACACAAGTCAAAAGAATGGGATTTATCACAGCTGACTGGTGAAGTAAGTTTGGAGTTGGTACTGCTCTATCAGGGCCTAATTCAACATCCCCTCTGTGGAACATGTGGACATCCACTGAAATAAACAGGTCACTGAATCCAGAAATCCACTGGAATCTGGAACCTCACAGGAAAGCCAGTTTCACACAAAAATCCACGTCCCAAAGCTAGAAGAAAGAGAGGTCTCCTCCACAATAACACTTGTGCTAAGGGCTGAGCTGCTGCCATTTCACATGCTCAGTCTTTCATTGAGTTCAGAAGGGCTTATGTGACACTATATACATAGTGACTACAATATCCAATATATCACTGGAGATTTTAACTGAAGAGAAAGGGAAGRAGAATGCTTTGCTACCTCATCAGAAAAGCATGGGCTGGTTTCATATTCTTCACTTTTGATAATATATAAAATATAAAAACCTGTGTGATTTTGTAACCATTTAGCTTCCACAATAGGGCAGGTAGGAGCTCCTTGTTACCTAGGCTAAACAAATTCAGTGTGGAAATAACAGTCATTCTCCTGGTTTAATTGTTACTGGCATGCARACCTTGCTGCAATAGCAAGCTTACAGTTTGGAATTACCTCTAGTATTAATACTGGTACATTTCACYAAAATAATAGCTCCAGGACAGAGCACATCCATGAAACAAGTGCACCCTGGTCATGCAGCACAATGTAAACTGCACAAGACTCATGGCATACACTCCGAATAAAGTTTATCAAGAACCAATTATTTCCTACTTATATCTGCTTTAGACAACCATTATCTATGCTGGCCTAACAGCAAGGCTAAGCACTTTCTGCTTCATGTCCTAGCTATAGGCTTAGTTTTTCATTACAGCTCAGGTTCCCTGATAAGATTACAAATCCAACCAGAAATCCAAACTGTTAATGTAAAGTCACTTCACAAAACCAAACAAAACAAACAACTACAAAAAAAATCATGCAGCAAGGTGGCTCACACAAATTGAAAGCAACTATCTCCATTTTCCATCACAGGCCTGGGAGGCTCTGACTCCACTTCTGGTACAGTTCTCTCCTGTGTGCAGCTGCTGGCCTGGGCACTGCCCTGCCAGTCTCCCTCAGCCCCAGTGCACACAAAGCAGCAACACACCTGATCCTGAGGTCATTTCTGTCTGCTGAGTGCTTGGCCACAGCTCCTTGGGGACATAAGGTGAAGTCTGTCCTGACAAGCTGCTTCAAGGTCAAAACCTATTTCTTTTGCCTTGACTCAATTAAATCAGCTCTTCTTGGCAACTAATACTTCTAAATCGGGCATTTCCCAGCTGCTCTCAGAAATCATCAATGCAAATCACTTGTGGTTTGCCTGCATCAGAGTTCATAGTCCCTCACACACTGGAAGTAGCACAGATGCTTTCAAATTAAGTATTCATATATTAACTGTTTCAAATTGCCTAAGAAATTTAAGTTTATGGTAATTGTCTCACTGTAGTCCTGATCTGTAAACCAGATGGCTACAGACCTGCCACAAAATTTGTGACCAAGCATCTCATTCCTCCAAACCCTTAACATTAGGTGACAGAGGAGCTTCTTTGGTTTAAATGAGACCTAAGAGGACAGTGCATGAAGGGAGTGCTCACAAGGTTTTCCAGGAGCTAAGAAGGAACTTCACCAGAAAATGGAAAACTCTGAGTTCATATAAAATGGTGTGTGAATGGCATACTGGTAGTGCCTCAAGGCCAGGGAGGGTATCACACTGAGGCTTATATAAAGCTTTCATAATGGGTCACACATTTATTAAAAGCTACAGACAGATATATCTCTATAATAATCCATAACTTTACAGCTGTTTCAGGTAATAATCCATAACTCTACAGCTGTTTTCCTCACCAGCACCAGAAGACTGGATGTTAGCACAAGCTACAAACTCTGCATTACCAACTGCTATGAATCAGGCAGCAGCCTCCCACACCTCTGACTTCCACTCCACGGCTGCACTCAGCTTCCACCACTTACCACCCCTGCTTTTACAGCCAAAAGGGAAAGAAGGAAAAGATCATTCCACAGTAACAAAGCTCTAGTGTTTTGGACAACCTTGTTTCCACTTAAAAGAATTTTTCTTAGTACTACAGACAACATTTAAGGGATGGACAAAGGAGGTAAAAGGCTGTTAACTCCAGCATATGCTATGGTACCAGACATTTAGAAAGAAAAATTGAATATTTAGACAAAACTTGGTAAGGTAATTGGTGTTCTACAGAAATTGTCAGCAAGTATTTAAAAAGTCTTAAGAGGGGGTCAAGAGATCAATACTTTTTTCCCTGGAATTTACAGGTTTCTCCAAAACAGGTACTCTAAACTTTTTCTAAGACAGTCTGTTTTTACAATTTGTGTCAAAGAGAGAAAACTCTGCGCTGTTTAAAATTTTAATATTTTGCTACACCATGCTATCCAAACTGTTAATTGTATGCTTTAAGGAATTTCACCACAGAATCTGAAGAAAGGCTAAGGCAAGAAAGATAGCAAAGAAGGCTCTTTCAGCTTTTAAAAAGCTTTTWAAATAAAATACTGTCAGGACTGGGTTTTATGGAAGTTTTTTGTTACTGTTTGCGGCGGGTTTTTTTCAGAAACATGACAGCTAAGCAGATAGCATGACCTTAAGATCCTCCCAGGAAAGTTTGTTTTCTCCCTGGTTTCAGCTATAGACTTTGACTGCCCATGCCTTATCACTTGACTTTTGTTTACACAGAAATACAGAACTCTGTCATCAAATGAAGCGCAACTGTAATGCAGCCCTTATGTAAGCTCAATCACATGAATAATTAGCAAGGCAYAGAAAACTACAAATAGCTTATTTCCCAACTCACCATTAGAGTTAACCATTTCTAGACCACTGAACCAAGGATCAGTGGCTGAAGAATGGGAACAAGATAAATTGAAACTGTGAGAAAGATTCAGGACAGGAAGCAGGATTACCTAGCACAAATGAAAGGAGAGAATTTCTTTGACTTGGCATTTGAGGTCAGACTGGTTTTATTTCAAATACAATCATGTTTTTAACAGAACACAAAATTAGATTCTCAATCAAATCCAGTTGACTGGGGTTACACAATATGTCATTAAGTGTCAGAATGGACAAAAAATTTATACAATCTTTTCTGTCATTCCTATACTGCCATCCTCATCTCAAGGTATCACAGAGTTTTCAGATCAGAGAAACAAGACTGCAGCCCTCTGTTCTCTGGCAGCCATTGCAATGCATTAAGTTGTTTATCTCTGATCTGCAGCAGTGCTGTTGGCAGAGAGATGTTGGCAGAGGGGTCTTGCAACAGCAGCAAAAATAGAGCGACACAAAGACTCAGCAGCTGGAAAATAGTCCAACAGTGACACTCCACCTAAAACTTGCTGACAAAGCAGAAACTACTTCAGTACCTCTAGCAGTTCTTGCTGGGGCTTTAAAAAAACCAAAACTCCACACCACAATGAAATCTGGTGTGTGTAGTCCTTTGTTACCTACCTTAGCTAACAATTTAAACTAATTAGAGCAAGACTCAAATGTGAAAAAATAGGCCAAAAATAGCTTTTCTTTTTTAAAGAAAAGGCCCTACACCCCACAAGAGAGCCCCTCATGTAATCTGTAGCTCTCCTCTAATTTTTGCATCAGTCACAAGCACACTGAACTGAGCAAGTCAAGTATGCAACGGCACATAACAAGGATATCCAGAAAGACTTATGCATTAGATTAAACAATTTCTGGCTGCCTTTGAAYCTTTCAGACTTCACAATGAAATTGGAAGTCCATGGCTCTACGCTATTTTAGTCTTCCACAACTAGATAGGGATGCCAAAGGGAGAGCTTTGAATGTCTGTTTCTTTTGGAAACAAAACTTCTCAGCTATTTCCAAAGTAACTGAAGACATACCATACCCTTGTGCTTCAATTGTACCTAGATCAATAAGCAATGGGAGTCTCCTCAGCACTGAATGAACACTCAGAAGACAGGCTCATTGTTACTCCAACACCACAGCTGGCCCTATAAACAGCAGTGGACCTCAAACTGTGTATCTTAACCCTCTACTGAAGAAAAATACCTAAAAAAAGTCACACAGATGATTTAATTATTTCCAGTCTTGGAAGTGAAGGGGCCAGTGTCCCCTAACCACGGACTAGCTCAGCCTGGCACACAGAAGCAAGGACCCATATAAAAGGTCTATGGCAGCATCCACCCTGATACACAGGAGTGTATCCCGAGGATTCCCAGCACTGGTAACAGCTGCAGCAGAGACAGACCCCTTGAACACAAAACTATCTCCTATATTTTATTTCTTTATTATCAGAACAGAAAAATAACATGATGCCAATTCAAGTTACCTGTGAGCAAAGGAAAGGACCTCATACACATTTGCTGTGCTGGAACGTGTACATCAAGGAGGTGGCAAAACAGGAGAGCARCTATTACAGCAGTGCAGTACATGACAAGCATTCTGTCCCACTGGATATTTCCTGGACAGACATACAGCCTTGAACAAAGGAAGTCTTCTTAAGGTGAAAACTGCATGTATAAATTAAAGAATTCACATATAAAAGGAGCAGGTAATTGCCCAGCTTGACTACAATTAGTCATATTTCCTTGACATATCTGGTAAAACTTGGAAGTCAGTACCATTTCTTAGCTACAATCTGAGAAATCAAAAGCATATAAATTCAAGAGACACAGATGTGAGCTTTGAAGCATTTTATTCAGTCTACCAATGCATTCCTGTTTGAAACAGACTGAACTTCAACCAGACAGCTCTCACACATACTAGGCAGATAGCCAGCAATACAAACCAAACTGAATGTGAACTTTGCCCAGTGCTCCACATGCATTTTATGAATACACAAATCTAAGTAAATAACTCAAGTTTAAAAATCCAATTTTCATATACAAGAAAAAAACTCATAATGCACGAATTAAAAATAATTTCCAAAGAAATTATTTGGAAAGATAGTCAATGCTTTGGGTTGTATTCACAACAATATCACATGCTTCATGGGATAAATCACTGACTATTGTACACATTTCTTYTGCCATACAGAAGATACTGTCTGAACAAGACAGAAGAACTGAAAGAATGAAACATGAACTGCCACAGTACAAGACAGGGAAAGAGATTACTCTGTGAGATGGCTGAGAAGAACACATCTGAAAAGTAAAGAAACATTAAACAATGATGGAGGGTAATTATTCCCATCAGTCAGCTCAGTCAAAATAATGAGTAAGCTTAAACTATGGCAGAGAAAATGCAGACAGGTGAGCACCACATATTCTTGCTGGGAAAAAAGACTGTTAGCCCAACCTGAATCACACTCCAAATGCTTTCACAGCTGCAATATCACATTTACCATGAAACAGTCTTAAAAAAGGTAGTGGTGGGTCWTATGAGGAGAAAGAATAGACTTTACACAGAAGGAGTACAGCAACCATGCAAATAAACAACAAAAGCCTCCAGTACTTTACCCTTTGTATGCTTACACCACATTATCTCCTAACAGCAGCCCGATCACCACCACCACTGGATGACTGTTAGTCCCCCAAGAATCTGATCTACCATATTCAGAGCTCAACTAGAGAAGAGGCTGCAYCTCCTTTGCTGAAGGTGTCCCCCACATCTCTCCTTTCCAACAGATCACAGGCACAGAGCTCTTCGGTGTCTTCTTGGCTTCCAGGCCTTGTCTCCTCTCTGTCAGTGCAGAAGAGAGGATTACAAAGACAAAAGGCCCAAGTTCCTTTCTGAGGTTCACATTGGGAAGACAAGAGGGCCTGGTCACAAAACAAAGCAAGAGATTTCCCAGTTCAGGGTAAGGAAGAAATCTGATCACCAAAAACTGGAACAGTCAAGTACTGGTTGCCCAGAGACACTGATGAATATCTATCTCAGAGGTTTTTCCTAAACCTCTTTAGACAAAGCCTTGCAAAACCTCACCTGAATTTAGTTTAGACACTGCTTTGAGGGGGAGGCTGGATCAGATGACCCCCTGAGGTCCCTTCAAACTTGGATTAATCTAGGCTTACCCTCCCAAATCAGTACAGCTTTACTGTTCATGTGGACATTGTCACACCTCTGTGAACACATTCTGACATTTGAATGGGATCATTCAATTGTACTGAATTCAGGTCCTGGCACCCTACATGCAGCTTCACAGAATTACAGACAACTGGGGTGGAAAAAAACCTGTGAATGTCAGGGTTTATTCACCCACTCTACCCTTCTGGACCAACGTATTAATTAATTAACCAATTAATTAATTCAACATTCAATTAAATATTTAATTTAAATATTGACCAATTAATCAAAAATCTTCCTGGCAGTTACCAGTCTGAACTGTTTTGAAGAGTTTCCTGTAGGGACAATTTCACATCTCCATAGACAAAGCACAGGTTTATTTCCCTCCCTAGTCTGGTCATTCCACAATATCCATCCTTACAATGGATAAATATTTTCTCCTCTCTTTTACTTTTCTTACTGAAATTTAAATCTACTACATTTTATTGACTTCACCTCGAGCATAAAGAACATTTTATTCCCTTCCACTCCGTACTTGACTCTCTGTATTTTAGGATGTGTCTCTTATAAATCTTCACTCCTCATATCTCATATGGAACCAGACRTGTTTTCTAGACAAAGAGCCCTTTCCTGCCTCTTTTCAGTTCCTCTTAGTCAGCCCACATTTTTTGTGAGCAGCAGGACCCAGAACCTACCACTAGACATCAGCAGTATTGAACAAAAAATGGATTTCTTCGCTCCTTTGTAAAGACTCCAGGTTCTACATACACTGAGTTTCTTCTTTTGCTCCACTGCAACACTGCTGTTCCACATTCATGAATAATGTGTACACTCCTCAAACATTTGCCTACAGCAGCAGCAGAGAGTGCATCAGCCCTTTGTTTTTAATCAAGTATCTCCCAAGATGTAGGTCAACAACATTCTATGYAAGTTCCCTCTTCCCAAGGAGGCATTTCCACACTCAGCATCCTGAGAGCTGRAAATCAACAGGAGCAGGGGCCAGCTGGCATGGGCCAGCCCTGTTCAGAGGGCTGCAAGCACAGAACAAAGCTAATTTGAAAATTTGAAAATCTCAGCATTTGAAAATTTCAGCTGCACAATGTTTCYTGGAGGTCCTTTCCAACCTTGACAAGCCTATGATTCCTCTTCAGGGCCTACCACGGCTACACTTGTTGACATTTAGAGAACAATGAGAAGTCCATCTGTTCCTACAAGCTTTGCAAACAACAATGAAATAGATCTACAGCAACATTTTAGAATGCAGAGCCAAGACAGTGAGTTGGCCAGCCAATGTAGATCACTTTGAAGACTGTGTGAGGAAGACAAAGAAAGAAAGAGGGCAAACAAAAACAAAAAGACATCCATAAAACAAAAAAACTGAAACAATGAATCAAACAAACAAATGTTAAAGAACCCCACAGACACATTCCCCAAGAGCAAATTCAGTTCAGTTCAAACAAAACTCTTTGAGGTGTACAAAAAATAAAAAAGAACATTAATTATACTAAAGTTTAACTGTCAAGTAGTTTGCTTGCAAATACCAGTTCAGTCCTATCTCTCATCTCATTTTCAGAGCTTACTGAACACCAATCCACTTTTGCTGAACTCAGAGTTCTGCTTGTAAAGATCAGAATGGCAATTTTATTGTTCCTGAGTGATGAGCTGACTGATCAGATTAGACAGAAGCATAAGCTGCACTCTAAGTGACACAGATTGAACAGGTGGCCTTCTCTCTGATCTACAGCCTCTCAAACACTTACAAGTAGAATCTTTCTCATTTCAATCACCTCTAGAAAATATTCACTGAWACCTAGCCATCCTTAGCCCAACATRAAAATATTTTTCTGGTCTTTAATTCATTTCAAATAGCTTGCTCCTAAACACACCAACCTTTCCCAAATATACCAGTTATTCACATGCATGATATAATTGTAACTAAAAGAAGAAATACAGATATTTAGATAGTATCAACATCTACAGTCTGCAAAGTAATATGTAAAGATAATAATTTTAAGGAAAAATTCAAAGGCTTTTTAGCCTTTGAATTTTAGACATTTAGACAGAGTCTAAAGATTATTTAACAAGTACTTAAAGATCAGACTTCAAAAAGAATGCATTTGAGACTAGGGAGTGAAATAAACCTTACCTGGGCAACTTATGCAGAGTGACAACTAAAGCAATATATTGTTTGCTTAGCAGGTAAAAAAAAAAAAAAGTAGTCAGCTACTTCCTCCAGATCAAAGTGTCTGGTACAGGCATAATTTTTCTTACTCTTCACAGAAATGAGCAGATAGGAAAGGGAGAAACAAACCCATATATAGAATTTTTAACAGTAAGACTTTTCATGGAAGGTAATGACTAACTCAGGTGTTTTAGCAGAGTTGGTTTKCTCATGATATTACATCATGTATTATTTATATTGTGTTTACTTTGAAGCTACATCTTTGGCCTGAGGATCTTATGACATAATTCTAAGATGACAATAAAACTGCCAGGGGAGCATGGGGAAGGAAAAGCAGGAAAAGAATATTAAAAAAAAGACAGATATTACTACCTGCACTCATACCCCTCTTGTATTCTCATACAGGTGGAGATGGGCACACAGGGATGGTGTCCTATGACAGAATCAWGCACAAAATAAGACAGAGGCACTGCTGCAGTTGGTAAATCAATACCACAGAGAGTGATTAGCAACTCTAGGACCTTGGGAAAATGAGCTACTCAGAATGACACRAAAGGTCTCTGGACTCATCTCCCAATTGGTCCCATACTTAAGGAAAAAATGTCCAACAAAATGAACACTAAGGATTACTGACTTTGAAATGCAAAGTTAATTAGGCAAGTATTTTGAATAAAATATATACACACACATCTTAAGTCTACCTTTCTATCACTTTATTCCAAGAAGTCTCACAGACAACATGGTACCAAATACTTAAAGGAACCCAGATACACCACTTTCTACATTTTATGCAATATTAGATGTATAATTTTGAGGTCAGTAGCAGGTTTGCTAGGAAATTTCTCATGCATAGTAATTCAAGGCTGTATTTCACCATTTGCAATGTATTTCTAGAGGATAAACTCTTCTTTTGTACTTTCACCTATTATTGATGATTTGCATAATTTCTTAAACAACATTGCTAACAAATCCTGTATTTAATATACGTTCTTGACTGACATTAGTACTTCACAGCTATGCAGCTTCCCAGCTTAATATATCACCATAAATTCGTTTTAGCAGTATTAAGCAAAGGATAACTAACATAATTAGAAATGGAAAGAAAAAAACAGCTCATTGAAAAAATACACAGCCTAAAGATAATAACCAAAAGGTTGGAGAATTGACTCAAGATGTGGAATACCTTTTTCAAGGMCCCAGATGAGATTAGACCCAGTAAACAGAAAAACATGTTTGATCAAACTCTTCCATTATCAAAAGAGAACACAGCAGAAAAGATAAAGTGTCAGACTTTGAGATGTCTCACAAAAGGGAAACATTTTCTGTCTAGTCCTATTATCAGTAACATTCCATGTGTTCAGCTCTGGTAGTTGAACTGGTAATGCTACAGCATGCTGCAGTCCTTTAACTCTCACTCACATTGAAAACACTGCTTTACTCATGCTTTTACAGGATCAGTTATGCTGAACGTAAAGGGAAAGGAAAATAAGTATCCTTCAAAGCTAMAATATCCAAGAGGAAGCATTTCAAGAAACCTGGAGTACTCGAGAGCTACTATGGAAAGATTACATTAAATCTAAAATGTCCTGCAAAGACACAGTTATTTRCTAACCAACTGAACCATGCAGACTTCCTACAACAGCATAAATGCTGGAGCCAACACTGAGACACTAAATTACCTAGACAACAAATCCTTTAGTCCATTTTTAAATTCAACAATGGAAGTGCACTGTTCAATTTGAATGCTTATAAATTGCTGTGTATAGTCGAACAATCATCACCTTTTACTAAGGTCTTGTTGCTCTCAGCTTTCTGTGTTGGAGCTCCAGAGCAAACAGGCYCAAGGGATATGTCATGCATCTTTGTTAGGCAGACTTAAAGATGCTTAAAGGGTGCACTGTCCCAAACAGCATTTGACAGCTGATTTAAAGAAAAAAAAATTCTTTACACAGAAGAATAATTATTCCAGCAGTGGCCAACTCTACCAAATCTGCTGAGGATACTAYAATAAAGGAACAGATGGCACTCGCTCCTCACTCTTTATTTCCATTCAGATTCTATTCAGGAAATATTTTATGCTGATCAGCCATAAGATCTGAATCAGCAGGTTTTCACATTTTAGAAYACATTTTGAATGTTTTGTTTCTCTGTGCATCAAACTCACTGTGACATTAACCTTATTTTTTCAATAATCTCCATTTGTATCTTGTTGCTATAATAAACACATCAAACAAGACCATTTTTGAAAAACAAGGCAGCATTTCTCCCCTTACACTGGATCAGATATATTTCACAAGGGAAAAAAAAAAAAAAAAAAAAAAAAAAAAAAAAAAAAAAAAAAAAAAAAAAAAAAAAAAAAAAAAAAAAAAAAAAACACAAAAAACAACCAAGGAAGAATAAGAAGAAAAAAAAATTTAAAACTATTAAAGAGAAGAGAAAGAGAGCATAACAAAAAGACACAGCTCATGTAGTTACTCGTTAGACTTGTTCAGATTTGGTTTGATTTCTAATTAAACTTTCTTGTTCACAGTTCAAATGACACTTCTTGAAAGTGTTTTACATGGGAATAATATTAGCACAACAAAAACTCTCTAGCCACCAGTGATATTTAGTATTCTGCTGTATTTTCTTTAAAATAAAAAAAAAGGACCTAAAGTTGCTTGATTTCACCAGCAGTAGTCAGGTAACCTAACATGAAAGCAGGAATTCCAACAGCCATCTCTGAGTGGGCAGCAAGGGCAATCTATAAAAGGCTTAAAGCAAATCAAGGGAAAGCAGAGAAGGCAGAGGGAGGGAGCAGGGCTCTCTTGATTCCATGCACAAGGGTCATTCAACTACTACAGAAGAATTTACAGATGTCACACAGTAAACCTGAAAATGTGAAGCCCAGAGTTCAATAACAAAGGAATGTCTAGGCCAACAGATCATAAGCAGCAAAGAAAACACCAAAGAAAATGGAAATTAGTCACTAACTTGATGGTTCTTMAAACCAAAGTAAACTCCCAAGTCTTCTACAAACTTTGGGAAGTGACAGGCTAAAAATATAATTCATCCAAAAGCATGAGCAGACTGCTGAGGTACACYAACCACCGCTATTTCTTCTTCCTAAATTCAAGATACCCATCTTTTGGCAAGGAATACATGGCATTAAGGGAAAGGTCCAAGAAGGATTTCTTTCCCCTCCATCCAAGAATGAGTTTGTGTTTACAACATGAGTGGTGAAAAGGGAAGTTTATTTCCTAGACAGCAAGATCACAGATTTCAGCCTGCCCCAAGCAATATCAGTAACGGATGATCGAGTCAGATATTATGAAACCAGAATTAATTCAGCAGCAGATGGTGCCATGCCTTTCCTTCAGCTAAAATACAAAACATACCAACAGGGTAAAGTTTCAGAGAAGGACAAGGGGATGTTTGTGTAAGTCAGAGAGCAAAGAAAAACATCAAAACTAACAAAAAGATACGAAACAGGAGYTTTCCATTAACAGATTCCATGCAGAAGTGTTATTTCCCAACAGCTTGCTATTTAATGCTGCTGATAATTTCTCTTTTATTCTGTCGGGCATTCTTGTGTACTCACAGACTGCTGAACTTCATTAACACGGTTACATATTTTCCCAAAAAAAACTTTAACAGCTGATTACAGATGGGAAATAATTACTGTCTATTAAAATAAAAAGTTTGGTCCATTCTAAGGAACCAATGGATAGTACTGTAGTCTATTGCTGTTGCTTATCTAGTTACAGAATGATTTATGAGAATGCTTAGCACTGTATGRGAAGCATGAAATTAGTATCTCCAGAGCTTAAAATACATACCACAGCATACATGCCCATTCATCTAGCATCAGAGGTTCTGCTCATGTTGGGAAGCTTAAACATCTGTAACTGCTTGCACAACAGCAGCCCAAGAAAGAAAATCAATCTCAGCTGCCATCAAAGTGCTTCAAAACACACTTGTCCAAAAAGGACAGGTTCCTTTCACTCTGTTCCTTCTYTCCTGGTGTATCTAACAATAGCTGGATCTAGCACAGAGGAAAACAGCCTCACTATAAAGGTTTAAAAAGAAGAAAGGCTTTAAAAGAAGAATGCAAAAATGTGAAAAGGTAGAGGGAGGCATGGYAACAAACAGCAGATTCTATATGGGGAGGAAAAAAACCCACACAGAAACTAGTGAAGTAGGAAAAACCCTACACAGGACAACCAACTGATCACAGTTCAACAACGGGGGATACGAAAAGAATTCCATACAAAAGCTTTGCAATGGGAAGCTAAATTTGCAATGGATGAACATATTCTACTTGTGTAATCAAAAGTCAACACTGTATCCTAATGCCACAGTAAGCTTTAGTTGTAAAAATCTCTAATCTCCACTAAACTGAATTAGTAACCAATGAGTTTTTCCAGCTTACTTCACCTCCCTTTTGGAGTGTGGTTTTAATTCATCAGCTGCACTTCTTACTTCTACTATTACTAAAAACATTTACCTGTAGACCCATTACATTTTGCACACAGTTTCTGTACTTGGCAAACAAATCAACATTTCACTTTTGTGAAGCAGTGTCACAACATGTTGCAGACACCCAGGGTGGGTATGAAAAAGAAAATTTTTAGACATCTCAAGGTACAACTGGGTACCCAGATCCTCTCTACACACGTGAGGAGGAATGCAGCAACACTCCTGTTCTTCACTTGAGGGGTGAAACAAAGCAGATGTCAATCACAGCAGATGAAGCAGCACCAGTGAGGCACTTTTACCAAAGCAGGGAAGAGGGGAGATACACACAGGCATACCTAGGATGATGAGAAGTAGAAACTTCAACTACTCTGTTATTTACAGATATTAAACATGCCTGATTATAAAACACCATCTCCTGAAGCTTCTTTGTGTTCTGCCCATTAACACAGTTTCAACTGGGCTCCATCTTTCACGAGAACATGCCCAATACCAAAGCTCTTCAGCTTCACCAACTGGTAATGCATGGTCTTTTATTGCCCACTCCCCCTGAGGTGTCAACCAAACATGTCAGAGTGACCATCTTCTCTTGACTACTGGTCAGCTTGCACAGCAATCCATCTTTTCACACTGGACTTATTTTCTTCTTCTGTTTTAATACAGCATCTCTAACAAATCAACACTGAAGCTTATCATCTGTACATCCAGGGCCTTCACTGACTCCCAGTGGATCAAGGCCATCTTTCACCTTTGAAGGGCTAGGAGACAGACATTTCCTTCAGTGCTCTGCAYTATTATTTGGATCTTGTTATGGAGAAGACACAACAGACACGCTTCCATGCTTTATCATGGAAGTCCTCCATACAAGACTTCTTGTTAGACCTATCCAAACCTTATTGTTCTCCAGAAGTTCTTTTGTTTAATGTGTATTCAAAAATGCAAAGGACTGAAATGCAACTTTGATTTCTTAGATCACCACTGCTGGAACATCCTAAAATGGCCCCAAGCCACATGGAGCAAGGACAGGCACTAACTCTTGGAGCCATTTCAGTTCCTGCAACCCAGCTCAGGTCTGGTCGGTAAAAGGGTAAAGGTAACTGCACACTTCTTGGGTGACCCATCCAGCCCCTTGCACGGGTCACACAACTGCTCTGAAGTGCAGTAACAGACCTAGACCACTGGCTGTTGAGGATCTAAATCTTCAGTGAGAACGTCACCTACCCAACACACCACAAGCCTACACAGTGTATTTTGCTGGTGGACACCACTRAAGTTGCAAGAGACAAGAGTTAGAAACTATAATCTACATCCTTTTGTGAACTCGAAACAGTTGCCTATGATGTTGATAACATTTCAGAGCCTTCTTGTCAAAAGTTAGTCTTCATAGGCTGAAAAGACACTTTAAAAAGGAAGACAAATTTTAGACTTACAAAAATGATAGTTTTTCATATTTAAAAGAAAGTTCTCTAATCAGATGACTGTTCTCTCATGGGGGCTCTCTGACTTTATGTGAAAACAGACACTACACATAGTCACACAGACAGCGAAGCTCTTTGCCAAAGTTGCACACCATCATCCACAAAGCCCACAAGTCTTTCAGTGGTGGGTGACTAGAGAAAAATCTTTTCTTAATTGGGGAATTTAACATTAGTTACTGGATTATCTGCCAAACTATTTCCAGCTTTCATGCTTCACTAAACCGGAGCTCATCAGCCACAAACCCATGATTACACTGAAGAAAATGGAGAGCAATTAGCATACAAGATGATAGCTTAAAGCTGGTGCTAATTGGAAAGAATGAAGTATTTTTCATTCCTGTTGGATACAATTAGGTGAGACAACCAGGTTCTGGAAAAACAATTTGCCAAACAATTTCAGTGATGTCTACTCTGTAACCTATGTTTAAAGTCTAAGCAAATTCATGCCTTTGCAGTATACCTTGCAACCATGGGGGTTGCAAACTAAAAGCTGGTCCAGCTGTAGAGAGAGCCTTGCTCAGAAACATACACACAAAACACAACAACTAATTCATCACAACTGTGGAGAGCATTACTGAACCGAGCTCAAGCTGCCAAAAAGAGCTGAAGAGCAAAACCAACAAGGAAACAGAATATAATACTCATAAKGCATGGTACAGCATGGCACCAACGCACACTGAGATGCAAAATCAGTTGAATTATAGGACTGCACAAAATACACAATCAGAAATAAAAGAAAACCATCTACAAAGAGCTACTGGTGCAAAACAATTTTTGTGCATGCTTTTGTTCGTGAATGCTAAACAGAGAGGGGAAAATCTTGTACATGAATGGTTAACTTGCCAAAAGGAAGAAAGCAGACAGGAGGAAAAATGCAATCCTTCATTATTAGTGAACTGCACTCAGGCACAAAATGTTAGTTAGACAATTATACTGCAGAAATATACCTTATAACATTAGAGATTTGTTGTCAAAAACTACAGCTGGGTGACTTCAATTTACTTCTACAAATTCTTTACCATACATTTATAAYTGTAGGTGTGTTGAAAATAGGTTAGGAATAATATATCTCCACCAGTAGGTTTTTTCTTTAACTCCAAGCTGCAACAAACCTCGGCATTTGTAAATGAACTTCTACATCACTATTTCTTTTGGCTCAGAACATATTTAATACTTTCTTCAAATGAGAGAGCAGTCGGTAAACCTGCAACACACCCTATTTTTAGGATCACACCTATCTCATATTTTCTTTTTTAAAAATACAGCCTAATTATGCTTTAGAATAGTACCTCCCTGAACATTATGTGAAAAATGCGTCAACAGATAGCACTCACAAAAGCATCTCTCCCAACAGAAAATGCTGCTGCAATCAGACTTTAATGAACAACTGCAGCATACGCACCACGTTACCAGGCAGGGGTGGTGCTTCTCTGTTTACTGAAAATGTTATTGCACCCCTCCCCGAACTCCATGTATCAACAATAGCACGCAGTAACATCGCTTATTTCTGCATCCTTCAGAGAAAACAAAATAAACCTAATCACCCTCTTCGTCTTCCGGAACAGCCCTTGAATTCTCTAATGCAAGACTGTCCAAGGACCCACTGAAACAAACAGACCTTCCTCTAAGGTCTGATTTCTTGTGTTGTAATACTACAAGTGTGCCAGCATAAAGAAACTTCTTAAAAGTAAAGAAGTAAATAGGCAGTATCACAATTAAACCCCAAATATTGACGTACCTATCAATAAACAGACATAGATATATGCACATATACATTTATTTCTCCTCATGCTTCAATCATGTAAAGACATCTTGAAAACTGAAGCATCCACGGGCTAAATTGGAAGCTCTTCCAACAATAAAATAGTATTTTCACGTAGAAAACCGAGAAGAGCCAAGAGCTCACTGATGAATAGCAGATTTTTATCTCTGATTAAAGAGCAATTTGAATTAACTGATGTTATAAAATTATTTAAGCTCCCCTCCCATCAAGACTTTTACATACACCTAAATTCCTATGTACTGCGAGCAGCCCTATGGGAGTCCATCCCTTTGGTATCTGAGGTTASACACAGCCTCCGCGGGATAAAAGCCTTTATCCTTCTAAAAATACCAGCGTGCCGGGATCCACTCTGCTAAAGCTCCGTGATGCAAACAGCCACAATCCAGGGGCTGCTCTGCTTCCATGAGYAAGCACTACCAACACCGGGCTATAATTAGGTGGAGTATTTTTAGGGTCACTGCTCAAAATTAGAGAGAAATGACTGAGAAGGACCTCAGAATAGTGGGGGGTGGGGGGGGTTCCCCTCTCCTTTGGGTATTTCCTACTGCTCTCTGGAAAAAGCGGCTCCGCAGGGGCCGAGGGGAGGCGATCCCCTCTCCGCAGGGAAGATGGGCCAGGCTGCCGCCCCCGGCCGGGTGGGCGCTGGGAACGGCYCCGCCGCCCGCCCCCGGCCCGCAGCAGCGCCGCTTACCTGACCGCCACTCGCACCGAGCTCTCGTCCGGGCCGCCCGACATCGTGCCAAGGGCGAGAGGCGGCCGCAGCCGCGCCGGGAGCTCCGCCGGGCCGCGGAGGAGGTGGGGGCACTGCTGCAGCTCCCCCTCACCTCCTCCTCCTGCTCCGCCACATCCTCTCTCCAGCCATTTTAGGTGACTGAATGAATAGGTAGGAGCCGCAGCAGTGCAGGGCGCTTCGCTTCGCGCCGCCCCTCCTCCTCCTCCTCCTCCTCCCCCCGCCCCGCTCCGGCCCGGCCCTCCCAGCGCCTGGGCAGAGAGCGCTGTCAGTCAGCCGGCGGCGGGCAGAGCCACGGCCCCGGTCACCGGCCCCCCGCCCCGCCGGGCCCGCCCGCTGCAGCCGCAGTGCGTCAGCGGCCCCGCCCCGGGCAGCCGCCAGCGCTGGGAGACGGTGGGTGTGAGGGCACGGAGCTCCCGACGCAGACCCAGACCCAGACAGGCAGACAGACAGACACCGCCTCCTCGACGCGTACCCCCTTCTCCGCCTGCCCGCTTCACACACACACCCCTACACACACCCCTCCTGAGGCGCCGTGTCTCCACGCGCACCTGTTCGTTATGTGGGCACACACTGCTCGCGTTTGCCGTTCCRCAGCACACACCCGGTGCTCGCACAGCTCCCCTCACGCCTGCTCGCCCATGAAGGCTCGGCACACTCAGCGCGCACAGCGCTGGCAGCTGTGGGCGCACACGGCGCCCTGGAGGTGCCGGGCCACTCGTGCCTTTTCCACGGGCTCGCRGGGGCACAGGCGTGGCGCCCGCCTGCTGCAGCGCTGCACACGCACGGCTCCTCCCCACACACCTCTGTGCTCAGGCCAACAACACGCTCGGCTCTTGCACACGCAACGCACACGGGCTCCGCACCAGGTTCCGAGGCCTCCATCCCGGGAAAGAGGGGCTCATCCCGCTGTCTGGGCTGAGTCGTTTGCCCTTGTACGTTTTTCCCTTTTCCCGGGCAGGTATGAGGACATCTCATCTTCTGGCCCTGTGTGGTGCTCGCGACCCTCGTGCCCGCGGGAGCACACGGTTCTCCCACCTTTCTGGGATACTGGCATGTTTGTTTGCCGAAGCTGCTCCAGCCAGGCATCTCTGTTCTCACTTCGCTAATGAAATGCCTGGCTTTGAGCTGGAAACTGAGTGGGCGGATGACACTAATTTTTGATGCAAATCGTATCCCTGCCAGGAAAGAAGGCTGATTATTTTGCCCAAAACAATTCGCATTCCTAAGGAAGATTTTCCATCAGAATAGGCCCGGGTTTGAATTCTTAATGATATGCTAAAAACCTTGCAGTTCTAGTTGTTTTGCTTTTGATAGTGAAGGTTGATCACGCCCAGGCCCCAGCCTCTGTCAAAGATGTGCAGGTGAGGTCTCCCATCTGGATGGGGCCTCTAGCCACAGCCCTGAATCTTTCAAAAGTCTCTCCTTCTCAGCAGGAATCCACTGTGTTATTGTTGCTCTGCATGTTTCTCATAGTTATTTTCTCTTAAYTTTTCTATTTTTCTTTACTTACCTAGAAATTAGATTGTTTTTAGAAAATGGCCCACCTGGAAGGTGCTATACAAAATGATGGTCTCCTTTCTTCTGAATTGCACGGCACCAGCATTCAAATCCCTGACAGCATTTGAAAATAGGGGGAACTTAAGCTACATACCATATTGTTGAGGTAAACTGAGATAATATTTATCCAAAAGGCAGAAAAATCCAAAAGGCAGACGGTTCAGTATGAAATCATTGAGGTAATATTGTATAGGCAGAACAAAGACTAGATTTCTGGGGCTTCTCAGCTCATTATTCTGTATTTGATGCCATAGGTCAGATGCCTTGTTTCTCCTTTTGCCATAATATTTTATGGGATGGGCAAGATAGCCGATAAAGAAAAAGCTCCTACAGGTGAATTGCATTGGCATTCATATCAAACAGGCTCAAAATGAAAGTGATAGGAGTTTCATAGTTCAGGGCGTTTCCGTCTAGAGGGGACTGAACACTCTGGCTGTGTCATGCACCTGTGGATATTGTACCGAGCTCTTTAAAAATACCTGCAGCTCACCCACAGTGAGTGGAATCCTATGACCTAATTTGGTTCTCACAGTTGATGTGCACTAGATTTACAAATCCAAATCTTATCCAGAAGTATCCAATGCATTTTTTTCAGCTGGCACAGTTACAAGGTTAATGTAATAAGCATACTCAAGCCAAATGTATACCTGGCACAGCATTTTTTTCACATAGCATCTTTTGCTGTTCAGCAAAGCTCATCCACACCATATTGCCCACGCCTGTAAAATCCTGCTGAGTCAGTGTCTCTGGTGTGCCATGTGAGCTGTGCTGAAATCCGAGCAGGGAGTAGCGGCTGCAGGATGCTCAGACTCAAAATTATACTCTAGACCTTTCCAGGGCCATTTCTTTTCTGGCTGTTGTGTGGCTATTAGACATTTGCTTCAGCTTGACTTCATCCAGCCCTCTCTCTTCCATACTGAAAAAGAAGTTAGCAGATCAAAGTCTGGCAGAAGTTCTCCTGAGCTTAATGTCATTTATATAAATGGGTTAGTATGCACAGATTTCAGACCTTAATGACAAAGGTTTTTAACCACACTGGTGTTAAAAAATATTGCTGCTATAGTAAAATTATTCTATTCTACATTATGTTTATTTCAGTCCTACAGGATTACACACATATTTTCTGTTTTGTATATTTCACTCCAATTCCAGACTGTTCTGAAATTGATCTAGCAAGTGACATTTACCTTCTTACCATGTTTCATGCAAATTGCCTGGTATGTGTCCATTCACTAATAAAGCAGGAAAAAGACATAGGTCATGTTTCTATGCAGGATTTTTCTCTGTGTTTCCCATTTCCAGAAAACATACAACCCTTCTGTCAATTTTATTTTTTTCCCAACTTGTCCAATGTAAACAAGCAGAGTGCTATAATGTTAACTAGGCTGCACCAGGAAGCTTGAATCAAATCTGCTTTTCATTTCTTATAATGTGAATGACCTGCACCCTCCAACATCCTATTCATCTCCTTGAAGGAGCAACTTGAATAATATTAGGGGCACAAAATCTCCCTTTTTTATTGTCTAACTATGTACCTAAATTGCCAGTGTCTAGTTTATCTTTATAGAAAGCTGTATAGGCTAGATGGTAACATTCACAGATTTGTCGAATCTCACAGCTAATGAATGAGCCTTGCCTAAAGGTCCCCTCTCCTCATGGCTACAGCACGACAGGTACCAAATGCCTCTGGTCACTCCCTGAGCAGCTGCGAACAGAGCGGGGGCAAACCTCGGGGCTGGGGAGCAGGGAGGGAGTTTACAGCTCCGGTCCCTGCTCGGTGCTTGGAGGACTGCTGGTAACACTCCTCATCCCTCCTTGGCAGCCGTCCCCGTGACAGTTCCACACTTTCACTGCCTCCATTCTCCTGCCACACTTTCACTGCCTCCATTCTCCTGCCACATGACTCAGCACCATGAGCTTCATTCACTGGGCAACCAAACAAAAACCTATGCTTGGAAGGGTGAGTGCTCTGCCTGACACGCACACAGCACACCCTGCACAGATGGTCAGGCTGCCCACAGAGTTCCTGTAAGCCTCAGAAGCTGCCTAAAATCACTGAGCTGCACACAACCTGAATGAGCCAAGCAGACCATACTTAGGGGTCAGAGCCCTGTGCTTTGACCTGTGGATGTTTGCAGACAAGTTGCATCAGCTGTGCCTATGCTGTACCAGCTGGGTTTGAAATTATCTAATTGAAATAGACCACTCTGAATTTTTTAACTGATAACTTCCCAGTGCTAAATAAGTCAATTTAATCAAAGATTTGGCTTGTTAGTTGCTTATTTCTTTGACCTGTTGAACATTTCATTTAATTTGAAGAGGAGATTCTGTTAAGCAACAGAGGTGACTTGATTTCATTGAGACAGGCAATAATATATAAATCACTGATTTCTGATTAATCTGTGTCAAATAGATTAATTTCACCATGACTGGTAGAAGGCTTCAAGAAAAATCCTTAGGTTTTGTCAAGTCAAATATTGGGTTTTGTCAAGTTAAGCACCTGACCTGAGCATCTCCCCACCATTATGGAAGGCAGAGATCCTTTCATATACAGACAGTGGATCATGAAAATATTCAAGTGCTATAAAAGAACAGTGTTGAAATACATTATATCTCATCATCAGCATAGTTCATGCTGTTTTATTAAATTCACACACACAAAATAATCAGCTAGTATCTCTCATTAGTGACTATTGTTTTCTTGAAGGTATATACTAAATAAACTCTTCTTTGCCACATACAAGCCACAATTTATTCCATGATTTTTAACACACCACGACGCCTAAACATTAGGCAAATAGAATATAATGTATAAATGAAAATGAGCAAAATTTATATTATATTCATTTGTACAATAATTTGAAAAATGAAAATATTTGGGCTCATATGAGTGTCCACAGATTTTCTCTAATATTTTTGCTTGTCCATGTCTGTCTATGAACTGTGTGATCCAATAATTCTTTGTATTCCAGTATCTTCTGGTACAGGAAAGGTAAATGAACTCCTATGCAACTGTGTTTCATGAGCTGTTGCTGATGGAAATTATGTCAGCAACATTCACGCATCAGCAATAATCACTCCATTTTCTCTCATAAACAATAAACTCTTCAACATTAATGTATACAGTGCTTCCAGCTTTCTACTTGGCAAAGTGAAACTTCTCTTTGTATTTTCTGCTTGATGCCTTGGGCTTACATGAACCTTAGGCTTTTCCATAGTCATCTTTTGAAAAATCTCTACTGTGAACAAAACTAAACTTCTAAAAACTCTTACAATTTGATTTTTAAGAACTTTCTGAAAGTATTTTTTTTCTTCTCTGACTGGCTTCTCATTTTAAACTGCAGGTCTTGGAAAGCAGTCAAGCCTATAAAAGACATTTTAAATACCTACCATTTTCTTCTCATCACTCACTAAGACTTTTGATTAAATAACAATGAGTAAAGAAAAGGGTTAAGCCACTCTTCACTGGCAGGCTAAAATATGCAGCAGGGGAGCCTTTGCTTCCAAAAACTGTGGAGAAGAAAGCAAGCTGCAAACTTGGCTCATGACAGGATGGGGGGAAGTAATCTCCAAGTTGAGAAGGAAAAAAGGAGTGCAGGGTGATGTTTATGTAATCAGAATAACAGCAGATAAGGAAAGGAAACAAACTGGTTTAGTACAGATGTCTGTGGAGAGAAGAAGGTAGAGAAACCAGAAAGGACAGGGTGGAGAAGGAAGAGGGATTTCTGGAATCAGAGCCAAGCAATGGTTCTGCAGGGTTATTTCTGGAGCTGATCAGCATAAGAGGAAAAGCAGCATGAGGCACCTCTGAAGTGAGAAGAGAGGAGGTTGGTGTTTTCCATCCACCTTCCCAAAAATGAATGAACTGTACAGGAGAAAATCCAATGAAAAGAAACATATGATAAAAGGATCGTATCTGGAGCTGAGCAGAGTATTCAGTGGGAATAGAACCACTACACTTGATGAAGAAAGAAAGTGTTTCATTGTGTATTAATGCTTTTTACTCATAAAAATTTTATTGTGTTGACTATATTGTTAACAGAGCAGTGTCCTTTCCTTGGCCCCTGGCAGGCCAGAGTGCTTGTGTTATATAACAAAAATGTGCTTTTGCCCATACACTTATTTATCTTTCTTCTGGGCCTAGGGAATGCTGTAATTTGTACTACTATAACTGCTGTCTATACTAAGATGGTCATATCAGGTTCATATATATTTTGATATAAACATGCATATTGTGTTATATCCCGTGTAGCACAAATACACATTAGATCCCCATTGAACCAGTACTGCCAGACTAGAAGAAAATACATTAAAAAGAACAGGGCTAAAACATATCTCTGGAGCAAACCTCCACTATGTGATCTTAAACAGATTCATGATTCAAATCAGTGGATATCACTAAGAATGAATATGCCTTTTATGTCACTGTGTTTTGAGGATTTGTTGGTTAACTGAAAGCTGGCATCACCTGTTCTGCAGTAAAATCTTGCAAGTTCGCCCTGGCAACTGGAAGTCCCTTCAGGTATTAAAGGAAGAATCTAAATAATGGAGATGAGTGGAAAAAAGACCAGAAAGTAGTCTTTATAATAATGTAATTTAGTTCAGTCATTTATGATAATACTATTAAAATCTAGCACAGTATGAAGAATAAAATAAGTCTTAGCAGGACAAGAGCTTAGTGGGTCTTTGGGTTGTTAAGTATATCCCAAGGTTAGCCAGGTCCTGTAGATTTTGCAAGGGACTTAATCCTGTGGGTCAGAATCTTGTTCTTCTAAACCTGGTCCTTGGGTCTGGCTCACCAATGCTTTGAAATAAACCCAACATGATCAGGATAGCTGAATGTTATGCTGCCTTCCTGTCATTGCAAAAGACTACAGAGTAGTAACAGTGTAGAGTAGTAACAGTGTAAAGTAGTAAAGTAGCCAGCTACTTTACACATCTTAACCAAAGCCTGTACAGCTCTTTCCTTCCTGTAGAGAGAAATTGAGGCAAGAAGGACACGTGAATTGCAGATGTCTGTAGAACAGATGCTTGTCAAAAACAGTATTAGGGCTGATTCCTGTGCCTGTGCAAATGCTATTAGACCACACCTTAACGAGATGAATTATTAATACAAAAGCTGCACGGGAAATTAATTTCTGCTGCCTCTCACCAAAACCAGCTGTTCAGACTTGAATGTGTCACAGTTGCACAACATAAATTTTGGCTTAAGGATACAGTTACCCAACATGATGGATTTTTCATAATGTCCTTCCTAATAGTATCCTCATCCTTCCTCTGTCCTTCCCATTTCCCTCTTCACCACTGTGATATCAATTTTTGGTTCAGCCTTCTGGAAGGTACTGAATGATGGGAGTCCTATATTTGTATGGTGAGCACAGCGTTGGCAGTCCCAGGGCAGACTCCTCTGGGCAGCATCCTCTGTGCAGCCTTGCCAATCTGCCCTGGATAAGATTAAAAAAAAAATTACTTTACATATTTAAATGATAATCATCAAACCCTAGCACATTTCAAATGGAATAAATGTTAACTTACCCATCTCTGATAAAATATCCAGGTGAAAGTAGTTCCAATGAGACTGGGAAATTTTCTGTTTCCCTACAGAACCTGCAGATGACTACTAGCAGAGATTACTTGCTGGCCAGTTCTATTATTACACTGTATAAACATCTTATCCTGCTGTACTGTGTTCCCAGATCCCCTCCCACTTCACTATTTCCTACTGATGGAGTGCCTAAGACCCAGATGGTGAGTTCTTCAGCTTAGAACTTGTACAATTTTCTACAAAATCCYGTTTCCTAATTGGCATCCTTAGGCATTACCACAGTAAAACCAATAAATAGTAATAACAAAAAAAGAAGGATGGAAGGTGGGTGAAGACATAACTAATTACCTAAACAATACTTGGACCACAAGCCACAGGCAACATAGGAGCTTGGGGAAGAGCAAGTGGGTGGAGAGTTACCTGAACAAGAGAGGGTTGGGCAGGTAAAGAGTGGATATTGCAAGACAAAACGGAGAGTTTTTATTTTGATAGCATCATGGAATTCATAAATTAAGGGATGACAGCTGTAGATTAAGCATGGCACAGGTTGCTTTACTCTCTCTRTATGTGCAGCCTGGCTTGGCACTGTCACACAGACTCATGAGAAAAAAGCTAGTTGAAATGGTGATATAACAAGCTGGGAGATGTGAGAGGCAGAAGTTCCCAAGCCAGGTTTGCAGAAGGACCACGTGCTGTACCATGGCAGCTGCAGCACCAAACCTTGCCTCCCCTTCCCATGAGGAAGGATGTRCTTCCATCTCAGGGCTGAGCTTACTTGGGTGGAGAGGCATGCACTTATCCAGGTAGTAGCAATGGTTAAACAACAACTCCTCACCTTCCCCTGGAAAAATGCAAGAAACTGAGCCTTGTTTGCCTTAATATTTATTTTCATTTATTTTTATACCACTCACTGTGTGTATATCACTTGGAAACACTTAGGCCAAAGATGATACAACAGTGACAGACTGAACTTTATTTAAATTTATATTTGTGGACTGGGAGCATAGATATATTGCTCCTGAAATGAAAGAGCACTTCTTTGCACAGTGGGTAATGAACTTCTGGAATTCATTGCCACAGGAGGTTGGGAAAGCAGGCTATTAGCAGGCATAAAAAGGGATTAGACAAGATTTGTGAACAATGCCTCTATTAACAGATAATAAAAGGAACAGGCAGTCCCAATGTCTGTGGGCTTAGCAGACTGGACCAGAGGAAGAGGCCAGGTACACATGGTCTCCTTGAAAAGCATCTCCTATGTTCTCAGGCTATGCTGTCTGGATCTGCCTTGGCCATCTCTGTTAATGTTGTGTTGGGACTGTGGGGCACTTCCCAGCCTCTGCTGGGGCCTTCAAAACCTGTGGCTCAGCCAGGGCAGATGGCCAGCACCCCTGCAGCTACCCCAAGGCCATCACTGGGCAGCAACAGCRCCTGCAGAACATTTCTTAATGCTCTGATGGGTTAAGCCCTAAGTGGTGCTGCTCTCAAAGAGGGCCAGAAACCAGCATGGTGGAGTTGAAAAGGAGTTGTAAAGAACRAAAAGGGACTGGCTTCAACAAACCATTCACTGGGGATCAGGAAAATACAGATGGAGGGAGACAGAAAATTCTGTTAATACAGTACAAGTTTGATAATTGTTTGGGATAGAACCAAACCACAGGCGCTCACTCTCCAAAAAGTGAACAAAAACAAGTATTCCTTTATTTCAGGGGACCCACTAGAAGGAAAAGTGAACATCAAACTTGACATGACTTTTCAGCTGTCTCTTTTTTCCAGCTGATGCTCTAAATCCATTTGCTTCTGCTCATACCATTACTGAGTACTTCTACTGCCCTTTTCTGGATTCTTCCAATTCTGTTACCTCCTGCCTGAAATCAGGAGACTATACTGAAACTACACTCCATGTTAGGCTGCACCATGGATTCTTACCCTAGCACAAGGATGTTCTCTSTTTTTCTCATTTTGTTTGCAAGTCCCGAGGCTATGTTTGTCTGATTGACCAGCACTGAGTTGGCATTTGTTATTCACCATCTAATATCTTCTTCCTGTATGGTAATAGTGAAATCTWTTTTTTGTTTTGTTTTCCCTGTAWAATGAAAGACCCTTTTCTCCTCTGTCTTTGTGCTCTGAATTTCATTTACCRCTTTTTATCACTGAGTCATTCTGTATTAGGAGATTCTTCTAGATATTTTCATAACTATTAAAGTTATTRTCTCATTGTCTGGCTTTCCATGGAAAATCTAGATCTTAGCAAATATTCTCCTGAGGCTGAGATAATCAAAGCATTGAAGAAATTAGGGCTGTTTTAGAAAAATACAAGGGATGAGGAGGACCTGTAATATGTGATAGGATGGTACAAGGGAAAATACTTAAATTAGCTGTGTGTGTGTGTGTATCACTGGTTACATAATAGCCACAGAGCACATAACTAAAGAACAGAAATACCTGGAGGGAATGAACGAAGAAGACTTACAGAGGAACAAACTGTGATTGAGAATACAGAAGGAGGATCTCAGAAATGAAGTTCATTACAGTGGTCTGTGTTCATATCCAAGACAATATCTTTGGGAAAGTAAGAAATCCCTCACTGCTGGGACACTGTAAATACCACTGGCAGAAAAGGACCAGAAGCCGCAGCAGTGTCCATTCAGAAATTACTGTGACCTCATTTGTGTCTCTAGGCCCATGGACAATGGCTAATCAACACAAGAAAGAATTCTGGTTTCTTCATGGTTTTTCTTCTGCGTTTTCTGTTCTTTGAGTGAAGTCCTACTGTAACAAATGTGGCAGTGTAATGAAAAAAGTCCCTCACAACCACTGAATAGTAATATAGTAGAGAAAAGAGCACCACCTAGTGCTAAGTGCTGTTTCTTGATGCTGGGGTGTCTCCATACACTCTTATCTTCTGGATGTCTTGATTTTAGTGTTTTCCTGCAGTTTACCCATCCAGAGAAGATGTAATCCTTGGCATCAGGGAGTATCCAGGCTCCTGATAAGAGCAGCTGGTTCATCAAGAGCTCAACATCTCTCAGAGTTTTGTGCACACTGAGGTAATGCCCTAGGCACCTAGTTAACATAATTGTGGTTATTTGTCTGATTCATTCAGGCTGGATTCTACTGCCCTTACTCACCCAATGGAGTTTTGTGCTCCACAGATAAGTCTCTCTGCTTTCACTCAGTGAAAATTAATCAACACTTATGGGACAGGCTTAAGATACCAGAAGACCAATCTTCTAATGCTTGCACTTATAAAGACAAGGATTCATTGCATTTACAGTCTGATCTTACACTCACATCAAATTTTCTAGCTTTTCTTGGATTTGTGAAAGTTGTACTTTTGTTTGTTTGTTTGCCTGTTGAGGTTTTCCTGTTTGATTGGGGTTTATTTTTTTGTTTTTAAAATACCCAGGAGATCTTCAGAAAAACCATTGTTTTACATGAGAGTTGCCTTCATTATCATGATGATAGATCATATGCAACCTTAGTTATTTTTAAAGCATTTATAGTTGAGATCTATTATTGTTTGTTTTCTTCTGATTATCAATCCACATTATGTTAGTGTTCTTATTTTTGGTCTTCAAAGCCTTCCACTTTGTATCACAGCACTGAGTTTTCTGTCATAATGTAATTAAAATTTCAAAAGAAGACAGGAAGCAGGTAAATCAACTTAAAATGATTCTGCATCAGCTATCGTTATGTATTATTTAAATAGCTCCAGACTTGAAGATACATGTAGCATGGTTATATGATGTAATTTACATACAGGTGTCTATAGTAAAATGGAATTTAAATGTCTTCTTCCATTGAAATTTGTGATCTTTGCTGACACCTATGGCCAGATTAAATTTCTCTAATAATGGAGTTGTTTCTTCCCTTGAAATTACTCAGCATTCACCACCATTTTAACCGGAAGATGATGAAACTCAGCTGTTCAAATTCCTTCCACATCCTCTGATTTGCAAAGCACAGTTTAGCCCATAGAGCTTGTTATTTCTGTCCTTTGTAGTCCTACATTTTTATCCTATCTCACAAACTTCACCAAGTGCAGTCTTCATCTGGAAAGAAATGCTCTGTGACACCCAGAGCTCTTTCTGCCATATTGTGTCTATAGTCTCACTGTTGCAAATACTGCCACCCACTAATGATCATTACTTAGTTTAATTTCTAAAATATCAGGTGATTGGTTTGGATGTTTTTCTTTATAGGAATGTTTTCTTGTTTTGTGAGGTTTTTTGTAGGTTGTAGGATCTTGGTTTATCCTTACATATTTTTGTCCTTTACCAAGAGAAAACAGTGGAATTTTGTCTGTGTGAGTGTGTGTGTGTATGTGTGTATGCATATATATAAAAATACTTTGGAAAGGGCTGGGATTTTGCATCCTTTCTATAGTAACAACTGTGGGGAGCATGGGAGAGTCTGTGGGGAGTATCTCATTGCATGTGGGTTTAATTCTGTCACCACACTCAGCAACAGAACATCTATTCATAGCTACACTACTGGCATAGTAATTAACTAATTAGCAGGTACTAATTGATAAAATACAGCTACAGTGAATTAAATAACCTGTGCACTTCGAACTAGGCGAGTTATGAGTTCATACTTTTTCTCCTCAGGAAACTAACAAACTCCTGAGARATGAAACCAAAGCAAAATTATACTTTGCTATGAGTAAGCCAAGAGCAATAAGAGACTGGCAACTGCATAAAGCTAAGGTTTATGGCCTCATGCAAGGAGAGTGTGCAGCCCTACATTAATGATGGGCAGCAGCAGTTAAGATCCCTGCTGTCCCCAAGGGCCTGCTGCTCTGCCCTCCCCAGTCTGGCACCTTGGCTTTTTCTTTTAGAGGAGGCAGAGGTCACCAATCCTACCCTTCAAACTGAGTGGGGCTGGACTTCCTTTACACTAGTGCAAGGAGAGGGCAAGCCCTGCTCCACTGTGCCTGGGAGCTGTTCGAGCCTCCTTCCCCTGTYTGTTGCACAGGGTCTAGGGAAGGAAAAAAGTATACCTGTGTTAATGCCAGTTTGGGAGATTTAGTTATTCCCTAGTGATTTCTTTATTTTCTCACACAGCATGCCCACTGTCAGGAAAGTTTGGCAAGGGTGAGGCTAGTTGCAAGCAAGAAGCCAGAGTCCTGCTCTGCTGTGATGATAACTTTTGCAGGAGCAATGTAATGGCATCTATTTAAAAATTGTTACAGACCAAAGATTTTTTTTTTTTCCCAGACTGTCTATTTGTTCCCAGTTCTGGTTTTGTTCTGTGTTTTCAGCGAGCGTATAATTACCATGAATTATACAGCAGAACAGGGTGTGTATAAGGCACACCTTGAACAAGCAGGTTCTCATTGGCTTGAGCAATGGCTTGAGAGGTGTTGTTTCCCAAGCACAGCTTGCAAACCCACGGTCTGGGAGGCTTCTGCTGAAAACTGTTTTGTTCTAAAACTTTAAAAAGTGACATATCATACCTCCTGCTATGACAGGGCAAGCTGTAGCTCTTGGATTAACTAACCATAGCCTCTCCTTATAGCAAACATAGAAACAATAAAGATCACAGACTAAAATTATATTAAAGCAGATACAGATACTGACTGTCAATCATTTTTAGCAGATGTCTAATAAATCCTTCTTTTTATGTTTGGGCAGGGTAAAGTAATCATCTTGCAGATTTCATCACCATATTTCAGTTTAGTCCTAAGATTATTCATAGAATGGTTTGGTTTTGAATGGACCTTATAGATCATCTCATTCCAGCCCTCCTGCTATGGGCAGGGACACCTTCCACTAGATCAGGTTTCTCAGAGTCCCATCCAATCTGGCCTTCAACACTTCCAGGGCACCAAGATGAGACTGACTAATCTGTAGTTCCTGACATCTTCCTTTCTTCCTTTTCTAAAAATGAGGGTTATGTTTCCCCTTTTTTAGTCTGATCTTCTCCAACAGTTCTTCATTCTCCCAGTCCTGCTGACTTCRTCTTTGCATCACTCCTGACTTTGGAGGAAGTGACCTTTGAATATTAACCAACTTTCTCAGGCTTCTGTTCCCTCCAGGACTTTCTCCCATGSCACTCTATCAAGCAGATCCTGAACAGGCCAAAATCTGCTCTGCTGAAGTCCAGGGTRTTGAGCTTGCAGTGCACCCTARTCACCACCCTGAGGATCTCAAACTCCACCACTTCATGGTCACTGCAGCCCAGGCTGCCCTGGAGATCCACATTCCCCACCAGATCCTCCTTGTTGGTGAGAACAAAGTCCAGCACAGAACCCCTCCTTGCTGGCTCCCCTATCCCTTGGAGGAGTTACCACCAATGCATTCCAGGCATCTCCTGGATTGCTTATGCTCTGCTGTGCTGTCCTTCCAGCAGATTTTGGGGTGGAKKAAGTCCCCCATGGACACCAGGAGTTCTGAATCTGAGAACACCCACAGAGRACCTCCTGTGCTTCCTGGCCTGGCAGCTGTAGCAGACCCCACTGCAATGTCCCCTGTCCCTGCCCTCCCTGTAATCCTGACCCACAGGCTCTCTCCTCTTTCCCCCAGACTTGGCTCCATGCCCTCCAGCTGGTCACTGCCATGAGGGCAGCACCCTCCCCTCACCTCTSCTGCCTGTGCTTCCCAAAGAGCCCTGTCCTTCCACTCCAGCCCTCCAGGCACAGCAGCCATCCCAGGACACAGCCCTGCAGGTGTGTGCGTGTCTCTGCCTCCTCCTGTTCTGTGTGTGCTTGCACAGGGGCAGTGAAGCTGGGGCCCAGTGAAACCAGCTCTGGCTGGAGTGTCTGGAATTCCTTTGTGCTGCCCTTCAGGTGCTCTCCTGCTGACCTGTGATTCCACTTCATTGTCTGGGCATCTCTTGCTTTCCCTGGCATCAAACTGGCAGGACTGGAAAGGACCAGACCTTACCAGAGATTTCCCTCCCTGGCACCTTTACTTTAAAGCTTTCTTCACCAGCTGGGCAAGTCCCTGACCAAAGATGTTCTTCCTTTTTTTTGCCAGATGGACCCCATCAGTAGTCCAGGTTCTCAAAGCAGCCAACCCCCATCAGTGGCCCCAGTTCTGTGACCATTTGTTGAGTC
This sequence comes from Cardinalis cardinalis, assembly GCA_014549065.1. NCBI lineage: Eukaryota > Metazoa > Chordata > Aves > Passeriformes > Cardinalidae > Cardinalis > Cardinalis cardinalis. The sequence continues at coordinate 759,119 of JACDOX010000028.1, forward strand.
ACCAGGTTCAGCTGGCCCTTTCAAACTCCTTCCCTTTGACCAGGAGAAGTGATGAAAAAATATCTGCTCCCCAAAGCCCCTCAGTCTCCCTGCTCTGAAGTCCTTCTTGATACCTCTTGTTAGAGCATTAACTTGATACCCCTGTACTCAGTCTGTTACAGAAGCCTTTCATGAAGGCATCCTGAGGGCTTCAACACGCGAGCTGATTAAAAAAACTACAAAAGAACTAAAGAGAAGAGCAAATCATTGCCAGACAAGCACACAGATAGAGGGAGCTCACCTGTCTGAAAATCAGTGCTGCTGCTCCACTCAAAAGAAGAGGTAATTGATTATCATTACAGGTGCAAGACAAATACACAGGAAATATTTGTTGATATTCCTTCTTCCTGCTTACTTTTTTCTGTGTAGATCTGCTCACTCYAATTCCTCAGTTGGGTTGATACAGCAGCAATTCAGAATTTTTTTTCTGGGAATTTGTTAWGGGTACCTTCCATGCTCTTCACTGACAAGGTAAAATGCAATAAACCCAACCTGTTATCTGAGTGGTGGTCAGCTCAGGTGCTAGATGGGGACAGGACACAAAGAAGCCTTATTACAGAGTTTTTCAGTATTACCGAGTTTTTCAGTATTACCGAGTTTTTCAACATTAGTCCCTTTCACAGAGTTAAGGTTCTTAGACTGAAGACCCAAAGAAAGTCTTTGTGCTCTGAATATCTCTATTTACCTGGTAAAACAGTGACCACATTTTGCTGCTTGACAAACTGTGGGACAAAGTTCTACCTCACTTCTTTTTGCTCAAGCATAAAGTGCATGATGTAAATGCAGACCTGTGACATGTGTACATGACATCTCTGTCACAACATACCCTCAGTCCAAGACTCCCAGTGACACTCAGAAGAGACCAAAGTTTTCCTGTGTCCTTGGTGAGGTGCTCCTTGGTCGTAAAGCAGATGAGTGGTGCTGGTAGCCTGTACTTTGCCATATGATTACCAATGATAATTRCCAATAAATAACCTCTTCACATACCAAAGTCCAAGCCACATTGTGAATATCTGGGGTTACAGTAAGCTACCCCTATGGGCAAGTTTTWATATAATTGTCCACTATGGGTACATGTTCACACAGCTTCCAAACTATCTTTCAAATTAAGCTAAACCACTCAGACATGTGGCAGCTCATTCACTTGGCAAACCCTCTCAAGACCCACAGAAAGCTTGGTCAGAATTTGAGTTAAAACCAAAGGAACTGATGTAATGCTACTTTTAAGAGACAATTCCTGCCTCCCCTTGTCTAGGCAGCGATGTGTGCAGCCATGTCATTAGAAAGGCAGAATTTGTCATTAAAGCCTTTGTGCTGCCTTTTTCCACTAAACGCTAAGTTAGGAGGCAGCAAGAATAATCAATGAGTTGTGCTTAAGGCCTGTAAGCCCAGAATCCTTCTACATAATAATACAACTCAATATTCATCGCTTCTACTTTGCCATTCAGTCTTCAGCATAACTGCATGTATTTCTCCAGAATGCTCAATAAAACATCTTTAATTATACAGGCTTTCCTGTATATTTTCTAATTCAACTACTACTTAGAGTATTTCTTTTTAACCTGTGGGTCATGTTCTTTGAAATGAATCTGAACTTTAACCTCTTACTGTCATCACYCACCTGCTAAGCTATCTTCTATTACCCAACAAGTTTTGTGTAGAAAATACTGTGATTTATGTACTATAATACAACCCTCTATTTAGTTACACATAAAATCTTATGAAATCTTTTCTGGGAAGACTGAAATTTTTCCTGGCTTGACTCAGTTTAAAAGTATACACATAAAATAAAAAATAAAATAATCTTGTTTTGTTATGTGGCATAAAGAAAAAGTTATTTTTTAAATTTTGTAGTTGGGCTATATCTTGTCATGTTATCTTGTCATTAAGGGTTTCAAAGATGAAATGTTTTTTGTAACGGCCAAACTCCAAACTCCTAACTCATAGTTATGCAAGAGTAAAATCTTTCCAGATTAATAGGAAAGTATCCAACACTCATATTCACAAAGAAAATATGAAAACTCAGATTAGCCACATATTGAAGGCTTGCAAGTTAGAAATAATTTGTTGTTTTCTAAAAATATCACTATTTTTAAGAAAAACTGCTCAAGGTGTGGCATTAGCAAACATGAAACCTTGCTCCATTTTTTCTTCATGAAAGCATCAGAAGTGTTTGAACTCTGCATTGGAAACAGATTGTGCAAGCCATCCCCAGCACGTAGAACCTAGTTTTGAAGCATGAAGAAACAGGTTTAGAATCAGCAGGGAAATGGTACTGAAATATCTCTAGGTAGGAACAGGCAGGGAAACATTTCATCATGTTCTGTAACTCACAGGTCCAGCTGTTTGTGGCACGTGCAGCAGCATTCGTAAGGAAACCTGTTTCCAACTTTCATTTACACAATACATGTGGCAGGCCAGGAGAGTCATATCCAGGCAGCATCTACTGCATGCAGAGCAAGAACTATGCAGAAACGACAAAAGCACCATAGAACTTTGCCCACATGTTTCCCAGGCTGCAGCAGGTTAGAAACATTCCAATCTTGCCACCGTGTTCAGGACACAATTGATAATCACCAGGAAACACACCTAAAGGTATGCATGGGTGTAAGTCTGTGCTGGCAGCATTGAGTGGTGCTCAGTGTGTGCATCTCCACAAGGCACATCAACATAAAGCTCTCATAAATCTTGATTACAGTGGAAATAAAGAGTATTTTCACTTCCATGTGGGCTGGCTGGCAATCCACCAACAGCCTTCATGCTCTGCTTTCTGTCCCACCCACACAGCAGTCACCAGTTCAGCTGCTCTCCTACTCTGGAGTCCCCTCTGGGCAATGAGGAGCTGGCTGCTGTGGGTACTCATGCCAGCTCATGCCACACACAAAGCACTAGGTGGCCCTTGCAGTCTGTCCCTGTGCCCCACACACTCATCATGTTTATCACTGGACCCAGTGGGTGGCCTGGGAGAAGTGTCTTCCAGCACAACAGGAGGATGCTGGACATGCTGGTGTTCAGTCAGAGAAACCCTAGCATGCCAAAAAGGCATTGCTGTGGTCATGGCTGGATGTGGCCAGAGGTTCCCAAAGGCATCTGGGGGTCCAATAAGGACCAGGGGTTCAAAGTTCTACAAATGGGTTAAAAAAGAAGCATTAAAATTTTCTTTGGCCCATACAATACTGGCTGAAGGGGTTGAAGGGTGCCTGGCTCTAATCACTGAAGGTGGGCAGCAGCTCCCCTAGCTGTGGACAGGCTCTTCTGGAGTGGGAATGAGGGCTCTCTGCTGTGGAAGGAGTGGTTTTCCAGCTGCTCCACCTAACCCTGTCAGCTGGTGAGGGATGGGTCCCTGGCTGGCAGTCCCACCCCACTGCTCTGGCTGGGGAGCRGCTCCTTCATCTCATTCTTGGTTGACTTCATGGCAGCCCTTGCACAATCCCTGGAACTACTGCCAGGCATCTCTGTTATGTGAACACCCTCGGAGCTCTTATGTACTCAGTTTGAAACAGACTTCAAAGATGAGTTGCTTCCAGTCTTCAAAAGAAAGTTCTACTGCCCCAGAGGGGAAGCATTCTCTGGCTTTCCTCTTGCCCAGCTTTCCCTTTCCTCCATCCCACTGCTGGCTTTTTGCTCCACTGAAGTGCAGCTGCCCTTGCTGAGCCTTTAACCTCACCCCATCAGTGTGAGATTGGAGTGGTGTTTCCTCCTTCCCCAGTCACTTCCCCCAGTGCAGAGCCTGGGCAGAGCAGCAGGGTGCACTGGAAGTGCCCTCATTCCAGGAGCCCTGCAGGACAGCCCGGGATGCTGCTGGCCTCGGCCCCACTCCTTCACCGGGGCAGAAGGACATGGTTTTGGGGAAGCCAGGCTGGCAGCTCTGCTTCGAAAACAGCACAAATGCTTAAGKACAGATCAGAGGAACTCACCTGTTTTCTCAACAAAGCCAATTCTCACCCTTTTTATCACAGATCTCCTAAGAGCTGGGCTTCACCCTGCCCTGGGAATTCCAGTTCTGTGGAGGTAAATAAAGGAGACATATGCATCTTTTTTTTTTCTTTTTTTTTTTTTTTTTTTTTTTTTTTTTTTTAAGAAAATAAATAAAAAGGAACTTATTTTTTGTTTCACAGCCAGAGAATAAAGCCTGGAAATATGAACCACAGGTAAGGCCAAATGCAAAGCAGTGCTGTGGGTGTAGGTACTGCCTGTGCTGTGTGGCAGCTCCCTGTTCTGGGACCTTCACCAGCACCTCCTCTTGAGAAAGACATACCAGGGTGTAAACAGTTGGGCTCAAAACTCCATGAATAAACAGAAGCACAAGAGGAAAAAACCTAAAATTCCAAAATTTCCAATTTCCAAAACACATGACCTCCCCTTATTTCACCTTGGAAGCCCAGAGYTGGGAGCATGTCCCTCTGTCTCTTGTCTTCAAACTCTGTGGTCTGTCAATAGACAGCCAGTGTCAGTGATCTYTGCAGCAGAAACCTGTCTGAAAGGGAGCTCTGACAGCCTCAGATCTGCTCTCCCTGGAAGCTCTTCTGGGCTAACCTCTTCAAAGTGCAGGAGGGACACACCATCTGCCTGCTGGATCAGAGGAAGAGTGCATGAGATTTAATTTAGATGATTTTGCCCTCCAGTCAGGCTGTTTAAAAATTAATTTTAGTTCTCCTACCCCTTCCATTAGACTCATAAGCTAGAGGGAGCAATGTACCCCGAAGTATTGATTCYGCCTCTCAGATGGCAGTGACCTACATTCATGGGTGCTCAGCMCAGGACTGGTTGCTGTCCCACCACTCTGCAGACTGGAGGAATGATCAAGGTGCTGGTGTGGATTAGAGGCAGAGGCAACATTAATCCTTTACTTTCTTTTAAATGCACCATGATTCATTATCTCAGGCAGGATCCCATATCAGGTGCATTAGGAAAGCTTTGTGAGAGACAAGCTGAGGTTGTTTGATCAAAGCTCTGCCCTAGGCAACATGAGAGTTCTTCCCAGCCTACTACAGCTGGTTTCTGTACAGGCAGACAGCACTGGTTTGAGTGCTGGAATTGACTGGAAGGAAACTTCGATGTGTTTCATTCTTTTACCATTTTTTTCCCCCTCAGCTTATCAGTCATTTCAGTCCTACTCAACAAGGAGTAACTAAAGGCCAAATTCAATTCATCTTTGATTCCCACCTGCAAATCTTACATCATCCTCACTGCAGGCTTCCTAAGTGTGGCAGATGAGTATTCAGCTAGGAAAATGTCAGCCTGGAARAGATAAAGTCATGAAACTCTTGGGAAATGTTGTGGTTACTGAGCTTTGCCCACAGCAGTGCTGCTCCAGTTAAGTAATGTAGTGTGCAAACTGTGGGGAAAATAATTTGGGAAGGAATTTAGGATTTGTGAATAATTTTGACTTCAAATCTCACCAATTAAATATGCAGYGTATCGCATAGTCAGTCACTCCTAAGAGCAACTAAGCCCCTGAAAATTATATTCATATAAAACAAAACTGTTAAGTGCCTTCACAATGTTAGGGGCCATGAATAGAGTCACTATTTTATGTGCTATGCCTGAAAGTAATGACAATTTCTTAGCCCACTAATGGCAAAAGGCGTGGCACATGTCATCACTGGAACTCACTCACTATCAATAATCTTTACTGGAAATTACTGGAGAGGAAGCAAGCCTGGATTGGGAGCAAACCTGGGCAATGCTCTGCTGATAGGAGTCTGCAAACTCAGCAGCAACCTGGCCTCTTTCAAGTTCCCCTCTAATAATCTAATMAGGGTCATTAAGGAAACCCTTTCAGAACAGCTGAGTGACTGCTGATTGGTGGCTGAGCTTCAAGGCTCAAACATTTGCTTTGTTTCATTTCCCTGACATGCTCTGTGTTTCAACAGCAACAAATTTGGCTCCACTGCTCAACATGGTGTTCAACTCAGCATCACATTTCATTCCTGCCCAAAGCCCACAGGACTGGAGCTCTAGCAGCACTTTCCAAACAGCATTTCTGGGGCTTAGCATTACGTGTGGAACAGGAAACCTGAAAAAGAGACAATCCACAAAAGTTTGTTTATTTGTGCCTGAATCTGGTGCTCAGTCAGCTGCAGGACCATTTGGTTGAGCTAAAGAAGCAAGACAGAAGATGAAGAACTCTCCCAGGTCTGGAGTATTCTTGAATGCTCATGGAGTRCATTTCTGGTGAAACTCAGCCTGAAAGCTCTCCATGGCACGCAGCAGAGTTCTTACCTGAGCCACTGTGGGTGAGGACTCATCTTCAAGGGCAACAAAGCAAATAGTTTCTGCTCACACACGCCTCATTCTTCAGGAGAGCGTGTAGCCGTGCCTCTTCTGCCTCTACCCACAAGGAATCAAAAAAGCCTTGAAAAGATTGTGACAGTCAGATAGGATTAAAGCACAWGCCCAAATAGATTGTAGCCAGTCTGAGACCTGTTTGGGCAGGTGGGTGCAGACAGCAGAGGTCTGCTGGCCGTGCTCTGGGCTGGAGGCAGCCCTGCGCTGCATTCATGCAGCCCAGCATGGTGTTCTGCCTGGCACTGGGTAAAGCAGGGCAGCTCCTTTCCTGAGGGAAGGAGTGAGTGCCTTTCARGGTGGGCAATGCTGACTAAAATGTGCTTTCATGAGTGCTGGGGAGGGGCAGCTCAGGTCTGTCTGTACTTGCTCCCAACAAGTGCAGGAAAAGAGCAAGAGAGACTCGTCCTTCATGGCTCCAGGTCTTCAGTGCTTTCCTCCCAAGCTCTCTGAGCAGCAGAGCTCAGCAGGGTGGCTGTGCTGTCCATGAAAGCCCAGGGTGCTGCAGTCCTCCTGTCTCCAGCAGCACAGGAGTTCCCACTTTCCTGCTGGCCAGGAGGGATGGGTTTGGCACCACTCAACACAAGCCATAGATGCCATCAAACACCACCCTGTGCCAAACAGGCACCTTCTGCTGGAGCACCCCAGCACCCATTGAAGTAAAACCTGTCCTGGCTTCATTAGAGTCTGAATGTGTCTACTTCCAGCTTCTGCATCTCATTTATGTCCCTTGCAGCWGCATGAGGCTCTGAATTAGCAAAGTAAACACACATCTTGGAGCACAGCTTTAAACAAACTGAACCAAAACGCTTTGAACATGGCCTTACACTCACAGCAGACTAGGCAGGTATTTAGTGATACACCCTTAAGCTATGTCCTAGGTAAGAACATGATTTGGGCCCAWCTGGTTTGTCTCTAAGATGCCCTTGAGAACTCCAAACTCCCCTGGAAATTTGGACAGGCAAAATAGGAGTGAAAGCCAAGAGAGTGAGAAGATATTTTAGGGAATAATCCTTATTTGGAGAGGAAGAGATTGGAAAGTTTGGGGACCATGCCAGTGGAGTMAGCTCTGTTTTCCCAGAGGCAGTCAGAGGGGCAGAGGAGCACCTTGGTGGTTCCCAGCTCTCACCAGAACAGCTCCATCCTTGTCCAGTGTCAGAGCAGGGGACAGGGTCTCAGAAAATTGACAGTACCACATCAGATCAATAACAGGAATATCTATCAAGCTCATTTTTTAGAAACAGATACTTTTTAATACCTTTAAACTGATGTTGCCACTGATTGGTTTTTTGGTTTGTTTTTTTTTCCTGGTTGTTAATTAAATCCTCTGCCAGACAGAAGCAGTTTTCAGCCCTTGACTTGAAAGAGGAATTGAACCTCCCTTCAGAAATCCCTGGAAAGAAGTCCTTACAAAGGAAGTGCAGTCATTCTCCCAGGCCGGATTACCTTGCCTCCACTTTCATCTTGGTGTGAAATACATTATTCACTCTTTTTTTCACCCATAATAATTTAAGCCAGGCTCTAATAAACAGAGTCCTCATTCTCTGATGCTCAGCAATGAGCCACATGGCACATACATAAGGGAACATTGGCAATTAGACAGGAGTTGAATTCTCTGTAACATGATTACAGTACAAAAATAGGCCAGMAAGAGACTGCAACAGCTCCTCCTTGTATGCTCATTTTGCACTAGAAAGGATATGGCAATTTTCAGAATTTTGCTTCTGTGGCTGCCATTTCATACTGCTTATAAAGGGATTTTGGTTGAATAGCAGAGCTCAGACAAGGCACGCTGTTATTTAAGAACAGATTATATGTATGGGTTACCTAGAAATACTCCAAAGGACACTATAAAAGGCAATTGTGTGTTTCTGATGAAAACTGAGGGCTAGGATTWAAAGAGTATTATTTGTTTTTCACAAGAATGAGCTGTGTAAGTTTTAAATCAACCTGGCTTTGCAGGCACAAAGTGATGCTGGGAAGAGTTTGCTCAGTGCAGGAGTGTCCTGTTCCTGTGAGTGTACATCCAGCAGAACCCAGCTTTACCACTACCAGCTACCACCTCAGTACCTTGCTTTAGGACCTTGTCAGCTGCTGCATTTTAGTTGTGCAGACGTTACTCCTTGAGTCTTTTCCTCAAAGTGTTTGGATCTATAAAAAAAGCAGATGTATTAGACAGGACCCACCTCACTCCCTCTCTTCCAGCCCTTGCCATCAAAGGCACCGCCCTGGAYGTCTCAGTGCTGCATCCATCCCAGCAGGGACAGAAAATGGGACAAAAGGGTGGGAAGGCAGACTCAGTGCAACACGTGTAATAAAGATAGAGATCTCCAAACACACCAGCACAACAAACACCAACTGATAAAGAAGTATCTTAGAAACRTGATGTATTTATAGTACACTGTGGCTACAATTGAAGAGAACATTTTAACTGAGAACAAGAATACCGGAATTACTGAATGCTTTTCTTTGGTTGCTTTAAATATTAAWTAGATTGGGTTTGCTTCAATATCATATTATTTAAGGTAAGAATAATTTCTAATTCCCAAAGACTCAAGTCTTTATGAAAAGCATTATGAATCTGATCTATCTGAAATGAAACTCTAAAATCCAACAAATATGAACTCTCTTTCAAAGACATTTCAACCTAAATGACTTTTATAACAATTTTTTTTTCATGCTAATCAAGAAATGAGTTTGGATTTGGTTTTGGATTTTTGTTTGTGTTATCCTAGAAATGCTCTTTCAGAGACATCTYGTCTTTGTATGTTTGATGACAACAAAAGAAAAATAATGTACTCTTTCACAATTGCTTTATTTCCAAGATAGGTTTCAYTATTCTCTTTTTCTAACATCTGGCTCCTCCCATGGACTCTTCTGGACTGTTTTTTTCCCAGAGCTCACCCAGCCTGTTTACTGGGAGCCCAGCCCCAGGACCCAGCTGGCCCCTCAGCCCTGCATCAGCCACCATCACAATCTCTTTCTCCCTTTTTTAATTACCTGGTTAAAACCAGATTGTTCAGAAACATCAGACTTGCACTGAGTCACTGCAGTATTTTTAAAAAGTCACTGTTATGCTCTCAGAGATGGTATCACATTAGGTTAAAGACACTAATTTAAAAAATASAAAGCAGGTGCAGCAGAGTGAGCTATAATCAGAAATAATACAGAGACAGTGTTAAGAAGTTCTTCCAGATATTCCCCACCTAATAGAAAATTTCACCTGTGGGAAGTCTTTGAACACCTTTGCTCTGAATATTTCCTGAGTCCTTTTAGCTCCTATGATGCAAGTCTTGCTGTTCCCTCTCTTCTGGGGACACCTAACCCTTGGGCAGAGGGTCAGGACTTTGACACTTCACATCAAACCCATGGCACCAGTGCTCCTGATCAGAAAGCAGGAATGCTCTCCAAGGAGTGGACCCCAAAGCATTCCTTGTCAAAAAAGGTGAAACTGAAGTGCAACCTCAGCTTTCAGCCCACCTTTTCCACTACCACAGTTTGATGCATCACCCCCAGCCTGGTCCTACAGCCTGCCCAGAATTCAATGAATTTCTCATTGCTCATGTCCTGGACTTCACTCTCTGCCAGTGCTCTCCCTCTGAGTGGGTGCAGTGGATGCAAGGGAGGCACAGGGGACTGGACTCCAGTCRTCCTTGAGAATCTACTTCTCCAGTGACCACCATCTCCACTGGCTCTCCAACTGCATAATCCAGGTCCTGTACCACACTACCTCACAGCTGGAAAGGGGCTGGACACAAGCCAGCTCTGTGTCAAGGCTGCTAAGGAGCCAACCATTGCCCTCACACTCCCTAAGGAAAAACTCATTCCTCTGCTAGGCCATTGTGAGCTYTTGCTTGTTGATTATTTGTGGCACTGATGCTCTGTGCATAACTGTGTCTTACAAAAACCCTAACAACAACCTTTGGGAGTGATGCTGCTGCTGATGCTGCACTGCTGACAGGGCCCCCTGGCTCAGTGCTTGGTGTAAAAACCCCAGCAAGGGGTGGCAGCTCTTGTCACCTTCCTGTCATCAATCAGGCTCACACCGAAGTGGATGGCAAAAAAAGGAGAAACCTCACAGCAGTCTTTGATGCCAGCCTGACCTAGGAATGAAATACTTGTYTTAACTTGAAAATGCACAGCATCCACCCCAGCTTTCCTGCTCCATCACAGAAACAAGGGTTGGGAAAGGACTCCCAGAGCACATGCAGGCAGGTCCTGACTGCTTCGTGAATGACTCATAAGGAACACAGTAAACTGAAAGTAAATGCAACATGTTTTATTTCAGATTGGAATAAATTACAACTGTAAAGCATATTTTATTGCTTTATAAATTGTCTGCTCTTAAAAAGCATTAATATCAAACATAAACAAAACAAAGACACATTTGATTAACAGTTCAGTTCTCCTAAGCTTCATGAACAGCTCAGTAGGGGGATTTCTTTATATGATTGGCTCAGAAATTTGACTTTGACATGCATTATCACCATTCATAAGTTTGACTGGACTGCAGATGTGTTAATTTACTTTAAGATATAATTTTCTCTAAAATATCTCATTTAATACCCAGTCCTTCATTCCCTACTCAAATACAAATGCCACTGCTTTTGAAAAATTCCTTTAAACATATGTGGGGTTTTCTGTCCCTGCAGAAGGAGGACTTCCAAGTCCAAACCAGGAATGAGTCTGACCTCAAAACTAAGTAAAAAACCAAAGTCCTCCCAGGTTAAAATAGTGAAATCCCACACACAGAAGTTGTGTCCTTTCATTCTGAACATTCTTGCAAAAACACTCCGCATTATCTGAACAATAGTTCACTCAAGTGAAGAACTCATATTTTTGTTGTACAGATGCTACCTGCCTGAAGCAGGTATGAATTTTGAGCATCACCTGTGCAAACAGACTTCTCGGTGCAAACAGCCCCAGGCAATCCAGTCTGCCCTGAGCCCAGGGGAGGGAGAGGGTGCTCACAGAGCTGGGTGTGCTCAGCACTGGGCAGCACCCAGACCTGAATGCACAGACACCATGACAGGGTCTGGCTAGCTTCAGATAGGTATGACAAGCAGAAAGGAGGCCAARAAGTCACTTCTTCAGCCTCCTGGGGAGCCACAGCTCCTCAACACCAAAAAGGGAATGAACATTCATAAGCAGCTCTCATTGCACCACAAGAAAGCTTCCACCAAGGTATCCTGTCCCACTCTGACCCTCTTGCACGGGCAGGGCCAGGTGCTCCCCCTCCAGAACAGTTCTCCATGAGCCATTCCTGAGCAGGGAGCACGCATCTCTGCTAGGCTGGGCCCAAAGCAGCACAAAATGAGCTGGACTATGCCCTGTAAAACTCTCCAGAAACAGAGACTCCAGTCTCAACTAGCCCTTGGAACAACACAGAAAGTTTGCAGAAAATACCTCCAGGGCAGCTCCTCTTCCTGCCACAAAACTAACTTTAAATATTAACGAGGCCCTAGTAGAGAAATTCCTTCTAAAACCAGCCAGGTATCACTCAGGAAGTTCCTGTTTAGAGAAGTGTTTCTTCTCATAGTGACCTCTAATGTTCTTGCCATGCCTACAGGAACACAAATAGCTGAGTGAGATGCTGGAGTATTTTACACCATACAGCTGGATGGGAATGGTTGTCTATTACTGGATCCAAGAAATAAATGTTTAACTTCAAAGAAAATACTGTTAGATTGATCCAGGTCTGATTTCAGTTTTCATCAAAATTTCATAACATTAAAATTCGTAACATCAGAATTTCAGTAACATATATGAATTTCATATGTTTCATGTATAATCTCATTAAAAAAAAAAAAAAACCAAAACAGCAAACAAACTTTCTTCTACTAAACATGGTTTCCTCAGAAGAGATTTGTTTTGTGCCATGAGGGATATCCAGCTTTGATCTCTAAAGCATACAGCAGATTTCAGGCGCTGCCTTTAATGGCTCCCAGCAGGTCAAACACAGGGGCAGAGCTTTGGTGGGATATCTGGAGCTGTGCCAAACTGGGTCAATTCTTCAGCACCTTTCAGTATCCCACTCATTCAGGGAGAGGACAACCCTGGTTTAGTTCCCAGCCACAYGTTAAAGTGCTTAATGGAGAGGTGGGGAACAGCAATGCCCCTTCCTCCGCCTCAGGTCCTGGCTTGGGAAAGGCTTGTGGAAAGAGGCTTTGGAGCTGCCTTGTGCTAGCAGGATGCACTGCAGGTGGGACAAGGGGAATGGTGTGCATGGTGTGCCCTGATTCATCTCATCTTAGAGAAACATCAATCAGAAACCTGCAAGCTCTTACACTCATCAGTCATCTCAGTTATGCTCCCTGAGAACAGATTCTTGGCTGACTTCTTTTTTTCCTTAGCAGTTATGAATTTTGCTTTGAAGATGAGAAAGGGGAAAGCTCACCTTGAGGGAGAGGGACAAGCACAGACATTTGCATGTCAGCCATCCCAGCAGTGACCTCCATCTGTGCTTTACGACACAACATCTTATTATCTTGAACCTTAATTTTTCAGCCCTTTCAAAGGTTCCTAGAAGCATTCCTTTCTATATCAGTGAGATGTCTCAGGGGGCTCTACAGAAAAAAACCGTACATAAATAATGAAAGGAACCAACTGYTGTCACCAGGGTAAATTACAGGGTTACATTCAAGCTACAGACACTGGAGGGAGCAGACCTGCTCCATTTTCTGGTGCAAATGCCATACCAAGCAGTGAGCTGAGCACACTGAGAAGGAATATGGGCTAATGGTTAGTGCACTGGACTGGGATCTGGCAGATGGAGGTAATTCACCTTCTTTTTCTTGAAGAAATCAGAAAAAAAGAAACAGGTTATACTAATGTTAGGGTGCTCAAACATTTCCAGCTCAGCAAATGCTCCTAAAATATTTCTCCTCTCCAAACAGCTCTTAGCAGTCTATGCACTGCCTCTCTCAGACTAAGAACAGACAGAAATCTTCTAAGGAATCATACATTTCTGGGAAAAAAAAGAAACCAAACCAACAACTTCAGGATTGCTACATCTTGGCTAAGGCTCATTTGTCCATCTGCAAAGATTCTTCCCCCTCCTGATCTTCACTCCTGAGCTGCCTCTTTGCTGTGCACTTGCAGCCAGAGAGAACAGGACCTCCTAAATACATTCACATCTTTATTTCTAATTCTCCAGCTTTTGCATTCAGCAAGGCAYTCAGGCCAGCACTGTCTCAGGCAGTTCTGTTAAAGCACCTTCTGACTGACTGGGGACCTGAACTGAAAAGCTGATGGGACAATCAGTGAGTGCATCTGAAAGCAAGGCTGCTACCCAGTGCATTTGCTCACAGGGAGGGCAATGTTCAGTCACTCCACCAAAATATGGCAGGTATATTCATTAGTGGTTATCAAATGCTCTAACTTTTCACAGACCTTTGCAAGTGCTGAGCATTTCACTTGGCAGGACAGCCATGCCTGAGAATTCAGCACATTGTTAGAAACTGCCATTTCCTTCTCCTACAGTCCTTCCCACCACAAAACGTCTCATGGAACAAACAAGTGTCTATACTGTGATTATGCCAATGGAGGAACTGGGTCAGACATRGATGCCAGCTGGATTGGACCCATAGAGAAGATGAATGATTTAGTCAAGCCAAAACTAAGTCACTTGATGCCAGGCCCAGTGCTCCATCCACACCACCAGAGGTTACTGAGTAAGGGACATAAATAATCCCCTGAAGGAACTGATGTATCATGAAGGGCAAAGAGCCTCTGAAGCTATGTAATGGCATAAAGCACAAGTATATTACATGTTTAGCTCTGTCCCTGCTTCCCTGTCATGAGGGCAGTGGCTTGCTCAGACAGCTGTCTTCTGGTCAGCCTATTACATTATTTCCTATGGAAATGCAGGTAAAGGCATGTATACTATTCAGTAGTAGAACAGAAATCTTGTTTTACATGAGCTGAGAGAATGTTTCTTGTACCCAAATGAGATTTTTGCATGCATCTGCATACTCACCCAGACAGTGCCCCTGCTGTGCTCCATGCCTGAGTGTCATGCCCGGCTGCTCTGCGTAGCAGGCACGTCATACGCACACAGTGACCGGTACAAGAGCACATTCTGCAGGCCAAGTCTCAGGCAAAAATTCACCTATAAAACCTAAGAGTGTTGGTCGTTTCTTGCAGTGAATTGGGCTTTCACTAGGAATTAACATAAGCTTTAATGACTAATCTTAYAGTCTGTGCACTTGCTTATTTTCTTTTCACAGTTCAACCACTTTCCTCCCTAATACTAAAACACTGAAGTCTTACATAGCATTCAGAGCATTATTTTCTGCTGGCTGTGTTTTGCTATGCTCTAAGCCTCTGTCACAATGCATGCAAAGGATAATGGCTGAATTTGTAAYGCTTTTAACTAAAAAAATACTTTTAAAAACATAAACCATAAATTATTTACTCTTCTTTGTCCATTGTTTTAAGCACTGAATCTTCTCCCAGGATTTTACACAGTTCATTGAGTCTCTGCTGCATTTTAGGAATTCCTGCAAGCTGGGATTCCAGTCTCTGTTTTTCCTCACTCAGTGACAAACGGATAGCGGTGTCCAGCTGCTCGAAACGCCAGCCACCTTGTCCATCAAACTGCAGCAAGTGAGTGTGGTACTTCCTGCAGCAGAAATTGAAACATTAGTAATGGCTCAGGGAACAGATGCTTCCCTCTTGCATGCAAATTTGGATGTATGTGTCTCTTTTCAAAGGTGCCTCTAAGGAATTTGAGCTGTCCAGTTCTGGATCACTKCGTAAGACTTTTTTATTCAATGACTTGTTGTCCCAGGACACTCTTTCATAAGGGATTTGGGTATTTCAAAGCCTGTCACCAGGACTGCCCCAGGCCAATAGTGAAATTCAGCCCGTGCCAGCTGGAAGCAGCAACACTGGTGTGAGCTCCCAGCAGGGGCAATCATTGCCTCTGCAGCCCAGGCTCTGAGCCCCTCACCTGCAGGGATGCTGGCAGGAGTGGGCAGCARGGCCGTGGAAGGTCCACTCACCACCTGCTGTCCCTCTTACTGCCTCCTTCTTAGAAACATCGTGGCTACAGCTGCCTTCACTACAACTTTAYCAGATGCCTTTTTCCCCAGGAGCTACAACAGCAGCATCAGACACGGTTCATTTCTCCCTCAGGAATTCTAGTCCCAGTTTTTTTTTAATTTACCTCCCCTTCTGATAGATATCTTACCTCCTTAGCAGCAAATACAGTGAAGCAGGCRTAATGCACCTGATCAACTGATAAAACTCAAGTTTGTTCAAATTACACCTCAGTTTGTTCCTCTGTGTCTTATAAGGCTGGCTAGAGGTAACTTTATTCCTAAAACATTTGCAAGGGGCCAAAATAAAAAAGTCTGTATAGAAGTAACAGATCTTTCCGTGAGTATCAGGGTGTGTGCACTGAAAATATTCAAAGGTGTACATGTGGAGTTTGTCAGGACCTGACCAAACATTTTTCAGGARGTGCCAGAGGAAGGGCACAGAGTTCCCACAGAGCCGCCGGTAGGACTGTGTAATTTATCACTATAAATTATAGGAGGTAAAATGCATCATAAAACACTGACTGTAAATCTCATCCAGGGAAYGTGAGAACTTTAGTAAACTCAATGGCTTGTGACATGGGACTGAAAAGAGACTCATCTCCAGACTAATATTCACCAGTTTTTGCATATTATCCTTTGTGATATGAAATGCTTAACCCATCCTTCTATTTTTCCACCACCAAACTCCCAAAAAATCAAGAAGCCAAATGCTGCAGATAGAGGACACAATTGTTAAAAAAACCAGACACAGTATTCCTATGGAAAAATGAAGAATAGTTTAACCACTTGCCATGTTTCCCATCTTTGCACTGGTAAAATCCCCCAGGACACCTCATGTGTCTAGTCACCTTTACAGAATAATCTGGTGATACCTGTTGTGGCTGTGGCATAGACTAATTAATTACCTCTTAGACATCTGCGTATTAGTAACTGAAACACATTAGAAAAATAAGAGGGATGAATAAATACCTTTCAAAGAATGAAAAAAATCCATGTTAAATTAATTTACATCACTACTGTTGTAGACAACTTAGAAACTGCAGTAGATATTGACTAAAAAACTGCCCCAGTACAGAACCAATCCACTGCTTGTCAGAGAGCTAAAAGCAAGGACCAGGATAAAGCCTTGAATATACTTACCACAGAGAAGGTCTGTGTGTTATGGAAAGCAGGGATATCCCAGCAGCTTTTGCAGCTTGGAATATCTTTCCTTCAACATCAATGCTTACAGCACTCGTACATTCATCCAGCAATGCATATTTYGGCCTTTTAGAAGCAGATAAAGAACATTACTCTTCTAGGTTTTGGACAGTACTCCCATGTACAAGGTTTAATTGAAAGAACAACAGGAAGTAGAGAGCTATTTTTGCCAGACAGCTGTCTCTTATTTACAGCTGGAAGCTGGCTAGAGACAACATGAGGTTTCCATGCATTATTCAGGTGAAAAGACAACTTCCAGGAAAAATGGGGTTTATTTCCTGTCCCATTTGAGTACACAGTGATCTAACTTCTATGTCCTAGTCTCACCTAGTATTACTTTGTACTCATCAAGTCATGCAGTAGCTAAAGCCAACTTGAAGCTTCCTATCCACTGCTATGTAAGGACTGGACTGCCTTTATGTACTTTCAGTGTCCAAAATCAAAAAAGGTTAAGGAGCTTGGCTTTCAAACTCCAAGAGCTTCTTGAAACAGTCCATCACACTTTGGGAACATTTGTAGGAGGGAAGATGCTTGTGCCTGAGATGTTACAGAAAGAAATATCTGAAAAAGGTAATGCTATGTTGCCAAAAGTAAAGCTTAAGAAGCATTAYCCAAACCAAAGACAGAGCTTGAATGAATAAACAACAAGATTTATGCAGGTCCTATGCTAGACAGTGTTGCAKACTGCATGCAGATTATAGTCTACTACTGCTCAAACTGTAACAGGATCTGCAAAGCTCTTTCTCATTTTCAAATGCTTCTTAAGGAATGAACCATAACACTTACTTGTGGTAAAACATCCGGGCCATGCCCATCCTTTGTTTTTCTCCTCCTGATAAGACATCTTTCCAATCCATGATAGCATCCCAGCCTTTTAAGAAAAATGCAAACAAAATGAGTCAGGACAATGTAAGTTTATGTAAGAAATGCAGCTTCACTTGCAGCACCTCTGCAATCTGTAACCTGAATCATAAAGAGCTTTTCAAGTGCAGAAGAGACAGCTCAARCTACTGAATCACATCTTCTGAAATACCTCAATGCCTATCCACTAGCAATCAACTGGAAAAATGTCCCCTATATCATGACAAATTTGAAAGTGAAATTTAGGCTTTTTGGTCATATAGATATTTTCAAAAACTTTACTTACCACCTCTTTGAAAAAAACTTTTTGACTTGCATATAACTAGTAATTTTATTCTGTCATACTTGTTTCATGGAACAATTCTGTTTTTTCTTGAAAGGTATGAGTGGAAATTTAAAAGCAAAGTAAAATAAATTAAGTGTAAAAAATAAAGAGCAGTGTCAGACTGCACTCACTACTGTAGGCAAAGAAAACTGTCAGAAAACCCAACAGAAACACAACTGCAGACAAAGGGATGTATCTGTGAGCACAGACAGGCAGGAAAACTGCAGTCAGGCAGGATAATCTTCTGTAAAAATTTCCTAGTACCTTGTATTTAAAAATAACCCACAACTGCTATAACATGGGGTATCCTTATTTAATATTCTGCATGGCCTTTAACTGACTTATTTCTTTATCACTTTCAGGTACACGCAACAGAAGCATGAAGCATTTTATCTGTGATCTTACAGTAGACCTGTGTTCTGTACTTGGGCATGATTAATTCCTCCTACAGRAAAAAAATGAAGTAACAAATTGCCTTACTGAAAATAAGTTTTCAGTCAAACAATCCAGATGGATAGAGTAGCAAAATAGATAAGTTTTAAAAGAAACAGTGTGGATGTAGCAAACAAATCTGATAAGACATTTTTCTCAACAGATCATCTGYTCATGAGGCAAGCAGCTGAAGCAGGGCTGAGAGGAAGAGAACATTTTTTCAGATCAGCCCCAGAAATACTGTAACTAAAAAGTTAATAACACAGTCAAAAACCCCTTTTCTGCCACTGCCAAACTTAAAATAAATATTTGCCAGAAAAGACAAAATAGGGTAAAGCAAGGAGWGTGGGCTGTGTTATTTCTGATACCTGAACAAATATGAGACAATGGGGCTTATGAAGGTGCAGGAGGCTTGGTACTGCTCTGTCTGTGCTTGGTGCTACATCAGGACTGGGCAGGACTGAACAAAACATCAGTGAAACATCTGATGGGGGGCTGTGTGACCAAAACCAGTAATTGATAATGACAGAGACTAAATTTCAAGATTTTGCTCTACATAAAATTAGAAAATATAATGTAATGATTTTTAAAGAAATATTTATAAAGTTAGATTTTAAAAAAAGGCATCTTCAAGAAAGACATCACCTTTAGTGATCCTATAGTTTTTCYCAATTTTCCTTCCATTCTTGTTTAAGGATGCCAGTGGGTACCCTCCCAGGAGCACACAAAGTGCTTTCTCTCAGCAGGCTCCCAACAAAGATGGAGCTGTGTAGTGATTAACTGAATCACCATTTGGATATACTCTGGTAAAGGGAACAGATACACACAGCCTGCTATTGCTGAGCAGTCCCAGTGCTGGGACCTCACAGAGAGCTGGAGTGCTCTTCCACCAACACCCTGAGCTTCCAAAAAGCACTCGAAAACACCTGGAGCACTCCCTTTTGGCAAAGGATTCTGGCAAGGGATGTGAATGGTTCTTCACAAAAGCCATAGAAACATCTATGCTTCTGAAGACAACATTCAAGGTGCTGCTTATGTTCTGTAATTTTTAAGCTGAGAATACAGATGAGCTTCAGGACTTGGATCTGAGYTGGGGTGTGGGTGGGTGTACATGTGTGCACATGTGCCTGGGGGAGCAGTGCCTGTGCTCATACAGTTTCTTCCTGATCAGCTGGTTTATAGAGGCTTATTAAAAGACAAAAAAGGGAATGAAGTTCAAAAAGAAGCATCCTCTTGTCAGCAAAATAATTCTATTATTTACTCTAAAGGTGTAAGATGTAACCTTCATTTACCAGGATACAATGGTCATCTCTGTGGTTACTTCAACTTACATTCTAACGGAGTATGACATGTGCACCTTGTCTCTTCCTGCCTAGCATCCTCCCTGAACTCTCCTATTTTCTACTTGGAACGCCTTGAACAACAGATAGGGAAGTGTGCAATTTTATATTATTCCTTTAAAAAACTCTTTTCTAATGTCTAAATAATTTCATCTGAACACTTAAGCACAGTAACTCACACTAAACTGACTCCCTCCTGTCTGTGAACAATAGTGCACCTACTTGTCTCCTGTTTCTTTCTGCTAACAAGGCACAGGTCAGTGAAGGTACTTAGGTATTCTGGAAATAACAGCCAAGTCAGTGGCTTAGGTCACCCATAACTACATCCACTTCAGAAATGAATAAATGAAATGGCTCGCCCATGAATGCAGCACAAACCTCTCAGTAAGTGCAAGCACAATCCTGGCTTTCAGAGGCCAAATTCCTAGCCCACCTCTGGTTATGGCTTTTGCAGCCAGTAAGACAAAGAGCACGTTTAATGTGCTGGGGCACAGTAACAACAGCAGAAATACATACAGCTGCCTGCAAAAACTAGTGATAGCCTCAGGATAGCAGTATTTCATTTTCTTGCATGGCTTCTTTTATAATTCCTTTAATCTCAATTTTCTAAAGGAAAATGCAAGCTGTATTTGGCAAAACCCAAATGGGTTACTTCTGGGACCCACAGTTCTCTGCATCCTTCATCCTTGTGAATCCTTGCATTATCATGCAAGAATGAGCATTCAGCTGCCATGAAAAGATAAGCTTAAAAGTKCCTTTTTCAGATCTACATTCCAAAGCACCTTATCAGACATGGACTGAAGGACAGAAGAAAGGCTAACACAGCAGATCACAGCCAGAGAGTCCACCCACCCCTGCTGAGCTTTTGGGCTGGAAGCCTTTTTCAYTGTGTATGTAAAGAGAGCCCAGTGCTGGGCAGGATGAATATGCAAGGACAACTTGGAGCTGAGCAAGGAACAAAGAGACYATGGACTGCATGAGCCCCAGCTCAGTAGGACGCTGCAGGGATTTGTGTCTCTGGATTTCAGAGCCACTGGAAAAGCTGGCAGAGCTCTCCAGAGTTCCTGCTGGTACCAGTAACAAAAGCAAATCCAGGGCTAAAGAGATCAGGTGAAATAATCTCAGAGAGAGGAAATGGGCTTGTCCGTCTGTTTATACACAGCCTAGCACAAAAGCTCCCTGGACAACACCCAAAGATATGACAAATGTGCAAAATAATGAGGAATAATTATAATCTGGGGTGCTGAGAAACCATAAACAGGTTGAACTTGCTCAGTAATGTCATCAGCCCCAGCCGGACAGGCCCAGTCACGCGTGCACGGTGCAGCTCACGGCCTCATGGCTCCTCTGGTGTGACAGGCTGTCAGCAGCCCAGGGCTGCCTCTCCGCTGACACTTGTTACATATTCACAGATTTTCAAAGCAGGTCAGAAGGAACTACTTTATGTGTATGTACTGCATATCTGCATGCTTTTAGCCCCCATTTCTGGACATGCTTTTTCACCACACACGCTGAATACAACTTTCATTTTGCATGAAATTATGGCTCTGGTAGAGCTAACAACTTTGCAGGTGTGATGGGGGCACCTTGCAGATAATAAAACGGTAAGTAACAAAACAGCATCTGTTGGTGAGAAAAACATTTGTGTGGGCCTCAGTGGAAAGGGAGCTCTGCCTCCAGCAGCAAAGGGGCTACTGCCAACAGCCACTGCACTGGGTTCTGCGAGGGCCTGGGCTCAGGAGCATCCAGAACAGTGGTGCTGGGGAGGGGATTGCTGTTTTGGTGGATTTGATGTATTCTGTTGATATCGACTGAAAAATGTTTCATGAGGGTAACACAGAAGCTAAATGCCAAATTGGACTATTTATTTTACTTCCTTCTAAGTGGGTGTCCCAGATTGCAAAGGAAGATGTATTCTATTTGTATGGCAGTTGTCTTCTTCTGTTAAGTGGGAAGTTTTCCTTATCTCTTCCACAACCAATCCTCCCTCTGAGGAGACACCTGCTGATAACAGGGTATTGAATGTCACTGCATGACTGATAAGAACTACASCATCCCATTGTGAGATGCTCCACCCAGAGGGAGGAGCCAAGCATTCCTACTTGGATATAATCTTGAGGTTCTGGAAAACCAGCACAGCTTCTCCACTGGATTTCTCAGAGGAACAGCAGCTGCCTCTTCCACTGGATCTTCAGAGGAAGACTACACCCTTTCTACAGGATCCCTGCTCCAACAGAACCACAYCTGACACTCCAGGAGGACTGCTACTGCTACCAACACCCTGACCCACAGGGTGTCAGGTTGTGTTCTGACTCTGTCAGTGTTGTTTTGGTTTACTGCATGGTTTATTTTATCTTTTTATTTTCTTCCCTAATAAAGAACTGTTATTCCTGCTCCCATATTTTTTGCCTGAGAGCCCCTTAATTTAAAATTTATAGCAATTTGGAGGGAGGGGGTTTGCAGTTTCCATTTCAGGCTCCTGCCTTYCTTAGCAGACACCTGTCTTTCCAAACCAGGACACTGGGTCAAACYTTAATGCTAGAAAAAGAGAGGAAATTCTGTCATGGGCAGCAACAGAAACAACATCAGACACAATACTTGGAATGCAGTGATCCTTGTACTGTTGCAATGTGGAGATAATTCAGCTAAAAATAATAATGTTATGCCTGAATAAATAATTTGAGTCAAAATTGTGCATCTCTGGCTTCATCTGGCTTTTTTATAACAGCCCATAAGGAGCAGAACATAGAACTGCAAAGTATCAGATTATACACACATGACATTTGTGATCAGTGAACGCACAAGAGGTTTATTTGAGATTTTTCATTATTTCAGAAAGAAAAATGTTCAATTTTTAGTTAAAAAATATGATTTTAAGCAAAAGGATAAAATAAAAATTGGAGTTAAAAGTATTAGTCTATGTATAAACAAAAACTTTCAACTGCTCACTTTCAGCAAGTATTTCTGTCTTGCTGGTTCAAAAAAACCCAGAACATGAGTCTTTATCCCAGACCAGGGCAGCTTTAAAAAATATCTAAGCATATGAAATCCATGTAACGTGTCAAATCATATGTCACAGATTTCCTCTCTGCTCCTACCTTGGCACTTAAGTCCTGTAAATGCCCAAGAAGAAAAGGGAACAAGTAAGTAAATAAAAACTTCCTGGTATGTGGTAATCTCTCTCCCTATTTTCCGGCTTTACCCACTTCTGTCACTTTAGATCACAAAGCACCTAAGACACGTTTTTCCCCAGCATTTGTCTGTGCAAACTTCTGCACAGTGTGCCCTTATCCTGAGCTTCAATATAGCACCAGTGAACATTAACAGTGTCCTCTAGCCCTTGTTAATAGATTGTGTGTTTTTTGTCTGCCTATCTGACTGCGCATGTGCAGTCAGATAGGCAGAAGAGCAAAAACAGGGCCAGCAATAAATACTTTCATTGGCAGGGAAAGCAGCATGAGGCTGATCCAAACCTGGGGCTCCAGTGACTGTAGCCATCTAGGACATGGGGCACAGTGACTGCCGCATCAGCAGTTACACACTCCAGCTCAGGGTCAGAAACCACAACCATGTGCACCCACAGACTGCTGGGGGGTGGCTTTGGCCAAGGGTCACGTGTTGTGCAGTCCAACCACAAGTACCAGCACATAGTGACTTCTTACCACTGACAATTTAACTGCTTCTCCTTTTCCAGCTGCCCATTCTAACACTCCAGCTTGTTCTTCTGCAATCTGAGCACCTCAGTGAAGTAAGTGACTCAGGAATACTAACAGGAATAGTTGTAGTGTCAGCGTAGAAAGGAGAGGCCTTCTTTGCCACTGTTCTGGTCACTGAGCTTAGCTCTGCCTACTTTTTCTTGTGTTATAGGATCAGATTTGAATAATAACATGAATCAGAATAATAGCAGATTCTTATTTTCAATTGCAACAGTCATTATTACATTCTTAACAAAGAAGCATTAACCCATGATGGAGAAGTATCTTTAGGTATACAATTGCTGTTATGAATGATTACTGCTTTCCACTCTAAAATGTGCAGAAAAGACTCTGAAGTATCTACACATACTTTAGAAAAAAAAGACATGCCTCTTTACAGAACAACAGGCTGCCATCCAGGAATGGGAATTTAGACATTGTCTTGGGATTCACAGTGGTTGAAGAACTACTCTGTGTTGTCAGAAGAATCCTGAGACTCATCAAGCACACACAAGGCAAAGTACCTGATCAAAACCAGCACTGACAGCTGGCAGAGAAAGGCAAGGTACATTCAGCACACCCCCTTAAAGGGGTCTGAAGATCCTTTTTCTTCTCTCGAAATGTTACCAACTTTGTCTGTTTTAAAAGTATAATGATGGGGAGGAAATTGAAATGAAAGATTAGTGTCTGATAGGAACAAAAGGACAGAAATTATTGCTATGCTTGGCAGAAAAAAACCATGAAATGCTCCAGTTCCTTAGATACAAAAGAAGCCTTTAGCATCTTGACATTTATAGTGCCAGTATATCTATACACACTGTCCCAAACTCCGAGAGCAAACAACGCTGAGAACACATGGCAACTGAAACAGCAAGCAGTAGATGGCAACATTCTACTGCCAGCCAATGTTGCCTGGTTATTTTCAATTTTCTCACTCTGGTAGGGTGGTCTCAGACACCCCTTTTCAAGGCACATAGTTCTGCTGATCCCACAAACTAGGGAGGTGAAAGCAGACCTAACTCTCTCATTCACATGCTTTCAAGTTGATGTAGTCAGTGACATTACAATGTTTTAAGGCAGTTTTTATGAAAATCAAGGAAGGTAAGTCATCCCACAATACCAGGAAAAGACTGGCCATCACAAGACAGTGAGGATCTTCAGCTTGGGCATGGATTTACTGGGAAGGGGAGGAGCTCTTCTCCCTCTGTTAGCATCAGGAACAATAACCCTGTGTCTGCGTAGCTCCCACAACCACAAAGGTCTGAATCCAGTTTTGCCAGTTCAGTTAGTAAAGGTCAGTCATACTAAGACACACATGCAAGGAAAGGACTTTGTCAAGCTTTTAGCAAAAATATGCAATTTACCTCCTTCTCTTTGAACTATGTGGTACAGATGAACCATATGCAGAATAGACTCTAGATCTTGATCTTGGTAGCCTTTCTCATGCATGTCTTCCACCGAGTCTGGATAGATGACTTGATCCCGTAGTGTTCCAATGGACATGTAGGGCCTGAGGAACAACACAGGGAAACTGGTAATCTGAGGATGGCTTCAGGTGAGCACATCTTGCTGATGCTCTATGAACAGGGTACAAGGCTTTAAACACTATGCTGTTAAAACTGGATTTATCCAGTAGGTGCATTGTGGGTGAACRTTTTTCTAAACTTACCTTAGGGACAATGTATTTTTTCCATAACAGTTGATTACATGGTGACAACAAAGGGTAGTGTTAGCATGGTAACACAATGATAGATTAGGCAGAATAAATATCCACTTCAGAACCCATTCCGACTGCTTTCACTTGGAATCAGCAGAGATATCCTGTATTCAAGATTTGGGACTCTTAAGAGATTTAGAAATTTATTTAAACACACATGTTGAGTTGTAACAAAAACATTGCAGCTCAAACTGGTAAAGAATTCAATGGTGCAGCAGGAGACACACAAGTCAGACAAGAGAGCGCTGAAAACATTGTCTGCACTGAAACCCTTCTTTCTCTATTATTCTGGAGTGCAGAATTTGAATTGGGCATAACTTAGCTGGCTCTAGAAGCCAGTGTACCACCTCTGAATTGCAAAGTAGCACACATTAAAGGGCCTGGTCACCTTAAACCTCCCAGCACCAGCCTCCCTTTGCCAAGTACAAGRCTGTGCTGTATGTGAAGCAGCTTCTTAATCACCATATTTCCAGACCAGGTAATGCCATCTGTCTTACTCAAACAAGTTGTCTCCAATTTGAAGCCAGAGTCCCCAGTCATGGYTGGGGAGTGGCTATTGCAAATTGCCACAATGTCATGAGCTGTGCCCAGCCTCTGGTACAGCCCGGGACCCAAAAATTCTCSTAGTTTCAAAACAAGAAAACGGAAAGAATGGTTTCAAAGCTGTCTAAAAGATATCAGGCCATTCAGGTTAAAACAGCAAAGGCAACCTAAGACACATCTACTTGACCATTTCCTTTGCTGGTCTAAGGATTTCTTGTGAAGGACAAATATTCATCCTGTCTCACAGACACTGCTGATAGCTCTTGGAAACTGGAAACAGCACAGGAACAGTCTGTAGGATTTTGAGTTTGAAAGGGAAAGTCAGAGCCAAAGAACAGTCAGGCTCCAGACTCTGTCCTGCTTTCTGTGCCAAGTGTTCCACAACTCCCTCTGGGTTCATCTGCTAAAACAATACTAGTCTTATTAAAGCTGTAGTGCCAGGGGATGATGATAGAGAGGAGCAGTCAAAACTGGGCCAGCAATGAGGAGGCTTCCAGGCAGCTTGCTATTGCCACCAAGAACTGCTTCCAACAACTTCACAGTGTGTTAAAAGCAGTCGGTTTTCTTCCCTAAAAAGCTCTGGCCCCACGTGGTGGGAAGGTTTCAGCCATGCAGAGGCTTTGCCTGGCAGAGAYGTGTAACACCTCAGCAGATTTCTTCCCTTCCCTTGGAGGTGTCTGCAGAAGGGTGGATCTATCCATTCTTAATCTGAGAGTCTCTAAAATACACTATAGAGTAATGTGAAGGAACTCACAGTGCAACAAATGAAGGATTAGAGAACTAAAGCTGCCATATAAACTAAAATTCACATGCAAGCTGGCATCAGCTGCAYTGGTTTTAGTGCTGCAAACATCCAGGGTGAACTGTCTGTACCCGCCTGTGGTTAAACTACTTTCACCACCAACTGGGTGAGGATGGGAAGGGCAGGGGATCCAAACTCTTTGCAAATATTTGGTCAGCTCTGTGTTGTGGCAAGCACCCAGATGGAGCAAAACCAGAACCACAAGTCAAATCCAAGCACTGCTTGCTCCTCTTTGCTCATTGTTCTACTCTCTGCATATTGTGGCAATAGTACTGCTCTGGGCCGCTGCATGAACACTAGCACCAAGTGCAGTGAACCACTTACATTAATTGTGATACTGCAAAATCTCAACTCTAAACATTAAGTAACTTCATGAAGTAATGAGCTATTACATATCCAAAACGCTCTCCATCTAAAATCCCAAAGGGCTTGACTCCTTGCATGTGTGGAAATCACTTCACTCGCTCCAGACTGCCACCTCTGGGACAGAAGAGCAATTCCACCTGGGCTTAGAAAGATTTAAATCAGTGGGTAAGGCTGTGTAATTTAGGTGAAGCTGCAGGTAAGGGCAAGGAGGACAGAGTTACCTATCATATAATTTGCCTGGGGTTTAATACATCATTCCTGTGAAGTATGATCCTGTAATGACTAGGAGCTCTGAGATTTAACCTATGGCAAAACAGGGAAAGCGATGCTCAAATACACTGCCAGGACCCTGGGTGCCATGCCCTGTGCCAGGACCCTGGGCGCCATGCACTGTGCCATGACACTTGGTGCCATGCACTGTGCCATAACACTTGGTGCCAAGCACTGTGCCATGACACTTGGTGCCATGCACTGAGCCAT